>SJYA01001509.1:0-47433 GCA_006410615.1 Neotragus moschatus
GTATAATTTGAGTAAAACGTTGTTTCACAGTGGCAGAATCTTCCATTATAATCCTAACCAGTCTCCTCTTTTGACAGATGAGAGGGGTGGCCCAGGGCAGTGAGGTGGCTTGTCCAAGGCGTGACACCAGGTAGCGCTGGACGAGGACCCAGGACCGCTGGACCCCCTCTGGGGGCGCCTCGCTGGCCTGCTCAGCCGGGTCTGGCTGTTGCTGAGAAGCAGCAGGAGAAGCCTTAGCAAACACCCTTCCTCGTGATTCCTGACCTTCCTTCTGGACTTATGGTGAGGGAGAAGCATTTCCTCTGGAAAACGCGGGCCTCAGCAGCTTCCCCATCAGCCTCCTTCCCTCGTGAGAGCCAGAAGCTGGGCTCCAGGGACGACAGTTAGTCTGAAGTAGAAAATAGGGGCAACCACGGATCTATTTACTCATGCGGTGGCTTTGCATGTGAAATAGAACCTGCCTTCAAGTTGTGTTTGGTGTTACCATCTTTTCCAAGTAAACAGCAGTAATCAAGACTACTCTGCTTTGGTCACAGACACCATGTAATTTGTCACAGCACAGAATGACAGGTATTCACGCTTGAGCTGGGAAGTCTGGCTCTTGCTTTGATTTTGGTCTTTACTGGTTGAATGTTAACAGAACCTTGTACCTGAGACCTTGCAACAGGTGTTACTGTAGCATATTCAAGTTATAGGGAGCAGAACTCTAGAGTCTCAGCTGGTATTTTCTGTTTTGTGTTAGAACAAGTGTTGACTTAGTACCCCCTGGCCTACCCCCACCTCAAAAAAAAAATTGCTGACCCAGTTATCTGATTCTGGAGTTTTTTATTTTTATTTCTTTAATTCAGCTGAGATAGAATGCTTTTCAAAAGTCCTCCTTCTGAACAGCTGCTGAGTTCATTGTACTGCTGTTGTTCCTTATATGCGTTCAGCAGATCAGCCAGCCTGTTTCTGAGGTTAAAGGTTGGTCTGGGCTGTTGAACTTCAAGTTCTCTGTAAAATACAGAGGGGGAATTCTCACTGTGGCCTGATCAGAGTTAGCCAGGGGTGTGCTGGCAGTGAGATTCCATCTCTTAAATCTTCTGGGTCCCCTCCACTCTCAGTTGAGTGACTCCGGGGACACGTGTTTCCAAACAATTTTATCTTAGGTCCACATTGCATCCAGACGTAATACCACCCAAAGAAGACCATTCCTGTGGCCCATCCATCACTTCTTTCATGGCTCAGGTCCCAGCCTTCAGTACTCAGTGAATGCAGGGAAATGATGGTGGGAAGCAGGTTGGTTCTGCAGGCAGTGATCTGAACTAATGTGAAACCCTGCTGAGAGCCTTTTTGAGTCTGAACCAAAGACAAAGAGGTTTGACCCTTGTCCAGTAATAATGAGCTCCCAAGGAGCCAGAAAACAGGAAACAATAGTTATTGTCCTTTGTCTGGAGGATCCATTATCCAGAAGCTTTTGGGGAGCATCGGATGTTAGTAGGATCTCCGTTCCGTTTCAGGACGCATCTCACTGTGGGCGAGGGACGATGAGATGTGAGAACTGAAGTTTTCCTAACCCAGTTTTTCTGTCATCATCAAAAGCATCTGTTAAGCAACAATCTGCAGAGGCCCTGACGCTCTCTACAGATAAATGGGACAGGCGCGGTCCTATGGCTGGACACAGCTCTGTTGTGTCAGGGCCAGAGGCGCAGACAAATGGCAGAACATTAAATAGTAGCCTCAGATTGCGAGCAGCAAACATACATGTTGTGAATAGTTGAGTCTTGATACTTGATAAGGATTTAAAAGACTGATCGTGTTACTTGGTTAAACTGTAATCTGAGTTCTTGTTTTAAAAAACAAATCTTTTAAGTCATGTAACTGACTCCTTCCTCCCTTCTTCCCTGCCTGTGTGAGTGCCAAGCACTGTGCCAGGTGCACGGGATGCGGGCGTGAGAACTGGGCCTCCTCATGCACTTTCTGTGTGTGAGGAAGGTGCCCCTAGCATCAGGCCACATGTGCACGTGGTTGTGTTTGAAAGTTAAAAATATCTGAATTCCATTAGTGATTATCGGAGATGGTGGTGTCAGCTTAGCGCTCCCTTCTGTTGACCTCTGGGGTCATGTCAGAACTCAGGAATGCTTTCTCCCTATCCTTATGTGGGGGAACTGGAAGTCTAGGTGAGGTGGGAGGTTTGTAAAAGGGCTCAGAGTGTTTTGCCCTCTAAAGCAGGGTTGAGCTTAATCACAAAGAGAGGTTGAGTATTTGCACGGGGAGGGGGGGGGGCGAGGTTGTGGTTTTTAAATTTCAGTGAGGCTGTTTCTACAGTCTTAAAATTAAGTCTAAAATTATATCTTGCAACACGCTGGCTTTCATCAGTGTGGGTTTTATTTTTGGTTCCACAAGTTGTGTTTGTATAACAGATGTGAGGGTTTTTTTTTTTTCCCCTACTATGTGGGCTTCTGACCCACAGAAAAAAAGCACTGAGCTCAAAGACATGTCCACCACCACCCCTTCCACAAAGCTTTTTTTTTTTTTTGTAGACAAATTAAACCCTTAAGCTGTAGCCCTGAAAATAACATATGGCAGATGAACAATTTAATTGACTTAAAGCATCAAGTTCCATTTGGGGGGCAGCAGGGCGTGCTCTGTAGAAGGCAGGACACTCAGGGGAGGACCCACAGCCAGTTGATTACAACCACCTGAGCTGATCGCCTATCTGCTGTTCCTTTGACTGTTGATCTACGGAGTAAGTCATTACCAGTTGTCATTTGCCTTTGAGATGCTAATTTACACTTCAGCAGTTTGCACAGCTCCTCAGCTCTACTTCCTGGTCCTGGGCTGGGCAAACCTTTCCTGTAAAGAGCCAGCTAGTAAACATTTCAGCTATGAAGGCCCCATGGTCCTTAGCAACTACTTAACTCTGCAGCCAAAACAAAATACCGACAAATGAGCATGGCTGTGTCCCAATAAAACTTTATTTACATAAACAGGAGCTGGCTGGTTCTGACCCACAGGCTTTCCTTTGCTGTGCTGGCCCATGGTTGACCTCAGTGGCTCAGTTTGTGTCCTATGCAGTTGTTCTCCCCTTTCCCTAAAGGGGGAACTTGAATGGGCTAAACTTTGTGCTGAGGGTCCTGGAGCTCCTGATTAAGTTGCAGATACCAGGCTGTATGAGCCATGTTCTGGGTTGACTAGGCAAGAACAGCACAGCAATAAATTTAGTGAGACACATTGAACAGCATGATGTTTTTACTCATGACAGATTTACTCATCCTGGCCTTTTGAGATACATGGTAAATCATTTACAGGTTAAAAAAAAGTAATAATCAGCCCTTCTTTCTGTGTAGCCAAACCAAGCATTTTGGTGACTGGGAAGAAGTAGGGGTGGAGAAAATGAGTATGTGGGTACCCCAGTTCTTCTGCTGCTGCTAAGTTGCTTCAGTCGTGTCCGATTCTGTGCAACCCCACAGACGGCAGCCCACTAGGCTCCCCCATCTCTGGGATTCTCCAGGCAAGAACACTGGAGTGGGTTGCCATTTCCTTCTCTAATGAGGGCCCCCAATTCCTGGTCCAGTGTAAAATGAGAAAGATGGTGGGCCAGAAACTGAACTGTGTGTGTGGCTGNCCCACTAGGCTCCCCCATCTCTGGGATTCTCCAGGCAAGAACACTGGAGTGGGTTGCCATTTCCTTCTCTAATGAGGGCCCCCAATTCCTGGTCCAGTGTAAAATGAGAAAGATGGTGGGCCAGAAACTGAACTGTGTGTGTGGCTGAGGTCTTAGCCCTAGAACTGGGGAACAGGTGACCAGGGGCTCTCAGAATCTGGAGGGTGTAAGTTTGGTAGTGTTGACTGGAAAAACACGTGCAACCTTTGAGTGTTAGGTTTTATTCAGTGGGAATGTTAGGACTCGAGCCTGGAAGATAGCATCTCAGGCAATCCTGAGAGCTGACTCTGAGGAGGCAGGGGGAGGAGCCAGGCTATTTACAAGTTTGCAGCAAGGAGGCAGGTAATCTGAATATTGAAAGACTGCTCTGTGGCTCAGTTGGTAAAGAATCTGCCTGCAATGCAGGAGACCTGGGTTCGATCCCTGAGNCCTGGAAGATAGCATCTCAGGCAATCCTGAGAGCTGACTCTGAGGAGGCAGGGGGAGGAGCCAGGCTATTTACAAGTTTGCAGCAAGGAGGCAGGTAATCTGAATATTGAAAGACTGCTCTGTGGCTCAGTTGGTAAAGAATCTGCCTGCAATGCAGGAGACCTGGGTTCGATCCCTGAGTTGGGAAGATCCCTTGGAGAAGGGAAAAGCTACCCACTCCAGTATTCTGGCCTGGAGAATTCCATGGACTGTATAGTCCCTGGGATCGCAAAGAATCAGCACAACTGAGAGACTTTCACACTTCTAGGTGGCTCAATGGGTAAATAATCCACCTGCAATACAGAGACTCAGGAGATAGGGGTTCAGTTCCTGGGTCAGGAAGATCCCCTGGAGAAGGAAATGGCAACCCACTCCAGTATTCTTGCCTGGAGGATCCCATGGACAGAGGAGCCTGGGGGCTAGTCCATGGTAGAGGACTGAAGAGGACTCTTCAGTCTCAAAGAGGACTGAAGGAAAGGAGCAAGCCCACACTTAAGAAAAGCCAAATCTGTCACATGAAGAGATTCAGCCATCTTTTACCTATCGGAAAATGCAAGTGTCTGGGTTTGCTGAAATCATTTCTTTCATATGCCTCTAACTATCTGGGCCAGACCTGCTTTCCTTATTGTTCACTTCCTACTCCCGTTTACTGTAAGGGGTGTCCGAGGAGGCCACCTCTCACATTCCACCAGCTCCTCAGCTCTAATGGGGTGGGGGGGGTGTAGCTGATGGCTTCCAAATAGCTGGCTTTGTTTCAGGCTCAGATATTTGCATTTGAAAGAGATGAGTGTAGAGTGGGAAATACTTCATTTCACAGTAGAGTTCCATCTTTTGGAGAACATTAGGTTTCTGTGTCCTACCTAAGGCAAAATCATGGATTGTTGTTGTTGCTCAGTTGCTACTGCTAAGTCGCTTCAGTTGTATCCAACTCTGTGCAACCCCAGAGACGGCAGCCCACCGGGCTCCCCCGTCCCTGGGATTCTCCAGGCAAGAACACTGGAGTGGGTTGCCATTTCCTTCTCCAGTGCATGAAAATGTAAAGTGAAAGTGAAGCCGCTCAGTTGCGTCCAACTCTTAGTGACCCTGTGGTCTGCAGGCCACCAGGCTGCTCCATCCATGGGATTTTCCAGGCAAGAGTACTGGAGTGGGGTGCCACTGCGAGTCGTGCCTAATTCTTTGTGACCCCATGAACTGCAGCACTCCCGGCTTCCCTGTTCTTCACTATCTCCCAGAGTTTGCTCAAAGTCCATCGAGTCGGGGATGCCATCGAACCATCTCATCCTCTGTTGCCCCTTTCTCCTCCTGCCTCCAATCTTTCCCAACATCAGAGTCTTTTCCAGTGAGTAGGCTCTTCACATCAGATGGCCAAAGGATTGGAGCTTCAGCTTCAGCCTCAGTCCTGCCAGTGAATATTCAGGGTCGGTTTCCTTTAGGATGGACTAACTAATGTGGATAGTCAAAATTAGACTATAAAAATGCCTGAAATATCCGTAAAGTAGAGCTCACATGGCTAGCATTTCCCTAGAAAGTTAGCTCCTTGCTAGCTTGGATTTTTTTTTTTTAATATTTCTCTATTCGTTTACTTATTTTTGGCTGTGCTGGGTCTTCGTTGCTGTGCTTGGGCTTTCTCCAGTTGCGGAGAGCACGGGCTACTCTCTAGTTACAGCGCGTGGGCTTCTCATTGCAGCGGCTTTTCTTGCAGAGCATGGCGTCTAGAGTGCGGGCCCAGCAGTTGTGGTGCACGGTGCTCCGTGGCATGTGGGACACTGCCGGGCCAAACCTGTGTACCCGGCACTGGCAGGCGAATTCTTAACCCCTAGACCACCAGAGAAGCCCTAGCTTGGATTTTTAATCCGTTTCATTTGCTGCCTGAATCTCCATAACCTAGAAGTGTTCCTGTACATAGTAGATATGAATGAATCAGGGAATGATCAAGCCCTGTGCTGTGATATCTAGTATATTTGCATAACATGTAGTGTGGGATGAAGAATACACCTGTAAACTCCCATTTCATTGGACTTGCAGTGGCCGTGAGCGTGGTTGGATTTGCACATTCAGATCGCCACGCTCTTCCTGTTCACACATTCAGTGGGAAGTTAGCTGATTTGGGGCTGCTCACTTTGGCCATAAGCACATCTTCCCACTGATAAGCAGTCTGACTAGAAAGCCCTGCCTGTTTAGACACTTGGTCCTTTTCAAAGAAACCCCAGCATCTGAGTGTTCAAGAGAGAACTGTCAGTGGGCTTTGCTCCTCTCAGGGGGCACAGACTCCTCTATCAGACCCTGCATCCTGTGGGAAAAAGTGTGGGTCAGTAACTGTGTCTTCCGTCTAAAACAAAGTCCAGGCCTCCACAGCTGCAGTCTTATCTCTGGGCTTAGGTATGGGTTTGCTGTCTGGACTCAGGGCCCTGGTCCACCCTTTTCCCCTTGATTTTGGGGGGCAGGGCTTACCAAGAAGCTGACCCTGTGGGAGCAGCAGAGACTGTCCTGGCTCCAAGATGGGGTGGGGGGCTCCATTGGCTCCTCTGTGCGTCTTGTCTGCTCTCCCTGTTACCCTCCAACCCTCCCTGGGGAGAGTTTGTCAGTGTCTATTAAAATTTCACTGCCTTCCTGATCCAGCATTCACCCTCTGGACGTCAGTCCTCCTCAATGCCTCTACATGTGCACAGAAAGAGACATGCGATGCCCACCATACGGGCGCTATCGATTATAACCTTGTTCCTAAAGGTGAAGACTCAGAAACAATGTGAGTGTCTGCTGCTCGGGTCACGGAGACTAAATTACCATGGGTCTGGGCTGTGGACTTCTCTATAGTAGTTTCAGTCAGTTCAGTCGCTCAGTCGTGTCCAACTCTTTGCGACCCCATGAACCACAACACTCCGGCTTCCCTGTCCATCACCAACTCCCGGAGCCACCCAAACCCATGTCCATTGATTCAATGATGCCATCCAACCATCTCAGCCCCTGTCATCCCCTTCTCCTCCTGCCCTCAATCTTTCCCAGCATCAAGGTCTTTTCAAATGAGTCAGCTCTTTGCATCAAGTGGCCAAAGTATTGGAGTTTCAGCTTCAACATCAGTCCTTCCAATGAACACCCAGGACTGATCTCCTTTAGGATGGACTAGTTGGATCTTCTTGCAGTCCAAGGGACTCTCAAGAGTCTTCTCGAACACCACAGTTCAAAAGCATCAATTCTTCGGTGCTCAGCTTTCTTTATATAGCAGCGTAAAAGGTTGCAAATAGATTTATGTGTTGAACATGCAACAATCTGTGGGATATAGTGAGTGGGGAGTAACAGAGCAAAGGGGCTACAAGGAAGTGTGACAGGGGTTCCCTCTGGAAGCAGTCAGGTTAGGGTTGGAGTCATGGTTAGAGAGCTTCAGTTACCTGTATCTGTTATAATTTACATTTTCTTTGGCAACAAGAATGTAAATATGTGTTGCTTGTATGTGTGCTCACTCGCTCAGTCGTAGCTGACTCTTTGCGACCCTGTGGACTATAACCCTCCAAGCTCTTCTGCCGAGGGGATTCTCCAGGAATACTGGAGTGGATTGGCATTCTCTTCTCCAGACTGCTTGTATAATGGTAAATAAATATATTTTAGAATGATGCGCTTTTAGGTTTGCAGTTAGATTTCTTGAAAGCAGGGGTGAAAGGCCTGTTGGGGTCACTTCCTGCCCAGCATCCAGCGCCCCTGGACTGTCTCCTCTCCTCAGCCTTCAGTCTCTGCTCTGGAGAATATTCTGATCACTGCCCCAAATGACTCTTTGTTGCCAAATCCGATGTTACTTCTGGCGTCTCATCAGCTGGTGGTATTTGAGGCACTCTGCTTCCTGAGAGCTGCCTTAGCTTCTCTCTGCCTCCGTATCTTTTCAGTTTCTTTCTGGTTTTTTATCCCCCTTCTTCCCAGTCCCTGAATGTTTGCATTGCTCAGCTCTCTGGGCTGTTCCCAGCTCTGTCTTCTCCCCCCCCTGCTCCTCCACCTGGGTTTCTCTCCTGGTAAATTTATTTATTCCTTTGAGTGCCTCCTTTGCCATCTCTTCGGGTCCCTACCAGTCCTTTTCTCTAGTCCTGCTCTCTTGCTATCTGCCCGCATTTCCCCTTGATTCTGGCAGCCTGTACTTAAGTGAATTGCTGCCCCTGCACCCTGAAACCGCCCCTCTCCCGTGCTTCCTATCCACTGCTGGCCCACCATCCAACCCGCCGCCAAACTAGAAACGGGGACTCTTGGTCCTTGGTCCCTCTGCCTTCCCTCATAGGCCACACCAGTCCGCACATAGGACCTATCTGTTCCATGGCCCCAAGCCCCACTGCTGTTGCCTCACTGAAGCTTTATATGAGTTTTCGCTGGGATTAACTCTTCTCCCTCCTTCAAGGTTAGCAAGTGGAGTGGTTCTTTGTCCAGTCTGCCTTCATAAATCCTAGTTCCCTGAGCAGATTGATGGTAGCTGCCCCCGTTTCCCTTCTGAGGAAGAGCCCCTCATGTCGTCACCATTAGTCAGTTCTGTGCAAGCTGTCTTGTTTCAATTGAAAGCTTATTATTTAAAGTCTGTGACTGAAGTTGTTTTCTAACTATCTAATCATATTTGTAGTGGTTTGATCCTGAAAGGCTCGTGGTGGAGGGGGAGTTGTGAACTCTAGCATCATTTCTGTCTTGCATGCTTCTGAGATTCTGGGGAGTTACTATTGGGGACATTAAGTTCCTGACTGCAGAGGTGACTGGGTCAAATAAAACCAGGCTCAGTGGAATTTTAGTTCCCCTTATAACTTTTAATGGGCTTCCCAGGTGGCTCAGTGGTAAACAATCTGCCTGCCGATGCAAGAGACACAGGTTTGATCCCTGGGTCAAGAAGATCCCCTGGAGTCGGAAATAGCAACCCACTCCGGTCTTCTTGCCTGGGAAATCCATGGGCAGAGGAGCCTGGCGGGCTACAGTCCATGAAGGTACAAAGAGTCAGACAGGACTGAGCAACTGAGCCCCCACATATGACTTTTAATAGTGACACATTGTAAACTTTTCTCTTAAAAATATTTGGAAATCTGAACAAAGATGTGAGTACTGGTGGTTACTCTTTTTTTGTTTGGCTGCCCTGCGTTGCATATGTGATGATCTTGGTTCCCTGACCAGGGATGGAACCTGCACCTCCTACCCTAAAAGTGCAGAGTCTTAATCACTGGACCACCAGGGAAGGCCCCGGTGGTTACTGTTTTTAAAAATAGCCCCCACAATCCCGAAAGGGCCTCAGGGGTAATAATTTACAGAGAAATGACCCTTGATTGCTAGAAGCCGTCAAGGGGAGGATGGAAGCTGATTTTAGCCTTCCCCGTTGTGCAACTCCTGTCCATGGGTGGGTAACATGGGTGGGTCCACTGTCATGGACACTGGAATTTTTCCACAGAGAAAACTAAACTGTTTTTAAAAGTTTACAAATAGTTGAAATGTCAGAAAGAGGAGAGACTCTTGGTTCTGAAGTTTATTTCAAGTAAGATACTAAACAGAACCTGTAGATCTAATTCTTCTAGGTTTTGTGATATCACTCCTGCTCAGCCCTCCCAAAGCTTTCTTTGCAGCTTGGTTTCCTTCAGTGTCCTAAAAATTTGATATAACGGAAGGTAAGAGTCATTACTTTGCTAATGTGCCATTTACTCATCTCTCTAATGTTATGGGGACATGAAGCTCCTTTTCCTCTTCATTTCTGTAAGAACCACTCCCAGATTCTACCCTTTATTTCTAAGTTTGCATCATGTGGGCCCCTGCCCAACTAGACTTAGAGGCCTTTTCTAACCCTGCCATTCCCCTTCACATTTATTTGCCCAAGATTGAAATTGTTTTAGGGGCATAGCCAGCATCTCCCCTCAACAGACAAGCCATGGGGATTTTCTAGCTAACATCTCTTTTGAAATGTCTTCCCTGATTTGGAAGTTCAGATATATTTTCTTCTGAGTGGTGACTAGGTCTCTGAAAGACAGCTGGTGAGTACTGTTTTTAGAACTCAGTTCTTATACAGGCATACCTTGTTTTGTTGTGCTTTACTTACAAACTGAGGGTTTGTGGGAACCCTGCCTCGAGCAAGTGAATCAGTGTGCCATTTTCTGAACAGCATTTGCTCATTCTGTGTCACACCTGGATAACTCTCGAAGTATTTCAAACTTTTCCATTACTGTTGTTGCATGTTCAGTGATCTTTGATGTTACTGCCATGACTCACCATAAGGCTTAGATGATTGGTGTTCTTTAGCAATAAAATATTTTTAAATCTTACATTATTAAATTTTTAAACAATGCTTTTTAAAAAAAAAACAGCACATAATGCTATTGCACACTTAATAGATGGCAGTATAGTGTAAACTGAACTTTTATGTACCCTGGGAAACCAAAAAATTCATGTGGCTTGCTTTACTGTGCCCTTTGCTTTATTGCGTTGATCTGGAGGTATGCCTATATAAAGGTGCCAGGGAAAGGTTCATCTTGTTGAAAGTTGCCAGTACAATTGTTCCTTGGTGTTCTTTAGGGGTTGGTTCCAGGACCCTCTTGGATGTCAAAATCCACTGATGCTTAAGTCCCTTATATAAATGGACTTGCATATAACTTAGGCACATCCTCTTATATACTTTAAATCATTGCTAGATTACTTAAAATATCTAATATTATGCAAATAGTTCGAGGTACATGGCAAATTCAAGTTTTGTTTTTTGAAACTTTCAGGGAAAAAAAATTATTTTTAAAAATTTCTTTCTGTGGTTAGTTAAATCCATAGATGCAGAACTGGCAGTTATGCAGAAGTTCAACTGTATCTTTCACTATGAATCCTTTGGTAAAGTGAATAGAGTGTCTACTGAGTTCTAAGATGTTCATCTCCCCTCTTGTTTAAATCAGAATGCATCAGCCAATCAGGGGTTCATGTAATGTGCCTGACTCCCTCCCCTGAAAGTGTTTTTTTTTTTTTTTAATAACTTTAGAATTAAATACGTTTGCTTAATGGCTACTATGGATCAAGAACTGTGATGAGCCCTTTTTATAAGGATTCACTGATTTAATTCTCAGAGCAGCTTCATGAGGTAGAAAGCAGTATTATTTCATTGTATAGATAGGGAAACAGGCTCAGCTAGGGTGTGTAATTTTCCCAAGTTATTAGTGGAGTTAGCGTTGGAAGTCCACATGAGCTCTTTATTCTCACTGATACTTTGTGACTTTGAGTTTGGTTGCTCAGTGGTTGGGAGGAAACTCCTTGCCCTTGGGGCTGTGCAGAACCAACACAGACGCAGTGTCCCTGGATGCCCAGAGCCAGACATAGGAGGCAACATCCTTAGCAGGCCCGTCCCCTGCAGCCCGCAGTGCGGAATCTGTGTGTGATGTATGTTTTCTTTTTCTAAAACTGGGATGGAGCTCGGAACAGCAAATATTTAATCAGAGCAAATTCCCATTGCTAAATCCTGCCAGCTTGTTCTACTCGGAGGTTCTTTACCCAAAAATATTCACCACATGCTGAAAGCTAGACGGCTTGAGTCACCCACAGAGCATAAGGCAGGTCTTAGTATTTAGAATAGGGGGTTGTTTGCCTGCTTTTATTGTGGATGAGATATACAGTGTCACGAACTCACCCTTTGATTAGCCTAAGGGCCTCTGGCACAGTAAGTAAGAGTTTGGGGGAGGGGAGTTTGTGGGGGATGGCAGGGTGGGTGCTCATGCCTGCTGGCAGGAGTATTCTTTAACTGATCTGAGAAGAAGAGAGAATTGGGTGTGGGTAGGGAGGTGGAGAAGAGTCTGACTGGGAAAGATGGACTGGGTAGATTAAAGGGATGCTGACTCCAAAATCACTGCAGGTGGTGACTGCAGCCATCAAATTAAAAGACGCTTACTTCTTGGAAGGAAAGTTATGACCAGCCTAGACAGAATATTAAAAAGCAAAGACATTACTTTGTCAACAAAGGTCCGTCTAGTCAAGGCTGTGGTTTTTCCAGTACTCATGTATGGATGTGAGAATTAGATTGTGAAGAAAGCTGAGTGCCGAAGAATTGATGCTTTTGAACTGTGTGTTGGAGAAGACTCTTGAGAGTCCCTTGGACTGCAAGGAGATTCAACCAATCCTTCCTAAGGGAGATCAGTCCTGGGTGTTCATTGGAAGGACTGATGCTGAAGCGGAAACTCCAATACTCTGGCCACCTGATGAGAAGAGCTGACTCATTTGAAAAGACCCTGATGCTGGGAAAGATTGAGGGCAGGAGGAGAAGGGGACAACAGAGGATGAGATGGTTGGATGGCATCACCAACTCAATGTACATGAGTTTGGGTAAACTCCGGGAGTTGGTGACAGACAGGGAGGCCTGGCGTTCATGGGGTCGCAAGGAGTCGGACATGACTGAGTGACTGACCTGAACTGACATGCATGTGTTATGGCAGGAGTGTGGGGGCGCTGTGCAAAAGGGATTAGCTTTGCTGATAGGGGGAACAGAGAAGGTAGGGGAAGAGCTGAATGAATATTACAGAGCAGTAAATCCCATATGAATAAAACAAATGAGGTGGAGGCATGGTGCCTCCTTTTACAGATTTAAAGCAACATTACCTCCTTATAACTTTACTAGCATGTGAGATGAGTGCAATTGTGTGGTAGTTTGAGCATTCTTTGGCATTGCCTTTCTTTGGGACTGGAATGAAAACTGACCTTTTCTAGTCCTGTGGCCACTGCTGAGTTTTCCAAATTTGCTGGCATATTGAGTGCAGCACTTTCACAGCATCATCTTTCAGGATTTGAAATAGCTCAACTGGAATTCTATCACCTCCACTAGCTTTGTTCGTAGTGATACTTCCTAAGGCCCACTTGATGGTCAGGGAGGCCTGGCATGCTGCAGTTCATGATGTCACAAAGAGTCGGACACGACTGAGCAACTGAACTGAACTGAACCTCCTTATTACCAGTACCACTCATAGGGTGCAGCTTTTGTTTCCTGCTACAGGCTCTGAAACATTCACTTGTACGGGGTCCCCCATGACTTCAGTAGATGAGGATTTTAACCATGTAAATTTGCTCACTTACTATGAAACAGCTGAAAATTCAGACTCCTTCAGAAAGCCCTTGCTAAGGTCTCTCATGACCTGGTGGGGTGGCATCCTGTATCTTAATCACTGTTTTCCAAGCAGTTTCCAGACTCACCTTCTCACTGGAATGCTCCAGGGTGCTTCCAATCCTATATGTTAAAAACAAACTCCCAGAGCTCTTTTCAGTTTCTAGGGCTTCCCTGGTGGCTTAGAGGGTAAAGCGTCCGCCTGGAATGCGGAAGACCTGGGTTCAATCCCTGAGTCAGGATTCCCTGGAGAAGGGATAGGCTACCCACTCCAGTACTCTTGCCCGGAAAAATCCTATAGACAGAGGAGCCTGGGAGGCTGCAATCCATGGGGTCACAAAGAGTTGGACACGACTGAATGACTTCACTTTCCTTTTTTCCTTTAATCTACTCCCCCTCCACCCTAAATACTTTAAAAAGGCAGAAGAGAACCCTCTCCCTATCCTTACGTCCTGCCAACTATAACTTCTACCCATAGACTTTGTATTTATTGCTACTGGTAATTTGTATTACTGCTACTAGTTTCCTTTCTTCAACTGTTATCCGGACTGTTAACTCAGTGGCCTTCTAATCCTCCTGCCTCAAGCTTGTCCCTTTTCTCACATGTTCTTCACTTTGCAGCCAAAGGCATTCCAGCTTAAATAGCTGTTTCCCCTTCCTTAAAGTGTGGGAGCCAGTCTTCTTGGTGTGGCATATACCTGGCCCTTCCCACCAAGATCATGCCTTTTTTTGAGCTTTATCTCTTGGCAAGGAATACTTTTTTAGTATAAGTATGCCCCCATGCAATATTTAGTCTAAGTGTATCCCAAAATATTGTTATATTAAAAATTAGTTGTTATTTATACAACATTTAAATTCAACTAGACAATCTGTGTTTTACCTGACTTGGTCAAAAAATAATAGTAATATCTCTCTTTGTGGACTTACATCTTGCTGTGATCTAAAAAAAATTGGAGTTGCAGGAACTTGCTGACTGCAAAATGTTTGGTATTTCTTTATGAAATCTTTTATAGCTATGCATGAAAGTGGAACCATTATAATGGGATCTCATTAGCAATGCATTTTTGCCCAAGACACTCATTAAAAAAAAAAATCATATTTGAGATCCAGGTAAGGTACTGATTGCAGATCTTTTCTGAGGGAGAGATTCCTCAGAGAGGAAGATGAACTTCAATTACATTTTGTCTTCCTTCTGTTTATGGAAATCTTTTATTTTAAAACTTTTTAATTTTTATTTTTTGGCTGTGCTAGGTGACTTGTGGGATCTTAGGTCTCGGATGGAAATTTTAATAACCTCATTGTTACTGTTTCTTTGGAATCTTTTCTGTAGAAGAAACGAAATTATCGTGCTTCAGCTTTACCTTTAGTGTTTTGTCCTTTCTCCCCCTGGTTTTAGTTTTGTTTTGTGAGTAAAGGCTATAATGTGATTTTTCAACTTATTTTCTGTTCTGAAGAGTGTTCAGCTTTGATGTTGGTAAGAAGCAGATTTTTCTCTTTTTTTTAACAGTAAATCTTTATTTTCTGACATTAATAGAAATGTGCTGCTTGTTCTCATAATGTAAGTTTTTAATTATTCTGATAATGTAAGTGGGTTTTATATTAAAACCTTCTGATTATACTGGAATAAACCATTGTTGACATTTATCAGATTAAGATCCATAAATAAAGAACTCCAGTGGATCAAGTAAAAATCCTATTAACCACCAATTCACAGAACAATATATTAAATTTAAAAAAAGATGTGAACCTGACTAGTAATGAGGACTATGGACATTGAAACAATTTCATGGTTTTTAACCCTTAAATGTGATGCTCAGGCTGGGAATGTGAGCAGTCTCAAATATTGCTGGTGGGATATAAATGCAGCCTTTGAAACAGTGATTTGACTTTGTTGCTTGAAATTTTAAAATGTAGCTACTACCTGACCCATTTCATTGCTAGGTTAGGGGCTTATCCTACATAAATAAAGGCATATGTGCACTTAATCTCTGTATTTACACATTTTAAGAAAAAATACCCATGTATTATAAGCATAATTTTTTAAAATTCTGATGCTGGATTTCAGAATTCATTAGGGGTAAGTGAAGGGTGAGTGGTACATTATGAGCGCTGTATCTCTAAAAAGGATTCAGAGAAAATTAAGGAAAAGGTCTTTGGAAGAGAGACTTTCTTCTCAGTCTTAATTTCTCTTGGTACGTGGTGTATTTCACGTTGGATTTTGACTTGCAGGCTGAAAGAACCACACCAACTCTTCCTTATGTAGTTTTAACAAAGACTTTCTCTCTTTTTCTTCAGATCCCTTATTTTGAAGATATTTGTAAAGGCATTAAAGCTGGAGACACCTGTGAGAAGCTGGTGGGGTACTCTGCTGTATACAGAGTCTGTTTTGGAATGGCCTGTTTCTTCTTCATCTTCTGCCTCCTGACCTTGAATATCAACAACAGTAAAAGCTGCAGAGCCTACATTCACAACGGGTGAGTCTTCACGGGGCTCGTTTCTCCTTTCCTTGAACTCAGAGCAGCATTCCAGGGCATCTTCTACTCGTCACACCCTTTCCTCTACTTAAGATTGTTGACAGCGATTTTAGAGAAGGTGGAAATTGCACTTTTCACCGCACAGTGGACTAAGAGCTGAATTCCTGTTTGTGACACCTGATGCCATAATGAGAAATGCAGTGGAGATAAGAGTTTATTTCTCGTACCGAGGCCTTCCCCCAGGTCATTTCCACCCTGCAACAAAATGGTCTGGCAGAATCAGAGGCCAAACATTGAGTCTGTCTAATTATGGGAGGAGGCAGTCCCCAGTCCCTTAATTTCTTCCCCTCCATTTGAAGTGAACAGAAGCTCAGATTGACACACTTACCTTCTAAGAGGCCTTTTGTCCTGCCTTGAATATCATTTGAATACATTTCCTCTGGTTTTTTTTTTTTTTTTTTTCCCTCCAGCTTTTGGTTCTTTAAACTGCTGCTGTTGGGGGCCATGTGCTCAGGAGCCTTCTTCATTCCAGATCAGGAGACCTTTCTGAATGGTACGAATGGAGGGTTGGGGGTATCTATTTATTGTGTTTTTACCCACTTTGTAAAATTGTTCCAAAGCATAGTCCAGGGTGCTTTTGATAGTTTAGGTTACTACCATTCTTGTAGCTTAAAAAAAAAAAAAAAACCTGCCTCACCAGCCCACGCTCATTCACCCTCTCTACTTCTTGTCTCCCCCCTCAAGACCCCCCACCTCCCCAGACTGGTAACAGAACCTCTAGTTACTCTGCTGGCTGAAGAATTGAAGTTAAAGGTTATTGGCCTGAAAAGAAAATAAGGCACTTGGAAAGCTTGTTTGAAAACTAGTTTAGCATGTCAGCAGCATGACCAGGAAGACCTTGTTCTTTCTGCCCTGCACATAAACCCAGGGCTTCTTAGCAGCTTTGAATCTGCCGAAACGACAGTGGGCTGAGAAAGGCTATATCTAAGATGTAGCTGTGTCTAAGATAGTGGGGTCCTCTAGGCTATATCTAAACCTGACTGGTGTGAAACTGTGTGACATTTAACTCTATTCAGTCAATTATATTCAATTCAATTGTATATCCTTAGCGATGGACTCTACCAGAAATATTGAATATGAAGCATTCAATCATAAGTGGAACAAGGGACCCTTCTTTATTTGAGCTAGGGAGGGGAAAAATAAAACCTGCCTTTCACAGTTTCAAAGCACTGTTCAAACCCAATGGATTCACTTTCCTAGTTAAGATAGTGAAAGTATTCACACTGTGAATGAGGATAGGTCCTCAAAGAGCCACATGCCAGGTCCAGCGAGTTTCTTAGGGTCACACTGCTTCTATGCATTCCTTAAGGAAGTTGTATCCAAGTTGTCTTTTAACCTAAAATGCCTGTAACTAGTTTTCTAGTCCCCACAGAGGTCCTTGTATGTATTAGAATAATATACTTAGAATGGATGGGACCTAGCAGTTAGTCTTCTAGCTCAGCTCAGTTGTTTTATAGATAACCCAGAGATGTGAGGTGCTCATCCAAGGTTTGAGCTGCTTTGCGGCTGAGCCAGGAGTAGAACTCCAGTTTGAACCTCATTTCTTCACTGAACCTTGATAGTTCTCTCCCCAGTAAAATTCAGATCTTGGGTTTTTCTGGCAATGTGTGATTTTACTTTAAATGGGGGGTTGTTGTTGCTTTTATGAGTTAACTACATCTGTTAAGGTATCTGGCATTTATTTATAGCATGGAGGTGAAGCTTAGATGCTGTGGTGCCAGACTGCCTGTGCTCACATCCCAGCCACATCCTTTACTGGCTGCAGGACCTGGTCAGCTTATGTAGACTGTTTTTATCATCTGTAAAGCGGGTATAGTAGTAGTACCCACCTTGTACAGTTGTATGGGGATTCAATGTGTTAGCAGTACAGGGAGCCTGAGGTAAGAATTAACCATAGCCATTACTCTTTTGAGTTAGATACTTGGGACCGTAACCTCATCTCCTTTCAAATGGTCTTCTTTTGCAGCCTGGCGCTACGTGGGAGCCGTCGGAGGCTTCCTCTTCATAGTCATCCAGCTCCTCTTGCTTGTGGAGTTTGCGCATAAATGGAACAAGAACTGGTATGTGCCTTTGTGGAAAGCTTCCACGTGAACTCACTCTCTGGCTCAGAGGAAGTGCCCAGTGTCGACAGAGGCCCTGAGTCGCATTGCCAGGGGCTAGCAGCCTGCTTACACCAAACTGGTTTTTGCTGGTTCTCTCCCTTCCGTCTGCTCTTTGAACCTCTTTCTTCACTCCTCTCCCACACTGATTTTCTCTCATTCCTACCTTTCTTTTTCCCGCATCAGTTCTTTCTACTTTTTTCTCCCTTTTCCCTTTACACCCTCTCATTTGGACTCTGAGACTTAGCCATGGGCAACCCCCCTGCTGAAGCCTCGCAGCCCAGCTCTCTGCTGTGTCAGTGGCTAAAAACGTTGAGTGAGGTTTATCTTAGGCCCCATCCTTGGCAGATTAAAAAAGAAAAAAGTAGTTTGGAGCTGAAAGTTCACTTTCAGCAAAGACTATTCAGTGGACTAGTTCTTTCCTCTTTAAAATAACTTTGTTGCTTCTCAGCTGCCTAAGAGAAGAAGGGCTCCTTCCTTAGGAACTTCCGTGCTCCCTTAGAAAGCCATCCTGACTTTTGAAAATATAGACACTGAGTGCCTTAAAAGTAGGATTCACGTCCCAAGATGTGTGGCAAACGCCAGACTGTTAGCGGCTCATTTTATTTCTTGCTGAGCTGCTTTGAGGAGATGACTAGATAAGGGTCCGGCTTCTTCAGTGCTAAGGCCAAGGTGACTTTGTTACTCTGGGCGAAGCTCTGTCTGACTTAACTGCTCTGTCTGACTTTATAAAATATAAATGAAAATAACTGCCTGCTGTATCTAGTAAGGCTCTTGTTATGTTGTAGATTTTGTAGGCATCATGTTATTTTATACTGTTTTGGGGTAGGGGAAATCTGAAAGTTCTATATGAATGTGAATTTATTTTTTTAATTGTGGATAACATTAAAATATCCTGTCCACATTCTCTCAAAACACTTTTCATTCTGATTAGATTCTGCAGCTTGGTAGTTGTTTTGTTTGGGTTTTGTTTTGTTTTTTAAAGATCAAATCATGAGATGCATGAATAAAGACTCATTCTATTATTTGGTAAATACTAGAGTATGCACCCTAGAGAAGGAAATGGCAACCCACTCCAGTGCTCTTGCCTGGAGAATCCCAGGGACAGGGGAGCCTGATGGGCTGCCGTCTATGGGGTCACACAGAGTCAGACACGACTGAAGCGACTTAGCAGCAGCGGCAGAGTATGCACCCAAATGCCAACGTTAAAAATGTTTACAGCACATCAGATCATCTTCCAGGTAGCACTACAGTCGCATTTTTGTGTTTTTCAAGTCTTAATCGCTATAAAATGCAGATTTCTGGGTCTGAATTGTGCTCATGTATGAATTTTTTTTAAGTGTATTTGTTTTTGGTTGTGCTGGGTCTTCACTGCTGCTCGGGCTCTTAAGTTGTGGAGAACAGGGCTACTCTTCACTGTGGAGCCCAGGCTTCTCTTGTGGAGCACAGACTCTAGGGAGCACGGGCTCAGTGGTGTGCACAGGCTTTAGTTGTTCTGCGGCATGTGGAATCTTCCCAGACCAGGGGTTCAACCTGTGTCCCCTGCATTGGCAGATTCTTATCCACTGTACCACCAGGAAAGTCCAAAATATCAGTTTATTATTGCGTGCTGTCCTACATTTTGAGTCATCCTGAAAACCTAGTATGTTTGGGGTTTCTACTAGATCTTGTTCTGAGTCGGCAAAGTTTTCCTACAGATAAGTCTAATGGGTGACTATAGTTTTATGTGACCCTGTTTTCTCAGTTGTACAGAAGAAATGTGCACAGTAAGTTAGAAATGCATTTTGACTGATTAAATATCACACACTTTGATTCTTAATGTACTTCCACTCTGAATTTTTTATTAGACAAAATATGTCACCCCCAATTTTTTCTAAGATTTTCACAAATTTCAGTTTAGGAACTTGGTAGTAAAATATTAATATCTTTGATTCTGAGGGCCTGATTTGCGCATTAAATAGTATATTCTCTTGAGAATGCTTGTGCTTCTTTATTCTGGCTTTTAATGTTTTGATTGATTCTGAAGCCATTTTCTAGGACTGATTATCGATGCCAAGTTTTAACAGGCATTTTGGAAGGGTTTGATCACTTTAAAAACTTTCCAGAAGCCACCTAATAGGAATGGCTTAAGAGCTTTGCAGCAATTGATGTTGCTGTTGTACTGGCCGTGGGGCCAGTATCCCAACAAAATCCCTTTTGTCCACATACTCGTGGCTTGTTGATCTGCCTAAAATTAAGACTAAGCTAGGAAATGTACAAATATTGCTATTTTTATGTAAGTTCATTTAATTTAGGGTTGGTTTTTTTTAATGGAGATTCTTGCTTTCAAGGTTAGTCTAGAAAATATAATACTTGTATCTCTCTTCATGGATGAAACAGCCAAAGTTTTTCTTCCCTTTTCTTTTTTCTCCTTTTGTGAAGATCTTGAGAAAGAGATAATCTCAAAGGCAGTAGGAGAGAAAGGCCATGGGCCTGGATACCAGGCAGGAGATTATGATGTCTCTGACTGTCTGGCTGTTTTGCTTGAGGCATGTGTGTGTGTTCAGTTGCTCAGTCGTGTCTGACCATGATCACATGGACTATAGCCCGCTAGGCTCCCCTGTCAATGGGATTCTCCAGGCAAGAATACTGGAGTAGGCTGCCATCCCCTTTTCCAGGGGATCTTCCTGATCCAGGGTTTGAACCCGGGTTTCCTGCATTGCAGGCGGATTCTTTACCATCTTTGAATCTTAAGGCATATGACTTGACTACTCTGACCTCAGTTTTTTTACCTGTGAAGTGATGTGTTTTGTTCTTTCGTTAAAAGATAAGCTAGGGCATTTAAAAATGTTTGTGAAAATTGATTCAAATTTAGCACTCTCCAGTCTAGCAAGTAGAAAGGAGCTCTGAGGAGCTATACAAAATAAAAAAACTTTTATAGGCAGAAGGGAGCAGAGATAAGGAAGTTATATTAGGCAGAAAAGCAATTTAGTTATTTGTGAGGTAACTCTCCTATAGGGGATGGCAGGTCCTACCAGTCAGACTACCTACCTAGTTAACTAGACTATCTAATTAGTGCTGAATAGGAGATTTCTGATTGACTGTTTCTGGGAGAGCTGATACTCTGTTGCGTTGGTTTGGTGACATGGGGCTTAGCCTTAGTGACTTCATTTTAAGTCTCTCATCTTGTTTTTAATACTTCCTAGGTCAATTTTTGTGGTTTGAAGTGTCAGTTCTATATCAAAACTGAAATCACAAAAAATAGACAGAATAGTCAGGTGTTTCCAATGAAGACCCATTTTCTAGACTTTCTGGATTTAAAAATTCACATTGTTGTTGGCTTTTGTTTTCCCCTAGCCCTCATCCCAAGCCTGAGCCCAGCCACCTCTTCTAACCTGATAACCTGGTTGCTTCTGTATCTATCCACTTCATCCTGCTGCTTGGTCCTTTTCTAATCTTCATCCAAGTGCTCGCATTGAGCATTGATTCAAACTTTCTGGAGTGCCAACTGTGTGCCAGGCACTGAGAGTAGAGTCGTGGTTAATTTGGTGTGTCCACAGAGGTTGTCTTGGGAGGATCAGCAGAGTCCGGAGCAACAGGTAGTGGCCACTCTGTCATTACTGCTACGTCAAGTTGTCCTCTGACAGTTGGCAGTCCTTGCACCGACATTCTTTAAGCACGTGTTGCTTGCCAGGCATTTGACAGTAGGCAGTGAATGCAACAGTGCCCTGCTCTGTGGAGTGTATATTCTCGGAGAGGAGAGGGGTAGCTAATACGTAATAGGTTCAATGGTGGAGAGTGTGCTGTGGGGCAAGCAGGCGAGGGAAAGGTTTCATTATAAGGCATGAAGGAGGTGAAGGAACTTGAGAAGAGCCTGAGTCAGGGCCTGTGCTGGCTTGTCTAAGGAGCAAGGAGGCATCCACTGTGGCTGGACCCCAGAGGCGTGAGGAGAGGGATCAAGGGATAAAGTCATTCATCAGAGATGGCCCTGGACCAGATTATGAAAGGTTTCTGGGGCCATCATGGCAGATGGCAGGGCACTAGAGGGACAGAATCTAAAGCACTTTGTAAGTGAAGAAAAGACGAGAGGAGGTTGTAGGTGCAAGTAAGGAGACTAGTGGGAGGTGACCCAGGAGAAGGGTGCCGTAGCTTGATGCTAGATGGCAGCAGCAGTCAGATGCTGATAGAGTCTGAAATGGGAACCAAGGGAGTTTGCTGCTGGAGTTGGCATGATGTTGGGGAGAGGGGAGGAGCAGGGAGTAAAAGACAGTGGTTGAGCAACTACAGTTCTTTATCTACCCCCACCCCCAGTTCTGTGGTTGGGAAGAACCATAGGAGAGCAGGTTTGGGGATGGAAGTTTGAATCCTGGCAGGTTAACCTGGACCTCCTAAGGTCCACAAGCCAGTTAGACCCCCAAGTGGAGACGCTAACAGGGATAATATAAGCCTGGAGTAGAGCGGAGAGGTTAGGGTTGAAGACTTAACCTTGGGAATCCAAGAGAAATCAACTGTTAGGAAAGTCCTTCTTATACTAATAAAATAGCCCAAAGACAGGTGAGGACACAGCTGGACCCCCCACTTACACACTGGTCAGCAGTGTTCACTTTTTTCTTCATAAGCCATTTTCTCTCCCTGTCAACAGGTAGCATTTGACTCTTTGCTTTCTCTAAGAATCACTTTATCTTCGTGTGATTTGTGCGCCTTCTCTGTTACAATGACTCCACAGTCATCGGACCGCCTGGCTCGGTGTCAGGAGTACGATGGTCATTATCATTTTGGCCTTTCCTCTTTGTTTTCTTTCTGGCCGCAGTAACCTCTCCATCATTCAGACGTTTCAGCTGGGCTGCTTGAATACTTTCCAACTCTGTGAAGGCGTAAGCAAGTTGCCTGCTCTCGAAGTTTTGTAAGATGTGGTTACAAAGGGCAGTTGACCCCTAAGGCAGATGAGGTGATTCAGACCAACCCCTGTTGCAGTTCTGCCCTCTTCTTTTAGCATCAGTAAGCTCTCTCCTTTGTTCCGAACAATCCCTATAGGTTGTTAAGCCACCATATGCTTCTCCCATCCCTTTAATAACGTTTATATAAAATAATATCATCTTTACACTAGTCTGCTCTTCTAGAGTCCTTATTATAAATCCCATTAAAATTTTTACTCTTTTTCTGGCTGATTTTATTCTTCACTATTTTTTTTTTAGAGGGGGTGACTGTGCTCCAAGGCATGTGGGATCTTAGTTCCTCAACCAGGAATCGAACCTAGGCCCCTGGCAGTGAGAGCACTGAGACCTAACCACTAGACCACCAGGGAATTCCTGCCTTCACTTTTTTTTTTTCATGTCAAACTCTTCCTTAATCATACCTGGCATTGTTTGGGAGAAGCAGTACTGGTATAGAGTCTTCCTTTCAGTGCAAGGACAAAAGAGATGAGGTCAGCCGGTCTTGCTCTGGGTGAAGTTCAGTTACTTCTCTCTCCCTAAACAGAAGATGGGCATTGGCAGGAGCTGCTGGCAGCACTTGGAGAAAGAGACGGGCACCTCCGGGCTCTGTATTTCTGGGAAAACTCAGAGAGAACTCCAGCACACAGCCCACTTTATAATACTGCCAGAACTTACCCTGGGGTAGTNGCTCGCATTGAGCATTGATTCAAACTTTCTGGAGTGCCAACTGTGTGCCAGGCACTGAGAGTAGAGTCGTGGTTAATTTGGTGTGTCCACAGAGGTTGTCTTGGGAGGATCAGCAGAGTCCGGAGCAACAGGTAGTGGCCACTCTGTCATTACTGCTACGTCAAGTTGTCCTCTGACAGTTGGCAGTCCTTGCACCGACATTCTTTAAGCACGTGTTGCTTGCCAGGCATTTGACAGTAGGCAGTGAATGCAACAGTGCCCTGCTCTGTGGAGTGTATATTCTCGGAGAGGAGAGGGGTAGCTAATACGTAATAGGTTCAATGGTGGAGAGTGTGCTGTGGGGCAAGCAGGTGAGGGAAAGGTTTCATTATAAGGCATGAAGGAGGTGAAGGAACTTGAGAAGAGCCTGAGTCAGGGCCTGTGCTGGCTTGTCTAAGGAGCAAGGAGGCATCCACTGTGGCTGGACCCCAGAGGCGTGAGGAGAGGGATCAAGGGATAAAGTCATTCATCAGAGATGGCCCTGGACCAGATTATGAAAGGTTTCTGGGGCCATCATGGCAGATGGCAGGGCACTAGAGGGACAGAATCTAAAGCACTTTGTAAGTGAAGAAAAGACGAGAGGAGGTTGTAGGTGCAAGTAAGGAGACTAGTGGGAGGTGACCCAGGAGAAGGGTGCCGTAGCTTGATGCTAGATGGCAGCAGCAGTCAGATGCTGATAGAGTCTGAAATGGGAACCAAGGGAGTTTGCTGCTGGAGTTGGCATGATGTTGGGGAGAGGGGAGGAGCAGGGAGTAAAAGACAGTGGTTGAGCAACTACAGTTCTTTATCTACCCCCACCCCCAGTTCTGTGGTTGGGAAGAACCATAGGAGAGCAGGTTTGGGGATGGAAGTTTGAATCCTGGCAGGTTAACCTGGACCTCCTAAGGTCCACAAGCCAGTTAGACCCCCAAGTGGAGACGCTAACAGGGATAATATAAGCCTGGAGTAGAGCGGAGAGGTTAGGGTTGAAGACTTAACCTTGGGAATCCAAGAGAAATCAACTGTTAGGAAAGTCCTTCTTATACTAATAAAATAGCCCAAAGACAGGTGAGGACACAGCTGGACCCCCCACTTACACACTGGTCAGCAGTGTTCACTTTTTTCTTCATAAGCCATTTTCTCTCCCTGTCAACAGGTAGCATTTGACTCTTTGCTTTCTCTAAGAATCACTTTATCTTCGTGTGATTTGTGCGCCTTCTCTGTTACAATGACTCCACAGTCATCGGACCGCCTGGCTCGGTGTCAGGAGTACGATGGTCATTATCATTTTGGCCTTTCCTCTTTGTTTTCTTTCTGGCCGCAGTAACCTCTCCATCATTCAGACGTTTCAGCTGGGCTGCTTGAATACTTTCCAACTCTGTGAAGGCGTAAGCAAGTTGCCTGCTCTCGAAGTTTTGTAAGATGTGGTTACAAAGGGCAGTTGACCCCTAAGGCAGATGAGGTGATTCAGACCAACCCCTGTTGCAGTTCTGCCCTCTTCTTTTAGCATCAGTAAGCTCTCTCCTTTGTTCCGAACAATCCCTATAGGTTGTTAAGCCACCATATGCTTCTCCCATCCCTTTAATAACGTTTATATAAAATAATATCATCTTTACACTAGTCTGCTCTTCTAGAGTCCTTATTATAAATCCCATTAAAATTTTTACTCTTTTTCTGGCTGATTTTATTCTTCACTATTTTTTTTTTAGAGGGGGTGACTGTGCTCCAAGGCATGTGGGATCTTAGTTCCTCAACCAGGAATCGAACCTAGGCCCCTGGCAGTGAGAGCACTGAGACCTAACCACTAGACCACCAGGGAATTCCTGCCTTCACTTTTTTTTTTTCATGTCAAACTCTTCCTTAATCATACCTGGCATTGTTTGGGAGAAGCAGTACTGGTATAGAGTCTTCCTTTCAGTGCAAGGACAAAAGAGATGAGGTCAGCCGGTCTTGCTCTGGGTGAAGTTCAGTTACTTCTCTCTCCCTAAACAGAAGATGGGCATTGGCAGGAGCTGCTGGCAGCACTTGGAGAAAGAGACGGGCACCTCCGGGCTCTGTATTTCTGGGAAAACTCAGAGAGAACTCCAGCACACAGCCCACTTTATAATACTGCCAGAACTTACCCTGGGGTAGTTGACATCCAGAATGGGGAAGCTGAAGTCTGTGGATATTCATTTTAGTTACTGAATACACTTGAATCAAAGACTGAAGTTTTTCAGTGTTAAGAAAAAATTCTAAGCCTGAGCCAAGAATTTTTTGCATATTCAGCCGTATCTTCTAGTTTTTAGTTGGTAAAATGATTGTTTGCTGTTGTTCATACACTAAGTCAAGTCCGACTCTTTGTGACCCCATAGACTGCAGCACCCTAGGCTCCTCTGTCCTTCACTATCTCCTGGAGTTTGCTCACATTCATGTGCATTGAGCTGATTATTCTGTCTAACCATCTCATCCTCTGCTGCCCCTTTCTCCTGCCCTCAGTCTTTCCCAGCATCTTTTCCAATGAGTAGGCCTTTCAAATCACATGGCCAAAGAGTTGGAGCTTCAGCTTCAGTTCTTCCAATGACTGTTCAGGATTGATTGCCTTCAGAATTCACTGGTTTGATTTCCTTGTGGTCCGGACACTCGCGTCTTCCCTAGCACCATAATTCAAAAGCATCAATTCTTCATCATTCAACCCTGTTTATGGTCTAACTCTTACATCCATACATGACTACTGGATAAACCATAGCTTTGACTATATGGACCTTTGTTGGCAAAGAGATGTCTCTGCTTTTGCATATGCTCTCTAGGTTTGTCATAGTTTTCCTTCCAAGGAGCAAGCATTTTTTAATTTCATGGCTGTGGTCACCATCCACAGTGATTTTGGAGCCCAAGAAAATAAAGTCTCTCGCTGCTTCCACTTTTCCCCCTTCTATTTGCTGTGAAGTGATGGCACAGGATACCGAGGTCTTAGTTTTTTGAATATTGAGTGCTTTTTCACTCTCTTCTGATCAAGAGTCTCTTTAGTTCCATGTTTTCTGCCATTAGAGTGGTATCATCTGCCTATTTGAGATTGTTGATAGTTCTCCTGGCAGTCTTGATCCCAGCTTGTGATTCATCCATACTGGCATTTCTCATGATGTGCCCTGCATAGAAGTTAAATAAGTAGGATAACAATATACAGCCTTGACGTACTCCTTTCCCAGTTTGGAACCAGTCTGTTGTTCCATGTCCAGTTCTGACTGTTGCTTCTTGACCTGCATACAGGTTTCTCAGGAGGGAGGTCAGGTAATCTGGTATTCCCATCTCTTTAAGAATTTCCCACAGTTTGTTGTGATCCACAAAAACTGGTAAAATGATAGGTCATCTGAGTAACTCCTTACGATGGTCTGGGACGTGACGGCATCAGCGAATGATGCTTGAAGGGTGGTAGATATTGTTGGAGAATCAGCTGACCTGTCTTCCCCCCACCCCTTCCTCTCCTCTACTTGTGGAGAAACAGGACTGCAGGCACAGCTACCAACAAGCTGTGGTACGCCTCTCTGTCCCTGGTGACCCTCATCGCCTACTCCATCACCACGGGAGGCTTGATTTGGATGGCAGTGTTTTATACCCAGAAAGATGGCTGCATGGAAAATAAAATTCTCCTGGGAGTAAATGGAGGCTTGTGTCTGCTTATGTCAGTGGTATCCATCTCACCCTCTGTCCGAGATCGTAAGTAGGAGATCCATACTTCCTGTTCATATCATAGATGTCTTTGACCATAATTTTGGAAATTATAGTCAGTTCTTTACTTACCATAGGTGGGTCAGCAATAGGAAAGGTGGGATTCCATTGTCCTCTTCCTACCCTGCACTGGGCTGAATGTGATAGTCATGCCTTTGTCAAAGATTTGAGTATAATGAAGTCAGTAAATAAGATAGATGTTACTCTTGTTAAATAATGTACTACAAGGAGCATTTCAATGGAAAATGCCTTTAGTGGATATTCAGCTCTTCCCTGTAATCTCTTTGTAAAATTTGAATGAAGGAGAAGGCTCCTGAAGGAGCTGTTTTGGGCTTATCTTTGACTTAAGACCTCTGTGGACCACAAATCAAGGACAGCGTGGTCCCAGAATCAGGAAACAGGAAATCCAGTCCTGGCTCAGCCATCCGCTGGCCCCAGGAGCTGGCCTTTCTCAAATCCAAGTCCTTCCTCAACAAAGCCAATAGAAGCCTGTAAGCCTGATCTTGCTCATGGTTGTTTCAAAGACAAAAGGAAAGAAATGACTGAAGTTCATTATTGAAATTGAGATTGTTATTATTCACCCACTTCCTTTATCCATTAAGAATCTCCTAAAACATTATTAGTACCCAGATCAAAATATTCTTTGGGTTGAATTCTACCTTTTGAAATAGTTACAATTTAGTTTTAGTGCCATTAATTGTTAAGGTGGGTCTCATTCCCATGCCAAAGAGCACCACTGGAAAGGGCCTATTTTTTACCTTTATTGGTCCTTATAGTTTGATAGGTAAAGTTCTGGAGATAAATTTGATCAGAGGGAAGACTGGGTAAAACTAAATCTTTTATGTCTGTGAATGGTTGAAAATTTCACCGAAAAAAAGGATGAGTCCTTTTTATCACATCTTGGTTACTCGTAGCCATCTGAACCATTTACTTTAAATATTGTAACATAGAAGGCCTTTTCTCAATAAACGCTGAGTCCCATAGGCACATGCTTTGGCTTGGACCAATTCTTGTATTCCCAAAGGTTTTCTGTCCATTGACAGATGAGAACTCTTCCCCAGTGGCATGGATTCTGAATATCTGATGGCTTTGTGAGTCTGGAATCCAGGTCCTCCCTGTAAAATCCATCATTTACCCCACTAAGCTATGTGATCTCACAGATTAACAGTGGTGAATTTTTTCTAGAGACCTTGTGATTTAAGAACTGTTACAAACCTCAGGGAGACCAGGCAGTATGTTTCAGTACAGCTGTAGTTATTATCAAAATAAAGTGTTGGGCGAGAACTTGGCAGAACTTGGCATCTCTGAAATGGCATTTAGGTTCAGTATGTTGCTCCCTCCCCCCAAAGATTTTAGTGTTATATGAGAAATACACTATGTGCCTCTTCTTACCTTCATGTGTGGGGCTCCAGGTTTGAGGGGATATTGTTTAGGGCAGACCTTTTTATTTTGGGGGGTGGTGCATAGACTTTCTCACCATTGATTTATAACATGGTCCCTTGTTGTTCTCTAGGACAGCCACACTCTGGGATACTGCAGTCGGGTCTCATCAGCTGCTATGTCACGTATCTCACGTTCTCAGCCCTGTCCAGCAAACCTGCAGAAGTAGGTAAGCTGGACTTGTAGGCAGACTGTGCTTGCAGGGTGAATATTGTCATTTGTGGGGTGAGGACTGTGTCTCCTCGAACTATTGTTTAAGTATCAGAGATGCAATGCATCAGAGCAGAGAGGTGATCTAGACCTCCTCACTAAATAGTGTCGATGCTCAACTCACTCATTATCAGAGAAATGCAAATCAAAACCACAACAAGGTACCATTTCACGCTAGTCAGAATGGCTGCTATCCAAACGTCTACAAGCAATAAATGCTGGAGAGGGTGTGGAGAAAGGGGGACCCTCTTATATGTTGGTGGGAATGCAAACTAGTACAGCCACTACGGAGAACAGTGTGGAGATTCCTTAAAAAACTGGAAATAGAACTGCCTTATGACCCAGCAATCCCACTGCTGGGCATACACACCAAGGAAACCAGAATTGAAAGAGACACACGTGTACCCCAGTGTTCATCACAGCACTGTTTATAATAGCCAGGATATGGAAGCAACCTAGATGTCCATCAGCAGATGAATGGATAAGAAAGCTGTGGTACATATACACTCTGGAGTATTACTCAGCCATTAAAAAGAATACATTTGAATCAGTTCTAATGAGGTGGATGAAACTGGAGCCGATTATACAGAGTGAAGTAAGCCAGAAAGAAAAACACCAATAAGGTATACTAACGCATATATATGGAATTTAGAAAGATGGTAACGATAACCCTGTATGCGAGACAGCAAAAGAGACACAGATGTATAGAACAGTCTTTTGGATTCTGTGGGAGAGGGAGAGGGTGGGATGATTTGGGGGAATGGCATGAAAACATGTATAATATCATATATGAAACGAGTCACCAGTCCAGGTTTGATGCATGACACTGGATGCTTGGGGCTGGTACACTGGGATGACCCAGAGGGATGATACGGGGAGGGAGGAGGGAGGGGGCTTCAGGATGGGGAACACATGTATACCCGTGGCGGATTCATGTTGATGTATGGGAAAACGAATACAATATTGTAAAGTAATTGGCCTTCAGTTAAATAAATTTAAATTTTAAAAGAAAAAAAAATAAAAGGACTAGAAAATACAAAAAGAAAAGTGTCCTCAACATGGGACATGAACCTGGACCTTCCTTCTCCCGAGGCTTCCTGCTCTGCAGGAAAGACATGAACTCATGAGGGCTAATGAGTTTGCTTGTAAACCTAATCTGCATTTTCCTGCTCAGAAATAATCAAATAATCAGAAATATTCAAGATATTTCTTTTTGTTCTCTTTATTATTGCTATTATTTTTAGATGGTTATTAATTAACTTTCAGTGATCATTTCTCTGACTCTAACAGAGTGAAGAGTGTGGGGGAGTGGTTCTGCCACTTCAGTAACTTATATAAAGTGACTTACCGTTCTCTTCCTAGATGTCTCGCCTTTAAAATAAGAATTTTAATTGTTATTTTAAGAAGATAATTAAGATTCCTCTTTTAACAGAGTGGTTTTAAGACTTCAGTTGAGTACGTGTGTATATATGTATATGTACTGTTTCTGGCATGTCAGAGGTGCTTTGTAAAGGTTGCCTATTATTTTTGTAATGTAGTTGCAATGGATATTTGAGAACTATCAAAAGACCGTTATAGGTTGTTACTGTGTGAGCCCTTGAGCTTTCCCAGTAAAGGACCATATTTTCTTATTTTGATCTCCAGACTCCTTATATTTAACCTTTTTTTTTTCACTTTTGTGATATATACATGTATGTATACATGTATACTCATATATACGTAAGTATATATAAATGTGCATATGTTTGGGTATATTTTTTCTTATATAAATCAGGTTAAATACATGTACTCTTTTCTCTAGAGTAGAAAATTGATGTTTTCCTTTTTTAAATTTAGAAAGCAAATGCAAAGATGTTTTTGAAAGTTTTAGCATATACATGTAGTATGTATGGGTCTTGCCTTTATAGTTATTTATAGTACAGTGTGAATTGTAGGTCTTCTGTTAAGTAGAGTCTATCCTGGATATAATTTTTTTTAGGAAAAAGCTCTATAAATTTGAATTCAAGTTTATTTAAATCTAGTCTATTTAAAACTTTTATGAGTATTTGACTGTTTACATGTTAATCTCTGGCTTTAACTTAATGGGGTTTTTTGGTTACACCATTTTTCTTCTCAGTGGCAGGTATCACTTAAATACAGAAAAAAAAACTTTTATTTTTAATTTTGGGTGGTAGTACTTAAATAGCAAAGTTCATATTTTGGTCAGGTTTATAAAGAAAATTTTCAGTGGCCTAATTCCTTAAGCCACAGCACACAGTTAAGTTTACAGTTTCGAGTGGGAGTACAAGTAATAATTTTAGTGCAACTTCAAGCCCATAGAATGTGCATGTTTGTAACATGGTTTGTAGCCTGTTATTTTTTATTTATGTTCCTTATTTTGGGGCAGAGCAAATAGAGCCAGCTTGGGTGTTCAGAATTGAAGACTCTGTTAGATAAAAAGTAAACAACTAATGATGGTAATGTGATAGAAATCTTTGTTATATAGCCTCTACAATTTTATTAGACTCTAGCCATTTGAGAAGTTTCCCAGGCTACAGCCTAAAAGATGTCATGACTGTCGTATTACTGACAATAGAATGACTTCCTATCTGGGTGGAGGCTGTTGGCCAGACAGCAGTTCCTGTGAGTTCCTGTTTGATTGTTGGTTCGTCTCCAAGGATGATAGACATGAAGGATGCTCTCAGTTACCTGCATGCTACCTGCTGCCCAGTCGGCCAATTTATTGTTATCATTTAGTCCCTAAGTCGTATCTGACTCTTTTGTCATGGAATTCTCCAGGCAAGAGTACTGGAATGGGCTGCCATTTCCTTCCCCAGGGGATCTTCCCAGCCCAGGGATCGAACCTGTGTCTCCGGCATTGCCAGGCAGATTCTTTACCACTGAGCCGTGAGGAAAGACCCATGAGCCAATACTTTTTACTATTGCTCCAATAGTACTGAAAAAGAACATGACTCTTGGAAATCCCTGGTACTGAAGACCCCTTTAGCGCTAAGCTGACACCCAAGCATCTTGTTCTGAGAGGCTGCCTAGGTGGGAGAGGGTGCTTTACAGGGCAGCGATCTAATCTGAGTTAAGCTGGATGGTAGAGGAAACCTTTGCAGTGCTGAGTGCTCACTGTACTATACTGCATGAATTTTCCCAAAGTGAATGCATCCTTGAGTGACAGAGGGCTTTTCTAATATGGCAATGATGCCTTTTTTCTTTTCTCCGCAAGTTCTGGATGAACACGGGAAGAACGTCACCATCTGTGTGCCTGACTTTGGCCAGGACCTATACAGGGACAAGACCTTGGTTGCTGGACTGGGTACTGCTATCTTGTGCGTGTGTATCTTGTATTCATGGTAAGTTTTAGAAGTTGCCTGAGGCCATCTTTGCAGACTTTAAAAGTACAAGAGGAAAATTTACATCAGTTTTAGCAGTATGAGGCAGTCAGACAAATACCATCTGAGGAAGGGGGAAAGTGAGGCCTGAAGTAAGAAGGTGATATTACAGCATAAAATCTAGCTGTTTGGACTTCATTTTACATAACTTGTATTTCTTTGGGGTAAATAAATAAATATATACAGTATGTTGCGATCCTTTAAAAGATGGTTGAGTATTACTTGCTAATACTTTTGGAGAGTAAGGGAGCACAAAGTGAGGAAGAGACGGTATGTGCCAGAATGTTTTGGCAACTTTCTACTCCAACAGAAAAAACGTTTGTTCTCTTGTTGATGGAAAGAGTACAAAGTACTCCATATACAGACATTTTGTGCTTGGTCCAGGAAAGACAGGAAACATTACTTTTATGCTAAAACTCACATTGCTTTTAAGGAATGAAGTCATTCCTCCAAAAGTAGGTGTGATATGTAAGCAGGCTGTGTTTTAGGTGCTTGGGGTGGGGTTTATTATTTTTAAATCAATATTAAAAAAATACCAGAGGGAGAAGAGTCAAGGGTAGGAATCATAAGTTTCTTATTCCATTTACATGTTTCACTGTTGATCACGCTTCCCTGTGACAGTCACCCTTTCATGTTTAGGTTTTATTCCTGTGTTTTACATTTCAGTATATTTCAGTGTCTAAAAATTTCAACCAGTCACAGGCACGTTATAGTGATCCTTTGGCCAAAACTGAACCATCCTTGGTAGCTTGTATAAGTAGAAGGTCTCTCTGTACATGTTGGCGTTTTCTCTTACAGCTTCTAACACCCCTTCATGCTGTAGAGAGGGACCAACAGACACGGGCCTTGACGACGGACATAGGCAGGGGAACTGCCTTTTATGAAGCATGTGTTCACAGCCATGCATCAAGCTTGCAAAGGCATGCAGTGTCGACTCCCAGCCTGTCTGTGACACAGTGGCAGCCTCTCCACACTGCAGCAAAAGCGGCCATGGCGAACACTTTCTGGCCTTCCATTATTATTAATTCCATACACGTCCACTGATTTGGGCTCACATCAATGCATGTTTTCAGGAAAACCATTAAGGCACCCACATTTTAGTCCTGATTCTCAGTCCTTCCTTTCTTAAGTGTTTCCTTCCTGAGTCTATTATTTTGGGGCTTTAGGGGAGAAATGTCAGCATCATGGCTAATTTTATGATCTGTCATTCACTTTTTTTCTGTATTGGCATGTAAAAAATATTGGTGATTCCAGCAAGGAGAAAGTAGGTTACTGAACTATAAATGTAGAATATTTCATTTTTAGAATAAAATTTAGTTGTATTTACATATGAAGAAAAAGCCTTGGAAGGAGATAAACCAAGCTTGTAATGGTGCTTATATTATGTATATCATTTTTTTTTTCTTTAAAAAAAAGTGTTCTTTTTTTTTAACATGGGCTATTGCTTCTTTTGTTTGTATTATCAGAAAAAAACTATAAAGATATTTGATAGACTAAAATCAGATCTTTTTGTGAGTTGCTGAATGCCTAATGCCACATGATTAAAAATACTTGCTCCCTTAGATAAAATAGGGCTTAGATGCAAAAATACTATTTAATATGGTGATAGAACTGCCACCAGTGGTTTTGGTTTGTGGTGTGTAATTTCCACCCTATACATCGCCTTTGAAATTTAGCAGCACCTTAGCAGAAGTTGGCAAAGTCTAGTCTGAGATTCCCAAAAGAACTTTTGAAGCTGACAGCTGCTATGTAAAATCTGTCTAAATGCCAATAGCACATGTTATTGGATGCTGGTAATCAATCTGCAAAACCATAGTGCTCGAAGGATGAGGAGACAGAAAACAGCAGCCACACTAAGTGGAGCTGGGGAGTAACAGGCAGCTCTGTGGGCTGATGTAGCACATGGCATGAGTATACCACCCAGTGGTGGCAGTTGATTCCTGGGGGTTCAGCGCAGTGCTGCACAGCCAGGGGGGCCCCGGGTGACTGGTGTTTGCTCTAATTACCCACCGCAGCTCCAGGAGGAGTGGGCTTTGAGAACCTTATAGCAAGCAGTCTGGAGTTCAAGGGGGCTTTGACTTCAGCCCTAGGAGGGCCTTGAAAAGGGGAAATGTGGGAGGTGGTACAATTTGGAGGGTTTCAAATCTTGACTTCTTAGACTCAAAAAGGATTAAGAAGTTGGAAGATGTTACAAAAGGAGGCTGCACTGCCTGGGCAGAAACTGTCATTTGAAGATGATTGCAAGAATGTCTAGATTTCTGGATAGAATCTGTAGGAAGACTAGCTGGTTGCGTGCATTGCAGAGAGAAGAATTCACCCATTTTCTTTTTTTAAAAAAAATTTTATTCTTATTTATTTTTGGTCCTGTTGCTATGAGTGTGCTTCCTCTAGCTGTGGCGAGCGGGAGCTACACTTTGTTGTGGAGCTGGGACTTCTCATTTCAGTGGCTTCTCCTGTGGCAGAGCACAGGCTCTAGGGTGCACAAGCTTCAGCAGTTGTGGCACAGAGGCTCGGTAGTTGTGGCTCACGGCCTTAGTTGTCCCAATGCGTGTGGAATCTTCCCCAACCAGGGAGTGAATCTGTGCCCCCTGCATTGGCAGGCAGATTCCCAACCCTGGACCAGGGAAGTCTGAAATCGCCCATTTCAACAGAAAGTCCAAGACTGCTTGGGACTTTGGTAAGATCTTAGGAGGCTCACTGTGCTGTGTTCTTTCCTACCTAGAGTATCCCCTCCCCACCCCCAACCACAGACACACAAACATACACTCTCGCGCTCTCTCGTGCTTCTTTAGGAGGCTCTCATAATGAACTTCTGCTTTTTGGCTTTCTGCCCCAAGTCCTGCTTCTGTGGCACTCATAATGAGGATGTTTTACTCCTGGCTGTCTTAGCTTGGAAGTAGAGTTCAGCCAAAACCCACACCCTGGCTTTCCAGCTGAGGCCGCCCCTTCCCCTGTACCCAGGCATCATGCTGTAGAGAACCGTCACAGCCTGGACCCCGTCAGGAGCTCCCTGGTGGCTCTCTCTGTATGGCTATGCCCCTGTGCCCTCGTAGGCTGTCACCTGCCCTGTCCTCCCCTAGCTATTCCTTAAGGCCCTTCTTGGTCTCTAGATTTTGGCTGCAATTGTTAGTCTGTTGGCTTTAAATTCACAAACTGTCCAATGAGACAGGATTATGGGGTCCATCCAGTTCAGTCCCCTCATGGAGTGGAATTTCCTGGAGGTCCAGTGGTTAGGACTCTGTGCTTTCACTGCCAAGTGCCTGGGTTCGATTCCTTGTTGGGGAACTAAGGATCCACAAGCTGTGCCTCGCCCCCCACCCCACAATAGTCAGTTCCCTCCATGAACGTACAAGGAAGCTGAGATGCGGAGCCTGTTCCTATGTCTCACCCAGTTACGGAAACCTTTCCTTCCTGCTCCTTTGCTGAAATATTGGGAGAGACATGTTCATAGTCGTTTTTCTTTCCCCTCGGATGACTTGGAGTCAGGTCGTTTTACTTAGGTGGGCCCTTCAGCTGGGTAACTTACATAATTGCATTATTAGGAGGCATTTGTGCTACAAACTGTTTCTGGCTATTTTAGTTTTAGCTATACTTAAATAAGTATTTTTTTCAGCTGTCCAGGAATTTGAGTACCAAATTGGAAAAAATAAGAATCTTTACTAATGGTCAGACAACTTGCTGGTTCAAACGGGACAGTCACAGCAATATGGCAGACCATTTGGAAATAACTGAAAGATTAGTAAGATGGCATTGAAGGGACTAGTTTAAACTGAGAAAAGTTGGCACATCAAGGAGGGTTACCTATACTGTTGGGATGGGCTGGACCTGCTGCCTTTTTTAAGAATTGGGGGGTATATTTCTGGGAATCCTGTTACTCCATAATCTGCCAGCTAGAAATCTTCATGTCTCGGCATCAGGGGTGTGTTGAAGGCCTCTTCCTACAAACTCTGGTTTCTCTTGGGAGCTGAGTCTCCAGCTCTGTGTTACACTGGGAAAGTAGTTGAACTTGATCACACCAAGGCTGAGAATAGTCACGTGATCCCTCAAGGGCCTTGTAAGTTGGTCAGGGGCAGAATCTGTGGTCTCCAGCAGGAAAGTCTGGCTGGAGATTTTCTGTGACCTAGTAGAGTTTGGCCAGTTCCAAAAGCAGCTGAAGCAGATGTGGAGGGGCGTCTGCATTACAGATCTTTCTTCCAGTGTGCAAGAGGTTCAGAGCTCAACAGAGGTTGGGAGGGCTTGGGGTAGCGGGGTGTTTATATTTTTTCATTGTCACAGCAACGGAAAGATGCTACTGGCTTTTAGTGAGTGAGGGCTCAGGATAAAAATCAAATAAGGTTACTAGACATTTTGTGTCCAGTGAAGCTCTGCCCCCAACCAAATGCTGTCAGGCTCCTCCCACCCCCACAGGAAGTACAGGGTTAAAGTCACTCAGGCCTGAGCCCTGGAAGGGAAGAGGTTATGGATAATCCGGGAATTGTCTTGTGCAGACCAGATGGTTCTAGTAATAGCCAGAGTGCAGACAGTAAGAATTTCCCAGGCTTTTAAAGAGTTTGTAAAAAACAAAAGCAACAGTATTTTCTCAGTAATTCTAAGAAGAGTGTTTTGTGGATAAAGGCTATGACTGAATAAAGATCTTGTAGTTACATTTACTTATAGAAGTCCATATATATGATGAACTGATTATAGGTATTTTTAGAAGTAAGAACAAAAGCTCCCGCTCTTAGTATCCTCCGATGATGAAAATGAAGTGACAGAGTTGCCAGGACCAAAAGTTGGCTTTTCTGAAACCATCTTATTCCCAAGAAGTTAGGAAATGGAATACTAAGTCATGCTCCTTTAAAGAATAAACGTCGTCTTTCAGATGAAAATTCCAGATATTGATCTTTCCCTGAAGTTAAGTCCCATGACCCCCATGGAAATGACAGACTGTATTAACTCAATTCATATGCGCAAAACATAGCACCTTGAGTGCAGGAGCCAGGTGTGTGTGTTTCTTGGGCACATAGCCTTGGAATTGTTTCTGTCACTCCTCAGACCAGGCTCAAGCCAGGAAGTGGTAGTGGAGTGGGCCTCCATTAACATCCATCTGTTCAAAGCCGAATTGAAAGTGATGCTGTTTGACTTGAGTGGACAAAAGAGACAATGATCTTGGGTCCCAGAGGACCTTTTTATGAGGGAAGCTTTCTATTGTTTATTTGCATCTCACGGATCTCTTCTTTCCTTGGGAAAGAGGATGAGAATGAGTCCAGAAGACAGTGTTCCCGTTGTGGTTTATTCGGTTGAAATGAGTCTGGAATTCCTGCCTCTCCACTAACAGCTGCCAGCGTCTCACCTTCTGCCCTGTCCCTGGAGTGGCAGGAGGAACGGGATCGCTGTAGATCTCACTGAGTTCCCAGTGCGTAGAACAGGGCCTGACATAGGGCACACCTTCAGTAAACATTTGCTAAATGAATCCGTATAAATTATTCATGTACACGTGTATTTACACATAGAAATGTGCTTAAAGTGATCCCCACCCCAGGAAAAAATAAATGCCTTTTTGTACCTCTGTAAGCCAGATTTTACAACATTTTCTCTCTCTAAGCAGGAGGAAAGTGGCAGGAAGAATTTTTTTAAATGACATCGATAGCTATTCTATACTGAATTTCTAAATAGAAAAGCTTGTCTGTCCAAGGCTGATTATCACAGAAAATTGTGACGACCTTTGCTTCTCATGCCCTTGAGTTTTATCACCATTTCTGGCTTCTTCCATTGCTTTTGATCTCTTCTAAGTGAGACTAGTCAAAAGGAGGGGAAATATAAAAGTGAAATATGAAAAGTATGTTGGCATCTGAAGGAGGAGAGACAAAAAACCAAAGTGAAAACCAAACTAACAGGACCTAAAGACAATTTTTTTTTTTAAGCTACCGTTTGCATAAAATGGTCTGATGCAATCCATGGAAGAAGATATCGGTTGTCGAGCTGGTCAGCCAGTTTTGGAATAAAGTGAGAAATTAAAATAGACAACTTTTATTTAAGCAGAACTGTAGGTTAGAGCGAGCCTCCTTGGAGTCCTGGCCAGGCAGCTCTGCCCTCCTTCGACGTGTTATGTGACACGTTTATATACTCAGCTGACCTTTCTGTTTTGTCTTAGTTTGACATCGACGACAAGATCAAGTTCCGATGCTCTGCAGGGCCGGTACACAGCTCCCGAGCTGGAAGTAAGTTCATTTCCTTCCCTTGGCCCTGCTTTATCTAGGAAGACCCATTTTCCAGGAAGGCTTTTTATGTCTTTACTTGCATCTTTAGTGGTCTGCATCCCATGATCCCATTTTTTTTTCACTCGGGAAGGAACACGATTCCTGTACGGAAAAAGAAATGTCCTCAATATATTATAGGATTAAAATAAAAGCTGTTGATTTTTCTCCAACAAATTCAGCCTCTGGTGTGGCATCCGGCCACCCCGCTCCCACCAAAGGCCTGGGTAGCTTGTCAGTCTGCTCTCTGCTTTTTTCCTCTGCCGTAACAGAATGTATGTGGNTTTTTTTTTCACTCGGGAAGGAACACGATTCCTGTACGGAAAAAGAAATGTCCTCAATATATTATAGGATTAAAATAAAAGCTGTTGATTTTTCTCCAACAAATTCAGCCTCTGGTGTGGCATCCGGCCACCCCGCTCCCACCAAAGGCCTGGGTAGCTTGTCAGTCTGCTCTCTGCTTTTTTCCTCTGCCGTAACAGAATGTATGTGGGTTGTTTTAACTTCTGATCCCTTCCCCTAGTATGTACCTGTCTGTGTTCTCCATACATGGCATGACTGTGACGTCAGACAGCAGCTAATGGAAAGAGAAGGGGAGGGGCACCCTGTCTGTGCGCACTGCTGGGCACTGTCTATATGTGAGCTTATTCCCTGCAGCAGCTCCAGCAGGTGGGCATTTCATGGGGTGAAGAATAGCAAACAGTGAACAGAGGCCTGTCGGTCAGCAGAATATCTTTTTCTTTCTGATGCGAAAGTGTTTTTCTGAGGCCCTTGGTGGAACATCCACTGAGGTCACAAAAAGTCTAATTAGATGGAAGCAGCCAGAAAGAGACTCCGCCCTGACTCCAGGAATGGAAAGAAGAGGCGTTTCCAGGGACGGATAGGACTTGCTGTGTTCTAAGTACTGCATCTGTGATTTGATCTTCAAAGAAACCCAAGGAGGATTTTATCTCCATTTTCCATCAGGGTGGGAGGCAAACAGAAAAGTGAAGTCCTTTAAACTTGGGATTTGCCAGCATGTAAACCATGTAGTCGTGCTCGAGTTGGTGCTGCGTTCCCAGCCACCGCTGCCCACTCTGCTGCTGACCCTGCCTGGCATCTGACCCCCGGCTGCCTTTCCCTGCATGGACGGAGAACCCTGGGGTCTGTCCAGACACGGGCGCTTTGCTCTGGAGACGGGCCTGCCTCCATCTGACCTGGAGCGAGCGGGCCGTTATGAGGGGTTGTCAGTCTGCCAGGATCATTCACCAGCTCTTTCTGCCACTTGAAGAAGGAGCAAACTGTACTGAGTCTGGATGGGTTGCTGCCTATTCTTCAGAAGAGAATGGCTCTAGGAAGCAGGCAGTCATGCTCACCCCTGACTGGGTGACCCCTGCTGAGGCTGGACCGCTCTGGCTTCAATATCCCTATTGTGTACAGAGTTAAAAGTGCAAAGAACAGCAAGTCTCCGCATTGGATTTAAGAGAATGTTTTTCTTCTCATTCCGAGGAAAGAGCCCCAGTGTTTCCCTCTGAACCGGAGCGTACACAGGGTGGAAGTTGGTTCGCCAACTCCTTGCATCACATTCCACAGGATAGACCTTTGAAAGAGAGAGTCAGTCATTGCTTGTGGTAACTTAAGCTTCAAAAGAACTGGGACCCCAGCATAACATGTCTTGGGCCCCCTGAATGAATTAATGAATCTTAGACTGTATCCCTTGATCCAAGATGCTGTCAAGACCAGTCCCTCTATGACAAGTTTCCTTGACACAGGAAGGAAAAAGGGCTTGGCTTTGAAGGGTATAAATGGGACAGAGGCTTGGATTCCCCCGTCCTTGCCCTCAGCTCTCTGTTCTTTATCATAAAACTATCAAGCCAAGAGGTGTTGAGGACCCAGCACTTCCTAGACTGTTCTGGTATGTGTTGTGTTTCTTATTCTGTTTACTGGAGTCTTTCTGGAATCAACGTAGTAATTTTTCATAAACGCAGTTTTTTAAAAAAATTAAGTTTCTTGTCTTGAGTAGGTCAGAGTCGTGGCACGACGTTTCCGTCCCTGGTACCCCTGCTTCCCTTAGGCCACCAGTTCAGAGCCTGATTCTGGCAGCAATGTGGGTGGGCCTGCTGGCTCCAGATCCCTTCGTTTTCCCCTTTCTGAGTCTCTCGGCTCCACCATCAAGATATCACATGCTGCCTGTTGCCCCTTGTGAAGCACAGACCTGGGGGTTCCCATCCGCCCAAGTTCCTGTCCCAGCTCTGTCACTAAGCTTGTTTCGTGACTTAAGGCCAGGTCTTCAACCTGGCTAACCCCAGGTTCCTCACCTAAATGCAGGATAATGATCTCAGCCCCTGGCGCCAAAGAAGATCCGAGTGGAGCAGCTAGTAGAGTGCCAGGAGGGAGCTCCCAGAAGGAGGGGACCGTATCTCATTCACCTCATGTTCCAGGCTGAGTTTTCCCGAAGTGGCCACCCGGGCAGAGCCTGACGTGCAGGATATTTATTAGGGAGGCTTCCCCGGGTGGCTCAGAAGACTGTAAAGAATCTGCCTACAATGTAGGAGACCGGATTCAATCCATGGGTCAGGAAGATCCTCTGGAGAAGGGAATGGCAATCCACTCTAGTATTCTTGCCTGGAGAATCCCTTGGACAGAGGAGCCTGGCGGGTACAGTCCATGGGTGTCAGACATGATTGAGCAACTAACACTTTGACCTTTCAACACATGCGGAGGAGGGAAGGGAAGTTGAAGGGCAGTGCAGGCTGGACAGAGCCGCTGCTCACCCCACGGGTGCTCTGAGCAGATGGGACCCATCAGAGCTGTCCCCCAGGGGTTGTGGCTGCACCTTTACACCTTTGCTAGGAGCTCTTATCCTGCGTGGGTTGCTCAGGAAGGGCTTGCTTGAGGGAGGGGCTATTCCCAGCTAGGGCAGGACCTGGAGCTGCCACCCAGAGGCTCGCAGGGATTGAGCAGACACTAAGGGGGCACCCTGGAAGGGGCTCTGGGTGGCTCACCTCCATGTCCTCGTGTTTCCCATCTCACCAGCCCCCAGACCATCAGGGAAGAACAGACACTTAGTAGAACCTTTCGAAGGGATGAAGTGTGCAGTTCTGGATTGGGGGTGTAGTTCAGATGGGGAAAATTTGGCACGCAGATGGCCTTTAGTTCTTAACCGATGTGGAGATGGAAAAGCAGAAAGCAAGCCTCCTGACTTGGTTGGTTTTGCCCTCACAGGTAGCCCGGTGTTGCTTTTGCTTCGGCTCTGGGGGAGAGGGTAAGTGGACAACATTCCGTCTGGGCCTCCGTGATGCCCTGCAGACCTGTACCACTCGTCTGTAGGCGTTTGGGATTTAGGCACAAATAACTTGAGTGGTAAGAGGAATTCCTTTATTCCAGAGCTGGTTTATTGCTTATATACTTTACACATTCTTCCCAAAGGGTCTTTGGAATTTGTGTTGGTATTCTGGCAGATAAGGAAAAGTTGATATTTTTGGCTCATATTTATAAGTTAAATTACACAGTACATTTTTGAGGAGCAAGAAGTACATTTTTTTTAAAGGAATGCAAAGTTGGAAAATTTCTTGCATTCAGCTTCCTCTTCTTGAATTTGGAACATTCCAGGGGCTTGAGAATTCTTGCTCTGCGGTCACTTTCTTCTGAGTTTATAAGAAGTTTTCTGTGTTTAAGAGCTCTCCTCTGTTAAAATAAATGTACCCGTAGGTAACTCATCCTATTACAGAAGGTTCAGGGGTGAGGTGGGAGCTTACGGTGTAGATGAGATTGCCTGAGGATACAAATGGTGTTTGACAGCTTTCCTACTCAACAGCCTCTGGGTTGGAAAGTAGCAAGTGTGGCTTTGCGAAAGTGGTGAGCATTCTTGTGTTCACTCACGGAGCCTGTGCTCACTTTGTGGTTCACAGACGCTGAAGAGAAGAGGAATATGAAAGAGGGCCCACGGGTCATCTATGATGAGAAGAAAAGCACCGTCTACAGCTACGCCTATTTCCACTTCATGTTCTTCTTGGCCTCCCTCTACGTGATGATGACCGTCACCAACTGGTTCAAGTGAGTGGCCCCTCATCTTAGATGTTCTAGAAGTTAATTTTTTAAAGCTTCCTCTTCTTGACAGCCTGAAAGTCAGACCTCTTGAAGTTAATTAACCTCTTCCCCAAGACCTGCTGCACTCGTCTTCCCAGAAACAGTCCAAGTTCCTGACAGTCTTTTGGCATACTTTTAACTCTGGAAATTGGTGATGCTTACTGCAGCCTTAAGAAAACAGGAGGTTAATAGCATATGGACAGTCTATAGAACATAGTAATAGAAATGGAAGAAGAACTTAGAATTCTTAAGCAATCGTCTGGCTTTTAGAAAAGAGATGACACTCTTTTTTTCTACTTTGTCTTTTTTTTTTTTTTAACACTTTCATTACAAAAGTTTGAAACATCTCAAAAAAACCACAACTAATATGTAAGTATGAAAAGTAGCATGGGCCCTCCACCCCAACTCCATAACCACTGCTAGTCATATGATGTATTTCCTTTCATTTCTTTTCTGTGCATTTATAAGCCTATATAATTTTTTAAAATATAAATGTGATTATACATATTTTCTCCCTTGAGGGTTGGGGTTTTGTTTGTTTGTTGTTTTTTTAACTTACATGATGAGTCTGACTCTCCCTATTACTACCTGAAGATTCTTTTCGATTCTTTTTGTATCTTTCTTTGATCCAGAGTTTCTTTTGGATCATAATTTGGTATACATTAGGATATACCTAAGGTAGACATTAGAATAACTTAGGATAGATATTTGGGCTTCCCTGATAGCTCAGTTGGTAAAGAATCTGCCTGCAATGCAGGAGGCCCCAGTTCAATTCCTAGGTTAGGAAGATAGACTGGAGAAGGGATAGGCTACCCACTCCGGTATTATTGGGTTTCCCTTGTGGCTTAGCTGGTAAAGAATCTGCCTGCAGTGTGAGAGACCTGGGTTTGATCCCAGGGTTGGGAAAATCCCCTGGAGAAGGGAAAGGCTACCCACTCCAGTATTCTGGCCTGAAGAATTTATTTAGACTCATTGTGCAACAAACATGAGTGGCTCCTCTGGGCCACACTGCTGTGGGTGGCAGGACCTATATTCTAATGCGGAGGCAGACAGTTCAGCTCAGTTCAGCCGCTCAGTCTTGTCCGACTCTTTGCGACCCCATGAATCGCAGCACGCCAGGCCTCCCTGTCTATCACCAACTCCCGGAATTCACTCAGACTCTCGTCCATGGAGTCAGTGATGCCATCCAGCCATCTCATCCTCTGTCGTCCCCTTCTCCTCCTGCCCCCAATGCCTCCCAGCATCAGAGTCTTTTCCAATGAGTCAACTCTTTGCATGAGGTGGCCAAAGTACTGGAGTTTCAGCTTCAGCATCATTCCTTCCAAAGAACTCCCAGGGCTGATCTCCTTCAGAAAGAACTGGTCGGATCTCCTTGCAGTCCAAGGGACTCTCAAGAGTCTTCTCCAGCACCGTAGTTCAAAAGCATCAGTTCTTCAGCGCTCAGCTTTCTTCACAGTCCAGCTCTCACAACCATACATGACCACTGGAAAAACCATAGCCTTAACTAGATGGACCTTTGTTGTGCTCCACATCAAATACAGTGTGTCAGACATTGATAACTACTGGAGAGAAGACTGAGGAAGAAGAACAAGGAGCAGGGCAGGAGAAGGTGGGGACAGAGGTTGCAAACAGACTGATGGGGAAGGCTTCCCTGAGGAGATCTTCCCAGACATCCTGCCGGGGAAGAGGGCATTAGAGCCTCCCGTGCTTCCCAGTGTGCCAGGGAATTCCTGGAACATTTTGGCCTGGGAAGCTTAAAAAAGGTTGGAGGCAGAAAATAACAGATATCAAGGATGTGTTAAAACTGGAGCCCTCTCTCGCTCCTGGTAGGTTGGTATAGGCACTTTGGAAAATAGTTCCTCAAAATGTTAAACACAGAGTTGTTATATGATCCCCGCAATCATACTCCTAATTATATACTCAAGAGGAGAAAGAAACACGTCCACGCAAAAGCTTACACACAAACGTTCATGGCAGCATCATTCATAATAGTTAAGTGGAAGCAACCAAATGCCCATCAGCTGACAAGTGGATAAATAAAAGGTGCTGTATCGACACAATGGAATATTCCTCCACGACAGAAAGGAATAAAGTACTGTTACATACTACAGCATGGAGACACCCCGAAAGAAATCTGCTGAGAAAAGCCAGTCACAAGAGGCCACTTGATTCCATGCCCAGTGACATGTCCAGAACTGGCAAAGTCATACAGACAGAGAGTGGTTAAGTCATGCCAGGGGCCAAGTGGAGGAGGAAATGGAAGGACAGCTAAAGGGTGTGGGGTTTCTTTCTAGGGTGATAAGAATGCCCTAGAATTGACTGTGGTGGTTGCACAAGTCTATGAATTATATTAATATCTGAATTGAGTTGCTAGGGAAAAAAGAAAGGCTGGGGTGGGGTGGTGGTGGGAGCAGGGAGGGACCCACTCGGTGGGGAGAACCCTTTTCACCACCTGTTCTCCTCCTGCTCTGACCACAGCTGGGCCTCTTGTTTCTGCAGCTATGAAAGTGCCAACATCGAGACCTTCTTCAGCGGGAGCTGGTCCATCTTTTGGGTCAAGATGGCTTCCTGCTGGATATGTGTTCTCCTGTACCTGGGTACGCTGATTGCCCCCCTCTGTCGACCCTCTCCGCAGTACTCCGTGTGAGGATCTGAGCAGTCTCCTTGGTTCTGCAGCAGAAAGTGATGCCCTTGAACAAATATCCCAGGAGTCAAGCAGTGACTGGTACTTTGTGACAAGCTGTCATTCCCCTGGCTGGCTTCACTGGGTCTGAAAAACCTTCAGGGGAAAAAAAAAAACCACTTGATTCGCTTTTTGTAATTCTGAAATTCAAAAAGAAGCTACCAGTTTGCCCCTAAAGAATTGAAAATTTCACCTAAGTTGATGCTGAGTGTTTATAGATTTTGTATGTGTTTTACCCCTAAGTATTGGGATAGTGGTCAGGCTAGTATTTTCCTTCTGCGTGTTTTTACCAAAACAGAGCTTGGGGAATGACATCTTTTCACAGGGATAAAAGCTTACTTTGTGTGGCCTATTACCTATCCCTGAAAGAGACATGACAAAATCTGGAGCCCTTTGCCCCCAGTAGAAGGTAGACCCCTCGGAAGGCTCCACACCTCAGCCTGCAGAGCTCCTGTGCACCATCCCTGGTATTTATTGGCTCCAAGAGGAGGCATCTGCTTTTCATTCTACCCCTGTGCTAGCTCCGCCCAGCCCCCACACGTTTCCCTTTGAAGTTGTGATGCTGGGAATCACAGGCTGCACTCTGCCCTTGCCCTTCCCAGAGGTGCCCTCATCCCTTCGGGTTCAGCATCTACCTTATAATGTGAAAAAGCACAATTTGCCATCACCACCCATGTGATTTCCCCCCACCAGATTGTCACTGGCTGATCTGACTTACTGCCTTAGTGACTTGCTTTGTAACTCAGATCAGGCGGTGATGGAGTAATTTGACCCTTACTCGTGGTGGTGTTCACGTGACAGAACAATATTCGTGTTGTTTTCTTTGCTATAGTTCTTGTTTGTGGGTTGATAGTCATGATACTTTAGGACCTTACTTGGGAAGTTGCTTCTTGACGGAAGCCTGGTGCACCCCTCTTTCCATTACTGAAGTCAGCCAGTTTCTCTTCCACGCGAGGCCTTTGAAATTGTAAAAGCAAAAGGGCTTTTGGCTTCCAGCTCTGTAATGTGACCACACCGTTAATGTCCCTTATGATTTTAGGGGTAGATTTGCTAAGGTGAGAATCATAGGCAGCACCTCAAACAGGGCTAACCAGGTAAGGCCTCCAGTTATACAAGTTGTAGAAATGACCAGATATACTTAGAAGAAAAGGTAGGTGGGATGGGGAGTTATTTAATTAAGCCATGAGCAAAAGCCACAGAAATTTCCAAAGTACATACTCCTAAGGTGACACTTAAGAGAGATTTGACTCTAGGCAGCTGTGTAAGAAGATCTCCATTTTCAGCGTTGATGCTCTCGTCCAGGGAGGAGTTTACGCAGTGGAATGTCCACTGGAGACCCCAGTGGAGACACAGTGGGGACCTGCCTTTTAGTATTTCATGCAGGATGGAAAGAATCCTCTCGGCACATCGGGTTCCCCATAAGCTGGACTCCAGGGTGCCAAATGCTGACCTGGGAAATAGTCCCACTCTTCATTTCCGCTCACTCCTTTGCCCTCCTCTCAAGAAAATGGGGGAGTTGGGTGGACGCGAGGGGCATCCGGTGGATGAATTCCTCCAGAAACTTGCCTTAGTTATAGTGTGGGAGATTCACTTTTTAAAGGCACTCATTGTGCGTGTGGAGAGGCTTGTTTTGTACACCCGATCAAGTTCTTCCCCCGCACCCCCGCCCAGATCAGGAGCTCTTCAAACTTGGTCCGGAGATCTTCTGTAGGCACAAAATGAGTGGTTGCCGTGTGTGGCCCACAGGGAAGCCCGTGGGGGTGGGAGCTCTGTGGTCAGACAGGTGGTGGCAGTGGGTGGTGTGTGTCACAGCACCCTGACGGACCACTGCAGCGGCTGGTTCAGTGACAGGGGAGACTGGGTAAGCGAGTAAGCTTACTCGCTGGGTAAGCGAGACTGGCTTTACAGAGATGAAGAGGACACACAGGTCGAGAGCTGGGGTGCTGTCAGTAGCTGGTTTTGTTGTTTTCTTCCTGCTAGGGTCTAGCATCCAACTCCATGACTTTCGAGCTGGCCCTTCCTGTGCAGAAACTAGCTCAGGGAGACACAGAGGAAAGGACATCGCCAGTGGCCAGGCTTCCTTCCTGAGCCCCTCTCCCCCAGCCAACCCACATTTTCCAGCTGCTTAAGGCTTGGTTGGTGTCTGATAATGTTCCTTTCTGAAGGTCAGTCTGACACAAGAAGAGTTATAGTCACTCTGATTTTTATTCTCAACTGAACATTTAAGCAGGTTTATCCGAATGATCAAGAGAGATGTGAACGTTCTCTGAGGACTAAGGGTGTAT
>SJYA01001510.1:0-236898 GCA_006410615.1 Neotragus moschatus
AAGTGAAAGTGAAGTCACTCAGTCGTGTCTGACTCTTCTCGACCCCATGGACTGCAGCCTACCAGGCTCTAGAAAGAGGCTATTCCAGGGACTGGACAACATGAAGGACTCCCTAGACAGCTTTGAGCAGGGAAGCCTCTGGCGGTGGCCCTGTGACAGACACTTTGTCCCCTAACCCACTCAGGCGTGGACAATGTGGAATACCAGTTTGCAGTAAACAATGACACCACTGAGCTACAGGTTCGCGACCTGGAACCCAACACAGACTACGAGTTCTACGTGGTGGCCTACTCGCAGCTGGGGGCCAGCCGCACCTCCTCCCCAGCACTGGTCCACACACTGGATGATGGTAGGGCCTCTGCACCTGCCATGGGCACCTTGGGCCCCAGGGAACTCCCTGGGGATGGTAGCTTAGTTTCTCTTAACTCCTGTACGCCAAGGTGCTTTTACCTGCCTTACGCCATCTTTGTGCCCTGTAAAAGAGTGGGCAAGGGTTCGTCTCCCTAATTTGCAGCTGGAGAAACTGAGGCCCAGAAAGTGAGTGACTTGCCCAAGGTCAGTAGTGCAGCTGGGACTTGAGCCCAGGTTTCATGCTGCCTGTAATCAGGCGGCCCTTCGCTGCACCCAGGTACCATCCAGTCAGACAGGAGCCAGCAACAATCTGCTGGATGTAGAAGATTGTGCTGGGGGAATGTCCTGGGAAGGCTGTCCCATCCTCTCCAGCTTGGGGCTCCCCTGAGAGGCTCCCTTTCCTCCCTCAGATCCTGGTCCTGGGCCTACTTCTGACTTGCTNAGGTACCATCCAGTCAGACAGGAGCCAGCAACAATCTGCTGGATGTAGAAGATTGTGCTGGGGGAATGTCCTGGGAAGGCTGTCCCATCCTCTCCAGCTTGGGGCTCCCCTGAGAGGCTCCCTTTCCTCCCTCAGATCCTGGTCCTGGGCCTACTTCTGACTTGCTGTGTGACCTGGGCAAGTCTCTGACCGCTCCTGGGCCTCACCTTCCACGTCGGTGGAGCAGAGCTCACGTTGATGTTCTTCTGTCTCAGTCCCCAGTGCAGCGCCCCAGCTCTCCCTGTCCAGCCCCAACCCCTCGGACATCAGGGTGGCGTGGCTGCCCCTGCCTCCCAGCCTGAGCAATGGGCAGGTGGTGAAGTACAAGATAGAGTACGGTTTGGGAAAGGAAGGTGAGTGGGGGCAGGAATCAGTGAGGTGAAGGGTCGGTCAGAGCAGCTGGTGGAGTAGGGCAAGGTGAATCTAGAAAAGGGGAAGGTGAGCTGGGGGTTGAGAGGGCAGGAGTGGAAGGGAAGGCTCAATCAGAGGGCTTGCTCAAGACAGGGGTGGGGCTGGGGGCTAGCCCCACCTTCTGTACAGCAAAATCCAACAGTCCCTGCTGCAGACTCCTTGTCTGTGAAGTGAGGCAGGTGACCTAGGTAATCCCTGGAGTCCCTCCCAGCTCAGAAGGGATAGGGAGGTGCAGGGCTTGCTTGTGGGATTGAGGGAAATGAGGCATGGGTAAGGTGTTAGGACAGATGTCAAGAATCTTGGGGAGGAGGAATGAAATTGATGAAGATATAGGAGAAAGCAATTGGCTGGGGGCCAGGGGGCCAGGGCGAGGAGGGAGGGAAGGGTGAGGAAGGAAGCTCGGGTAGTCGACAGGGCTCTGGAAGAGGCGGTGCTCGGTGGCTTCACAGTCAGCCCCTCGGGCCCATGCCCTGGTGTGTGTGGGCTGGCTCCTGGGGCAGTGGAGAGTGTGTGCCCTGATTCTCCCCACTGTGAGCCCAGGCTCATGGCTGGCATCAGCCAGGGTCAGAGGCCTGGGCATTCACTGAAGCATGGAGTCCATCCAGGCACTGAGGGATCAGGGCCTGAGGTAGAAGAGTCAGTGTAGGGGGGTTTAGGAGTTCTTAAGGGGGCCACCCAGAGCCAGTGTCTTCTGTCCCAGCAGATCAGATTTTCTCCGCCGAGGTGCCGGGGAATGAGACGCAGTTTACGCTGAACTCGCTTCAGCCCAACAAGGTGTATCGAGTGCGGATTTCAGCTGGCACAGGGGCTGGCTACGGGGCCCCCTCCCAGTGGATGCAGCACAGGACGCCCAGTGTGCACAACCAGAGCCATGGTATGGGGTCAGAGGGGACAGGTGGGGTGAGTGACTGTGTGGGCGTTTGGGAGCCCTTGGAACCCAGACCGAACCACCCCCTGCATGAGAGATCTACCATGGCTGCCCCTGCTCGATGGGTGAAGAGGCAAAGGGCTGGCGTTTGCAGACCCCTGGGCTCACGTATCCCTTCCATCTGCTTTGTGACCTTGGACAGACCATTCAAAACTCCAAGGCTTCACTTATTACTGCCAGGTGTGTCATGAAGATTAATTAATATAAACAAAAGTTTGATACATAATTAGAACTGGTTAAGTAGTAGCAAATAGGGAACTTCCCTGGCAGTCTAGTGGTTAAGAAGCTATGCTTCCACAGCAGGAGACACAGGTTTGATCCCTGGCTGAGGAACCAAAATTCCCATGTGCTGCACAGCACAGCTGGGAAGAAATAAATAAATAGTAGCTGCGTCTGTGATTATGACTGTTGTGGGTTTTGTTGAGAGGCCCAATAGTAGAGTGGTTAAGTGAAGACAAAACCTGGCATACATACTATCTGTGTCCTCTTGGGCAAGTTACTGGACTTCTGTAAGCCTCAGTTTTCTTATCTGTAAAATAGGGACACTAGCAGTTTTGTTATTTTGTAGGGTTGTGAGAATAAAGTTAAAATACATGCTGTGAAGTGCTTAGGACAGCATCAGACACACAGTAAGCCAACTCACTCTCAGGCTCCAAGGAGGTCTCCCCACTCCGGTGGCTCCATCACTCCTTCCTGGCTTCAGCAACCCCTCTGATCCCCTGCTGTTGCCCATGCCTTCATCCCCTCAGAAGATTTATAGAGCCCTCCTCTAAGTCAGGTATTATCAGCCCTGCCCCAGTGCTCTTGGCCAACCTCTTTGCAAACACCCAGGAGACGTCCCTGCATTCCCAGCACTCCGGGCTTATGGAATAGTGAGCTCTCCTCTAGACCCAGCCTGGGCCTGACCCTTAGGCTGGTGGCTGAGTGGTGAGATATATTGGGAGAACTCTCGCAAGGGCCTCACTCAGTGCTGTCTTCCTGCTTTCTGCTTCGTTATGCTTCTTCCCTCCTCCCTTCCTCGGCCTCCCCTTCTTCCTTCTCCTTCATTCTCTTACTCCTCCTCCCTTCCTGTTCCTCTGTCCCCAGTCCCATTTGCGCCCGCAGAGCTGAAGGTACGGGCAAGGATGGAGTCCCTGGTCGTGTCCTGGCAGCCACCCCCGCACCCCGCTCAGATCTCTGGCTATAAGCTGTACTGGCGAGAGGTGGGAGCGGAGGAGGAGGAGACGGACGGTGAGAGCCCTCCAGGGGGCCGTGGAGACCAGGCTTGGGATGTGGGCCCCGTCCGGCTCAAGAAGAAAGTGAAGCAGTATGAACTGACCCAGCTAGGTGAGGAGGGCCGCCCAGGAGGGGATGAGACGGACACAGGTCCAGTGGGGGGGCTGGACAAGCTGGGCTGGTGGTTGGAGATGGAATCTCTCAGGGGACGCGAGAATGACCCCAGAGGTTCCTCTAACCAGCGAGTGACCCCCGTGGGCTTCCCCAGTCCCTGGCCGGCTGTACGAGGTGAAGCTCGTGGCGTTCAACAAACACGAGGATGGCTATGCGGCAGTGTGGAAGGGCAAGACGGAGAAGGCCCCCACCCCAGGTGAGGAGACTGGGGAAGCGGAGCCGGAGGGCTCAGTCAGCGGGGCTGCGCGTGGCCTCCTTTCCCTCTCCTCCAGGCCAGCCCTCGTGGGCAGACCGTCTGGAAGCTTCAGCCACCTGCAAACCTATTCTACTGGCTCGTTTAGATCACAGAGAGAAGCTCCCGCTTCTGCCTTGTAGGTCCATGTTTTCATTATCCGTAAGCAGTGCTAATTTGGAAGGTTTGGACAGAGAGAAACCCAAAGGCTCATCAGTGACTTCTGGCCCCAAGTTTGACCTTTAAACAATTTTTAAGATCACCCACCTTCATCATACACTCTCTCAGATTATTCCTCTGCTCTAGGCAGGGAGGGTATCCCTGTGTGGCCCTCCAGGAAACTGAGGCTCAGAGTCGATTCAGGCTACTGTAACAGAACACCATAGACTGAGCAGCTTACACAACCAATATCTACTTCTCACTGTTTTGGAGGCTGGGAAGTCCAAGATCAAGGCCTTAGCTGAGTCAGTGTCTGGTGAAGAGCCGCTTCCTGATTCGTAGACCATAGGCCATCTTCTCACTGTGCCCTCACAGGGCAGAAAGAGGTCTAGAGAGTTCCCTAGGGTCTCTTTTATAAGGCCACTGTTATGGACAAAAAATCTGTGTCCCCCAGAATCTATACGTTGAAACCCTACCCTCCAGTGTGATGTATTAGGAGGTCATTAGGATTAGATGATGTCATGAGGGTGGAACCCTCATGAATGGGGTTTGTACCCTTTTAAGAGTCACAAAGAGCTTGCTTCCCTTTTCTGCCCGGAAGATACAATGAAAAGTTGATAGTCTATAACCCAGTAGAGGGCCTTCACCAAAACTTGATCTCAGACTCTGAAATTGTGAAAAATAAATTTCTGTTGTTTACCACCCAGTCTGTGGTTATTATAGCAGCCCAAACAGACAGGACTCCACCATATGTTCAGATTTCAAAATAGGAACTTTGTGGGGGGGGACACAGACATTCATTCCATGACACTTCTATATACTTTACAAATATTAATTCATCCTCTTAACAACCCTATGAAATGTAGATACTATTATTAGCCCCACTGACAGAATAGAGAATGGAAACCCAGAGAGGTTAATTAACTTCTCCATAGTCACACAGCCAGTACATGGCAGAGCTGGAATTTGAATCAGAACACCTGGCTCCAGAATCTGTGCTCATAATTACCATGACTTGCTGTCTCTCTCTCTTACATTCTTACATCCTAGTGTTCCACAGTCTGCTCGCTGTATGCCCTTGGCCAAAATCACTTACATCCTTGGGGGCCTCAGTTTCCTCACACGTGAAGTGGAGATAAAGCATTCTTCCTAGCTTACAGTATCGCAAGCGAAGGGGAAAAGAAAGTGCCTTGGGAACTGCAAAACACAGTGCATATTTCCAGATGAGCGTTTCCCTCCCTTCCCAGACTCTAATTTTCACCCTCCAGACCTGCCCATCCAGAGGGGGCCGCCCTTGCCCCCTGCCCACGTCCATGCGGAATCCAACAGCTCTACCTCCATTTGGCTCCGGTGGAAGAAGCCAGACTTCACCACCGTCAAGATTGTCAACTACACTGTGCGCTTCAGCCCGTGGGGGCTCAGGAACGCCTCCCTGGTCACCTATTACACCAGGTGGGGAGAGGGGCTGCGAAGGAGCCGAGTGGAAGGGCAGAAGGCAGCAGGTAGTGACAAAGAGAGGGGCCTGAGGGTTCAGGGCCATCCCATGACTCAGGTGCGTTAGACTGGAGGCACACTGAGAGTCTGATGACCTGATGGCGACAGATGGGACGCTACAATAAGGCGCTTCAGTCGTGTCTGACTCTGTGCAACCCCATAGACGCCAGCCCACCAGGCTCCCCCGTCCCTGGGATTCTCCAGGCAAGAACACTGGAGTGGGGTGCCATTTCCTTCTCCACAACAGATGGGAAGGGAGAGCCCATCCAGTCCTGCCCCTCACCGGAGGGCTCAACCCTGGGAGACCTCATGCAGGACAGACCTGTTTCTTCAGTCTCAGGTGATGGGGAAGAGACAGCCCAGCTGCTGCCCTGAGAGGCCCCCCACTGGATGGGGAGTCAGAGACCTCTTGGTCTCTGTTCTTTGGCAGACAAAGCATAAAAAGCAATAGATACGTATTAATACAATTGCAGCTGAAGGAAAAGTTATGCATCTTTCCCTTTAAGTCAAGGAGAAGATGCATCAGAGAGGATTCTTTGGGTGGAGAATGGCGTGGATTAACTCAGGAATATTTCTTGAAAGAGGGGCCCTGGCTTGGGGATTGGACTTGGAATCTGATGTATACATCCATCCATCCACATCTCTCTGCAGGTCTGTGGATGGTGTTAGTGGTCCCAGTGTCAGGGAGCAGATTCCCTGCCTGAGGTTGGGGCTGGGTTGGGGGAGGCGACTTGATGGGGCCTGAGAGTCCTAGTTGCATTTCTTACATCGGCAGCTCTGGAGAAGACATCCTCATTGGCGGGCTGAAGCCGTTCACCAAATACGAGTTTGCAGTACAGTCTCATGGTGTGGACATGGATGGGCCTTTCGGCTCTGTGGTAGAGCGCTCCACCCTGCCTGACCGTGAGTGGCCCCTTGACCACAAGTCCATCTTCCACCGAACTCCTTGCCCCAACAGCCCTCTTCTGGAATGCCCCTCAGAACCCAAAAAATTCTCGTCACTCGCTTTGCATTTATGCTGGCAGTCCAGTGCTGGTCTTAACCGTTTACTCACAGGCATGATCACGTGAGATTTAGAGGAGTGGTTTCTTTTAAGAGGCTGTGCCGAGACCTCACCGAGCTGTGAAGAGGGCCTGCTCCGGAGGCAGGCGTCCTGGACTCTGCATTTGGGTCCCCAGCGTGCCCCTGACACACAGGAAGACCTAGGCAGGCCCCTTCCCCAGCAGGGCTTCTGTGTCCTTGTCTGTAAAAAGGGAAGGTGGGACCATGAGCTCTGCAGGTCTGTGACCTTGGAACCTCTGGAAACGCATCTGGAGACAAGTGGGTCTTTGTCTTCACAGCATAGCCTCTTAGGTTCTGCTAACGAGACAGTTCCTCTTTCTATCAGCAGACCTTTGTTCCTGATCTGAGATAAGATGTGTGTACAGTAGGGGAGGCCATCCACCCTCATGAATGCGCTTTTTAAAAAAATGCTTACAAATTGTTTCTCACACACCCGTGACCTCAGCTCAAGTGGTGTTGTTAGTCACTCAGCCATGTCCAACTCTTTGCTCCTCATGGAATTCTCCAGGCAAGAATATTGGAGTGAGTTGCCATTCCTTCTCCTAGGGATCTTCCCGATCCAGAGATCAGACCTGGATCTCCTGCACTGCAGGCAGTTTCTTTACTGTCTGAGCCACCAGGGAAGCCCAAGAGCTCCATTTATCGTGGTCTTGCACATGGAGTTTAGGGAGGCTCAGTGTTTTCTCAGGGGAGACCATGACATGGAATCCACAGCTCAACTGACCTGATTACAGAGGAGGAATATTTTCTCCTTTCACAAATGGGGAAACTAGAGCCTGAGAAGTGAGGAGTCACCTAGGGCCATTGAGGGTTTTGACAGCCCATGGTGCTGTGGCTTTTTTAAGCCTTACAGCCCTAGGTCCCCATCTCACCCTCTGCTGGGCCTTGAAAACCTGAGCCCCCAAATTTCTGTTGTTTCCCAACTCACTAGTCACCTTTTGTCCCTCCTTTCTCCCCTTCCTTCCTCATTTATTCCTGCCCCGCTCCTGCCCCCGTCAACTTCTCTGAGAACAAAACACAAAGCCTTTCAAGGTGGTACTTCTCACACAAGGATTCCTGTGACTCTTAAGGTCCTGGGCCTGGGCAGGCGTACATGGAGGCTATACAGGGCATCAACCAATTTTACTGAAGATTTGGGGTGGCGACGGGAGTTAGGAACTTTAAATGGTAAATCATTTCAAACACTAAGATATTAAATGTCACCACGGAAGAGATGAGTTTAAATGAAATGTGAGCCTTTCAAAAACTTTTGAGCTCTGCCCCCAGGTCCCGTGAGGATCAGACAACCATCCTCAGCCCTTGGGAGTATTTGGGTGTGGAAATTTGAGGAGCTCTGCTCCAAAGAGTGGAAAAGAGTTTCTAAGAGGGGCAGAATGGTGGCAAAGCCCCCCTCCCTAAACATTTTCCAGGAATTCCCCAGTGAGAGACCCGACCTTGTTTTGCTTCGTGGTCTGTGGTTTGTTCCAGTAAAGGCGGAAGCAAGGAGGCCATGCCTTCACGCCCTGGCTCCCAGCTGCGCCCACAGCTGGGGCTCTCAGTGACCTGGCTCTCCCGTCTCCTCCCCTGACACCCAGGGCCCTCGACACCGCCATCCGACCTGCGCCTGAGCCCCCTGACACCGTCCACCGTCCGGCTGCATTGGTGCCCCCCCACGGAGCCCAACGGGGAGATCGTGGAGTATCTGATTCTCTACAGCAACAACCACAGCCAGCCTGAGCACCAGTGGACCCTGCTCACCACAGAGGGTGAGTGCCCTCACCCCAGGACCTCTGAGCAAGCATTTCCCCCCACCCCTTTCCAGCTTCCCCAGTGGCTGGGTTAGTACTGAGACTGCCACGGAGGTTTGCTGTAGGAGCAGGCAGAAGCTGCTGCCTGGGTGGGAGCAGCAGGTCTTCCCAGGGCTACTTCCCAGCCCAGCCCTGCAGGCCACCTCCACCCGGGTCACCAACCCTGCTCTCCCTGGCTCCCCTGCCCCCCCCAGGAAACATCTTCAGTGCTGAGGTCCACGGCCTCGAGAGCGACACTAGGTACTTCTTCAAGATGGGGGCACGCACAGAGGTGGGGCCTGGGCCCTTCTCTGGCCTGCAGGATGTGATTACTCTCCAGGAGAAGCTCTCAGGTAAGAGGTGGAAAGGGAGGAAGGGGTGGGCTCCATCCTGGGGCAGCCCAAGCTCTCCAGAGGCCCCCAGAGCTGACTTCTAATCCTGAAGTCATCTCTTCCAAGGCCTTGCATTCAGGCACATGTTGTTGGACAGCTGCCCTCTCTATTTGGTGTGAAAGTGTTAGTTGCTCAGTTATGTCCCAATTTTTGTAACATCATGGACTGTAGCTCCTCTGTCCATGGAATCCTCCAGTGAAGAGTACTGGAGTGGCTAGCCGTTCCCTTCTCCAGGGGATCTTCTTGACCCAGGGATCAAACCCAGTACTTCTGCATTATAGGCAATTCTTTACCGTCTGAGCCACCAGGGAAGCCTGATATAGAGAGGACAAATTTGAAGGGGAAATAGGTGAGGTTCAGTGGTAATTCAGTCGAAAGGTCTGATTTGTGGGAGACTGACTTGGTTTCTTTGGGAGCTTACTTTCACTGGAGAACTGGCTTGAAGAGGTGATGAGCTTTTTACGGTGGAGGTCTCAGGCCATGAGACCATCTACACCGTAATTTGCAGGGCCCAGTGTGAAAGGAAAATGTGGGACCCCTTATTAAAAAATGAAGAAGACAGACTTCCCTGGCAGTCTAGTGGTTAAGACCCCACACTCTCACTGGAGGGGGCATGGGTTCGATCCCTGGTCAGGGAACTAAGATCCCAAATGCTGCACAGCAGCCACAAAAGAAAAAAATATCCTGTGTGCCACAACTAAGACCTAGCATAGCCAAATAAATACACTAAAAAAAAAAAAATGGGCAAGAATTTCAAGGTGGTGACAACAGAGCATTAAACCAAGCCCAGAGCCCTTCTAAGCACGGGCCACGTGCCACTGCACATGTTACACACCCTCGAAAGCAGCCCTGTTAGGCAGGGCAAGAGGCATGTTTCACTGAAAGGCCGGGTTGATGGGGAGGAGCTCCAACTTCCGGATGTCCAATGGGGCTGACAGTTGGAGAGAGAGGTAGTGGTGGTCCCTGGGAGTCTGTGGGGCCCTCTGATCCTTGCATCAGAGATTTCACGTGTCCAAAGGAAGAGACTCAGGCCAGTGGCCTCCAGAGGAAGCCCCAGGATGTCCTGGTCTATGAGCCTCCGGTTTTCTCCTGTCCTTGACCTGTTCTATTCCCTCCCTGTCCCCTGCCAGACTCTTTGGATGTGCACTCAGTCACGGGCATCATCGTGGGCGTCTGCCTGGGCCTCCTCTGCCTCCTGGCCTGCATGTGTGCCGGCCTGCGCCGCAGCCCCCACAGGTGGGTGAAGGACCAGTCTGACCACAGAGAGGAGCAACTTCCTCTGCAGAGAAGAGAGAGCAGGGAAAGTGGCTGTGACTTGCTCTAGCCCCTCCTGGGGGCCCCGTTAAAGTTGTCTGGGGTGAATGGGTTGGGGTGAGGTCCTCGTGAGAATGCGGAGCGGAGTGGGTTTAGNCTCTCCCTGCCTCTGTGGTGAAGGAGACTTTGCCTGGCTCAGAAACTCCTGGGCTGTTCTGCAGGAGTGTCTTTCTATCCTCAGATTCCCCCCCAGACTCAGCCCATTCTGTGCCTGTCCCCTCTGCCTTGGAGAGGGAAGTAGAAAGGGGGCCAAGAGTCTGTGGAGGGGGCTCCAGCCGTTTCCTGGGTATATCCCCAGCCAAGCCCTCAGCTCCTGCTTCTTTCCCTGTGCAGATCTCCTGGACTCAGCCCGGTGGGCCCAGCTGGGCAGGTTCCTGGGCAGGCTGTGAGCTGCCCCAGGCAGGCCCCATGCCCTCTCTGACTCGGACCCTGCTGCCCCCTGCTGGAACTGGGCAGACACTGCTGCTGCAGGCTCTGGTGTATGAGGCCATAAAGGTCGGTGTCCTGGAAAGACAGGGGGAGGGAAGGACAGAAGCGACCCATGCTTGTTAAGAGCAAGTAGTGAATCCTCTGGAGACCCCTGGTGGTAACGTCCCCGGGGGTAAAAGTCGAACCTGAGGACCCTCGGAGCCTCTAAAGGTGAGGGGTGGAGGGCAGGCCAGTGTTTCAGAAGACAGTCCCTCCTCGAGCGAGGCAGAGTGGGCCAGTGCAGAATTCCCATGGATCTGAGGGTGCACCAATCTGACTGCATTCAGCCCTTCTTCGAGTTCACGGAGCCCTGCCTGTATCTGGTATTTCTGAAATTCTGTGACAAGGGCAAATCGTAGTGTTTCCCTGCCTTCCCGTGGATCTGATCATCTCCTGGAGGACAGTCACTGTTCTTCCCTTACCAACTCCCGCATGATATATAAAGGGCTCTAGGCTGGGGGTCAGCCTCTCTCCACCCCGAGAATGACAGTCATTCTTCTGATGGTCATGCTTAGTGATGGTTTTTGTGTTCTCTGCTCTGACCAGGGCAACGGGAGGAAAAAGCCTCCCCCAGCATGCAGGAACCAGGTGGAGGCTGAAGTCATCGTCCACTCTGACTTCAGCGCATCCAATGGGACCCCTGACCTCCACCTCCAAGACCTGGAACCTGAAGATTCCCTGCCTTCAGAGGCTCCTGACCTCACTTCGAGTGTTGTGGATCTCGGTCAAGGGGAAGACTGGCTGGATCGGGAGCCAGGAGGGTGTGAGCAAGCAGCCCCTGGGCCAGACAGACTCACCTGCCTGCCAGAGGCAGCCAGCGATACTTGCCCCTACTCGGACCTCCAGTCCAGTGAGGCTCTGGAGGAGGCCCCTGGGAATAACTGCCAGCCAAAGGCCCCCTGCCCTCCAGGAGCCAGCCCAAGCCTGCCCAAAGCCCCAGTCCTGTCCTCCTCTACTTAGCTCCCCTAGAGGGCACCGTTTGGGACAGGCTGATTTGGATCATGCGACATGACGCATGTGGCTACACGTGTATGTGTCTCTGCCTGCAAGTCAAGCCACTTGGAGCCTCCTAGGGTGCTTTGGCTCGGGGAGAGGAAGGGTTGGATTATTCACTCCCCCCATACTCTGTGACACATGTGACGCACAGTTACATGTGATGTGCACATGTGTGAAGCACATGTGTGTGTGCTGGTTGGTGAGCTGGGAAGCTCTGGGCCAGGCAGTGCTCACTGTGGCCTAATTGATCCTCCAGGGCAGGACACTGCCCAAGTGGTCTGTCCCCAGCCCTGCGGGCCCCTACTCTGTCACCCAGCCTTTTATTACACACTCTGAGAGTGTCTCCGATGCCTTGTCTGACAAAGACAGCCCCGGCCCACTTTCCGGTTGGGCTGGGCTGAGTGCAAGTAGGCTCTGAATGCCTGACACTTTAGTTGCATCACCTCCCATCTGCCATGTGCCCCGAGCCCAAACTGAGAGGGTGACTCCAGCTCCCCTCAGAGCGAGTCTGCACCTAATTTTGTAATTGGGGAAGTGCCTGGTTTTGAAAATCTGCTTTCTCTTGCTCTCCCTTCTCTCCTCCCCCTCACTCCTCCAGGGTCTTGTTTCCCTGTGCCCCTGTTCTCCGGGGCTCTGTCCTCTCCTCTCTGGGGCTTCTGTCTGTCTCTGCTGTCTCTCTCTCGCCTCTCCCACAATGTGTCATGAGGCTCTCCTGCCTGGGTTCAGTCTCAGCACCCTTCCCTTACAACACGACTACCTCATGTCTGTTTGGGGCCGTGATGGGACTCCTGTGTCCGCCGTCCACCTCAGCCGTCATCCTCCTGCCCCTGCTTCTCTGTGCCTGTGGAGACCCCATCCCTAGGCAGACTGCACACTCCCAGTGCGGGCTGGGAGAAGACCTTTCAGCTTCCCTTGCATCTTTCTCCCTGGGATTGAGACTGGAGGGTTCTCCTTAGAGAGGATGACTGCAAGTCATCCTTGGGGGTTTTGAGACAGGGAAGGGGGAACATGACCCAGAGGCTTGGGATACAATTATTCCCTCCCTTCCACGCGGTAAGTTTGGTTTGTTGGACAGAGGCGTTTGAGCCACCTTCCTTCCTAGCTGGAGCTTGAAAGGGAGAACGGGGTGGGAATTAGGGGCTGGGCAGCCCCTTCGCTTCCCACTCTGTGCACCTTTTCCAGGAACTGACAGGGTGGGGCTGGGAGGAATCTCATCCTCTAGGGTGCTGGAAGTAGGGTCTTCGCACAGGACAAGGGTGATGGGCTCATCTCATTTTGCTCTTTAAATTCAGTCCTGGAGTCATTTTCTGTTGACCCCACACACAGGGACAGGCCTGACTTGCTCCATTTATTTGCTTTTGCACCTCAGCCTCTCAGAGGAGCAGTNGCTGGGAGGAATCTCATCCTCTAGGGTGCTGGAAGTAGGGTCTTCGCACAGGACAAGGGTGACGGGCTTATCTCATTTTGCTCTTTAAATTCAGTCCTGGAGTCATTTTCTGTTGACCCCACACACAGGGACAGGCCTGACTTGCTCCATTTATTTGCTTTTGCACCTCAGCCTCTCAGAGGAGCAGTTAGTACTAGGTCTCTTCTCCCTGAATTCACCTTATTTCACTGAGCAGCAAGCACGTCAAGGGTTAACTGTGGCTTCTGAGCCAAATTAGAAATAACCAGTCTATCTTTCCTTTTTTTTTTAATGGTGAAATGTCTCTCAGTGGAGTTGCAGCTTCCTCAGACCCTTTCAGCATCTGTGTTTATTACACTCGGGTGTCACTCAGGTTTGACATCCGCACCTACATTCCCTCCTCCTCCCCCTTCAGGCAGCCTATGATAACACTAAAGATTATTAGTGTTGGTTTTGTATCTCATTAAGGACAGAACTATCATTTGCACTATTTTTGCAGCATCCAGCATTGCTGTGGCTAACACGACTCTATATGTTTCATCACTGCTCTGAAGGTCAAAAGCCTCATTTTATTTGGCTGGTTTTTTTTTCTTTTTTGTCCTAAAGGGGAAAAAAACAAAAACAAAAAACTGTCCTGAATTAAATAGCTGTTTTAACAGTAGGCTCTTAGCATTACACCACATAGTCATTTTTCATGTTCTTGTTTAACAGGCACTGAGGTTCTGGTTTAAATTAAATAGCTGCAAATGAGACAATTTATAACCCATTAGGTTGGGTGGAAAATTGTTTCTCAAAAGCAAATAAGTAATAAATCTGGTATCTGCCTATAACTCACAGTTGATAAGAACATGGCCATTACTCACTAGCATTATATATGATTTGGGCTCTGGGTAATTTGGAAGTGTTAGGTTTGTGTCTTTGTAGCAGTATTTTTATTAGAAAAGAGTCCATTGGCCTTTTACAGGGTATTAATCCTTTTGTCACCTACCATGGATGCCTTATGGTTTTTGAGTCTCATTTAAAAACCTTTTCTTGATGCATGACAAGTATAATCGGTACCTGCTCATTTATTTGTCTGTAGTTTTGCTGTATTATTTAATTATTTTTCCAGCATTTTTTTCTCCTTACAATTATGATATTCTTTAGTGTTAAGCCAATGCATTGATCATATATCTTTCCCTGTAATGAATTAATAAACTATTTTCCAAAAATGTTCTTGTTTTTAGAACCAAGTGACTAGAATTTCTTCAGCCTTTCTGCCCTAAAGAATGTATTTCTTACCAGGATGGGAAATGTTGAGTTTTGAGCAGAAGAGCAGGTGGTTATAAGAAAGAACTGGACTTTCTCTGAAGAAGAGGGAACCTTTGTACACTGTTGATGGGAATGTAAATTGGTGCTGTCACAGTGGCAAACAGTATAGAGGTTTCTCAAAAAACTAAAAATGGAACCACCGAGTGACCCAGCATTTCTATTCCTGGGTATGTAACATAACAAAAACACTAACTTGAGAAGATACGTGCATGTCAATGTCCACAGCAGCATTATTTACAATTGCCAAGATACGAAAGCATCCTAAGTGTTCATCAACAGATGAGTGGAGAAAGACAGTGTGGTATGGTTAAGCAATGAAATGCTGCTGCTGCTGCTGCTAAGTCGCTTCAGTCATGTCCGACTCTGTTCAACCCCATAGACGGCAGCCCACCAGGCTCCCCAGTCCCTGGGATTCTCTAGGCAAGAATACTGGAGTGAGTTGCCGTTTCCTTCTCCAATGCATGAAAGTGAAAAGTGAAAGTGAAGTCGCTCAGTCGTGTCCGACTCTTAGCGACCCCATGGACTGCAGCCCACCAGGCTCCTCCATCCATGGGATTTTCCAGGCAAGAGTACTGGAGTGGGGTGCCATTGCCTTCTCCAATGAAATACTACTCAGCCATCAAAGAGAATAAAGTTTTGCCACTTGCAGCGACATGGATGGACTTGGAGGGTATCACGCTAAGTGAAATAAGTTAAAGACAAATACTCTATTACTTATATGTGGAATCTAAAAAATACAACAAACTAGTGAATATAACAAAAAAGAAACAGACTCAGACATATAGAAAACTAGTGGTTACTGTGGGGAGAGGGGAAGGAGCAAGATAGGGGTAGGTCCATACTATTATAAAATAAGCTCCACGGATATGTTGTGAAACACAAGGAATAGAGCCAGAATTTTATAACTATAAATGGAGTATAGCCTTTAAAATTACGAATCACTGTATTGTACACTTGTAACTTATATAATATTGTACATCAACTATATTTCAATAAAGTAAAAAATAGGTTACTCAGATTCCTAGGATAGGAACTACTGCCCCCACCTCAAAAAAGGAACTGAACCATCTTCCTCCCTCAACAGGAACTTAGAAAAAACACCTGAACTTAGGAAAGATGCTTTCTTTGATGGCATTCTTTTAGGCTATTCAAGGATCTCTTTTCGTCTGGACACACATTTTTTTTAACTTTCTCGGATGCAAGAGAGGAGTGAACCACCAAACTCCAGAGATTGGGTTCGACAAATCTTCTTTGTATAAATCTGGCTTCCAAAATTGCCCGTGATGCCCGTTCACACATATGGGTGCAGTGCCTATGAGCTCAGAGACCCACACACGCACTCTCACCTTCACAATCATGCTGGTGTCCATTAACTCAAACCTAGGCACAACAGTCATACACCAGACTCCACGCTTACACCCCACACACATCTCAGGATTACAGTTGGCAACTGCTCTGCTAGGATCTTCATAGTGCCTGGACTACGGGTGTTTTTCTACTGCTGGGAACCAAGAACCAGAGGCCTTCCTGCCCAGGACCACCCCCAGTGTGGCTGGTGAACCACCCTGAGTTAATTGACACATTGTAGGGGGAGATACTGCACATTTTGCATGCAGGAGAATAGCCACTATTTGCATATCACTCTCCGACCAAGCGTTGTGATAAAGAAGAATTAAACACTTGTCAAAATGAATTTAAAATGACAGCAACTCAGGACACCAATTTGACCTCTCCTGAGTCTAGGACAAGCCAAGAAGGGGTTGTTGGGAATTCAAACCCTGCAGGAGGGAGTTTCAGGCCTTTCGGCCCAGAGAAGGCCTCCACCCATCCCTTTCCTATGGCCAATAGAGGCTCATCCTTCCTGCCCTTCCTTGTAAGGAAATTGGTTTGGGTCTTCACTGTGTTCCCTGACCCTGAATTTCTCCATTGCCTCCTACTGCTTGCTCATATGTCTCAAGTCTTGTTCATCTTTCAATTGCTACTACAGAGTCCCAGGGCTGCACAAACCCCATCACTAGTAAACTTACCTGATTTCTGGAGGCCCTTTCTTTACCTACTGCATCAGAGTTAGTTTCATATATGTTAACACTCCTGCTCTGCAGTTCCACAATTGGTATCAAAAGAGATGTAATTACTCCTCTGCCTGACCAATTCAATGTGAATAGCTGAGTAAGGCAGAGACTACTCTCTTTAAACCTCTTGCTCCTCCAACTTAGTAGATGCTCAGTAATTTTGATGGACTAGCACATCATGCTGAACTCAACAGAAGATCATTTAATAGCGAGTGGCCAAGACTGATGATCTCTGCAGGCCAGCGTGGGGCTGTATCTCCTAAGAGGCATGCCTATCTCCCGTGACAATCCTTACCTGAGACTGATGTCCTCTCCTTTTACCTTCTCTGACATGAAACATTGAGTCTTTGTGGCATAGAAGTGTTATTGGGAATTTTAACTTTCAGTGTGCTATTCCGGTTATCAGGTCATTTGTCATGACCTGTATCCTTTACATTTCCTTGAGAGTGAGCAGGGAAGACGGGATATCTTTATCTTTCAGATGAGCTCTGAGAGGATTGACTGCCCGGGTTTGCTGAACTAACCAGCAGAGAGAAGTGGGGTCAGAACCCGGCTTACTTTAGCGTTCTCATTGTCCTGTTAGGTCTGCTCTCTCAGGGCCCTGAACCAAGCCGCCTTCCCACTCTTCCTCCCTCCTGTCCACCCAAGCGCCACAACTCTTCGGTCTAAAGAGGCCAACCTTGCAGCTAAACGTCCTAACCTTTGGGTGGAAGAACCGGAAACCCATGGAAAACCGAATCTTTGACAACTTTGTGCAGCTTTTAGGGAATTATCTCGACAATACAGACTTGGACACAGTGCAGAAGGGCGCAGCAGAAAGAGTGGGTAGGAGAGAATCCGGCAGCTTTGCGTGTTTCTCCGCAACCCGGTCCTACTCCGCAGTCCACTGGGTTTCCACTCCCCCAGCCCCCCAAGTTCGGAGCTGGCCGCGGGGAGGGGTCCGGGGCTGCAGCTCTGGATGGCGCCCGCCGCTCCGGACCCAGTTCAAAGCGCAGGGGGCGCGTCCGCGGCGCAGCCGGGAATGTCCGGCCGCTTAAAGCGCTCGCCGGCTCTTTTGTTCCCCAGACCCGGCCTCCGGGGAGAAGGGGCTGGGGGAGGGGACCGGGAGGGGAAGGAAGAGGGGCGGCGGGCGGCGGGAGGAGGGCGGGGCGGGTGGTGAGAGTGCGGAGCGCGCACNACGGCAGAGGGTGAGATGGCTGGATGGCATCACTGACTCGATGGACGCGAGTCTGAGTGAACTCCGGGAGTTGGTGATGGGCAGGGAGGCCTGGTGTTCTGCGATGCATGGGGTTGCAAAGAGTCGGACACGACTGAGCGACTGAACTGAATGTCCTCAAAGTTCATCTACGTTGTGGCACGTGTCAGAATTCCCTTCTGTTTTAAGGCTGAGTAATATTCCACTGTGGGCTTCCCTGGTGGCTCAGTGGTAACGAATCTGCCTGCCTGCCAGTGCAGGAGACGCAGGTTGTATCCCTGGGTTGGGATGATTCCGTGGAGGAGGAAATGGCAACCCACTCCAGTATTCTTGCCTGGGAGATCCCATGGACAGAGGATTCTGGCGGGCTACAGTCCACAGGGTTGCAAAAGAGTCGGGCACGACTTCGTGACTATATAACAGCAGCAGCGATATCCCATTGTATAAACTTATTTCGTTTATCCATTCACCTGTAGATGATCACCTGGACTTCTCTCACATTTTAGCTATTGTAAGTAAGGCTGCTTTGGACGTGGATGCACAGATACTTCTTTGAGACCTGTAGTTCTTTGGGGTAGATACCCAGAGGTGGAATTGCTGGGTCATATGGTGGTTCTGGTTTTTAAGTTTATTTGTTTGTTTTTGGCAGTGCTGAGTCTTTGTTGCCGCACTTGGGCTTTCTCTAGTTGTGGTGGGCTGGCTTCTCGTGGTGGCTTCTCTTGTGGAGCGTGGGCCCTAGTCAGTGGGGCTTCAGTATTTCCTGCAGACAGGCCCAGGAGTTGTGGCCCACGGGCTTAGTTGTCCCGTGGCGTGTGGGATCTTCCCAGACCAGGGATCAAACCCGTGGGTCCCTGCATTGGCAGACAGATTTTTAACCATTGGACCACCAGGAAAGTCCTCTCTTTTCAAGTGTTTGAGGAACGCCCTCACTGTTTTCACTAGCAGCTGCACCAGTTAACATTCCTACCAGCAGTCCACAACAATTCCATTTTTTTCCCAGGCTTGCTAACACTTGTTATTTTCTGTTATTTCTTGCTGTTGCTTTGATCGTAGCCATCCCAATGGGTGTGAGGTGGCATCTCATTACGGTTTTGATTTGTGTTTCTCTAATGCTTAGTATCTTTTGGTTTGTACTAAATCTTTGAACTCCAGTGTGTATTTTAAAGGTACAGCCCAACTAAATTTGGACTGGTCACATTTCAAGTGCTTAATAGCTAGCTCTTCTATTGGAAAATGAAATTCTCAGGGGGAAAGTTGGGGCATTCATTGGGTGGAAGCATATGGGGTTCAGGCATGTCTCTAGTACAAGGAAAAGTGTTAACATCTGAGCTGCTTGAGGGGCAGCAGGGCATTCAGGATGTCCCTGGTCCTTGGCAGGGAGGGATCCAAAGAAAGAGACTGGCCTTGATGGCCTGCAGAAGAGTTTGCAGATCGTGGCTGTTCTTCTTGAAGGGCAGTATGAATGGGGGCAGTTGGTGTCTCAGACCCCAGTGCCTCTGGCTTCCACAAAGGCTGTGTTTTGAACTCTCCATCCTGGCAAGCCCACTGATCTTTTTGTCATCACACACCAGACAGGAGTCTGGCTGTAGCCGAAGGCTAGAGGCTGGGCCCGGGGGATGCAGCCGGCTTCCTTCCCAGCACTCTGCCCCGACCCTTCCTGCCCCACAGCGTCCCCCTGGAGCCTGTCTAATCAGATCCAGGCCTGACCTCGCCAGAGGTCCTGGACCAGGAGGAAAGCCCCCTCCCCTCCCTGAGCCATTCTAGATCTGGCTCTCAGGAGAACTCCCCTCCCCTTGAGTGATTTATAGGGGGTCCAGGAGCCATATCCTGACTGTTTCTGCTCCCTTCCAGGCTGGTGGGTTGCTGGGCTCTCTCTCTGAACCCTCTTTCCTCATGGCATGGGTGTAAACAGGGAGTGGCTGGGAGATTCCTCTGCAGACTGTTTGGGGACAAAGGTACTTTCTTCGCTTCTCCACAGTGACCGCCCCCTGCAAGCAGACCTCTGTCCGCCCTGTCACTCTCTCTGGTCCTCACCCCAGAGAGGCGTCCCAAAACGACCCGCTCCCATAACCCAACTTGAAGCAAGGAACCCACAACGGCCCCTACCTGACCAGCAGGTGTCAGCAGGAGAATAAAGCATCGGCAGCCACAAGCCACGCGCCACCTTCACATCCACCAGCCACAGACACACTGCCACCCACACTGGCCTCTGGGCAGTGTTTCCAGCCACCACGGTGACCCGTGTCTGCCATTATCTGCCACAGTGGCCTCCAGGCTGGCTTGCTCAGGGATCAGGGTTTTCGGAGGCCCAGTCCTCAGCCCCTCAGCCCCATGGCCGCCCAGGCACCCATTCCCAGAGCGAGACACGATCAAAGACCGCTTCCCCTAGCTCCCTGGCCAGCTTGTACAAGCTGGTACAGAACAGACTTGTCAACCCAACACGTCCTACTCTGAGAGATCGGAGATCTAAGTGGCCCTGAGAAACTTTCTCCCCTGACTTCCTAAAGAGGTCAGGAGTGAACTTGGAGTGAGTGGACAATTCCCAGAGACCCCAGCTCAGCTGAGAATGGACAAAAGAAAGTGAAAGTGTTCGTTGCTCAGTCTGGTCTGACTCTTGCAACCCCATGGACTGTAGCCTGCCAGGCTCCTCTGTCTATGGGATTTCCCAGGCAATAATACTGAAATGGGTTGCCATTCCCTTCTCCAGGGGATATTCCCAACCCAGGGATTGAGCCCAGGTCTCCTGCATTGCAGGCAGATTCTTTACTGTCTGAGCCACTAGGAAGCAAAGGCTTGTTTATGAAGGTGGCAGGAATCAGAGATGGTAGGCCCTGAGGAGCACCTGTTCACCCCTTCATCTGTGGATGGGAGGGTGGGCGCTTTTGTTACACTGAAGCAGCAGAAACAGGGTTCCCAGAGATGGGCCATTATGTATACTTTAAGCAACATCACTTTAGAGATGAACTTGTAGCAAAAGCAATGGAATAAAAGGTTAAAGTAAAAGAAAGGGATCCAGCATGGAGTCAGATTTGCTCTTCCTTATAACCCTCTGACACTGCCTGCCTAGGGCCTCACTGTAGTCCCTCAGGACACTGCAGGGATACACAGGGCTGACCCAAGGGTTGAATAGGAGTGGGAGGGAAGGGAGGGAAGGAGCCTCAGATAAAGGGGGCCAGCCCTCCTATTGCACCACCTGGAGCACGCCGTGCAGCCGACTGGGCCCGAGGGGTGGGATTTAGGAACCGTCTCTGGGGCTCACTGCAACTTACAGCACAGTGCTAACTCCCAACCAGTGAGAAAAGGCTAGTCCCACCTGCAGTCCACTCTGGGGTCACCTGGCCCTGGAGAGTGAACAATTTGCTGGAGAACTAAGGGACACCCCAGCACAGGGCTTAGGGCATGGGACTTCTGATTTGGGGCTGGTAGAGCCATCAACTGGGCCTGGGCCTCAGTTTCCCCTTGCTAAAGTAAATGGGTTGGCTCACGATGAGTGGCTTTCAAGCACTTTTCAAAACAAAGCTACCCTTCAAAGGAGATGTTTGGCAGAATGGCAGTTAGGTGAAGCTGATAGAAAGGTTCATCAAGGTGCTGCTCTGAGGAAGCAGAGCAGGCCTCCTGGGTGGGGAGGGGCCCTGTCTGCCTCCTAGGGGCCCTGGGGACCTTTGAAACTCTTGTACAGTGAAAAGATGAGCAGACCAACTCCTTAACTACTCCTTAACTACCGCCCTTTCCTGCTCCAGCATTCCTCTCCAGCAGGGCATTCAAGCCAGGCTTTGTCATTGTTTACTTTTAGAGGGAGGAAGAAGCTTAGAAGCCAAACTTTGTCCATCCCCAGTGCCCTGAGGAGAAGCAGTCCCTTCCCTGGTATCTCCCCAGGCCAGCTCCTAGCTCTCTTTGCCTCCAGGGAGCCCAGAATGGGGGCTGGAAACACAAAAGGATTTGGTTCCTTAATGAGGAGGCATCTGTACTCAGCAGAGCCATTAGTCTCCGCCCCAATCCCCTGGGGGACTGCAGGCTCCTCTCCAGCTGGAGTGGGGGGGTGGGTAGGGAGAGAGGGGGGGTGGCAGGCAGCTCCCCAGCTCCTGAGTGAGTCAGGCCGGGTTGTGGGGGCACAGACAGCTGACCCAGGAGTCTAAGTCCCCTCTCCATTCCCTAGGCCTGCCTCCAGCACTGCCCTCCTGGAGGCTGAGGCCTGGAAGCAGTAGAGGGGTCCCACTGGTGTGTCTGCCCTCTCCCCTGAACCTCTGGGCTGACCTGCAGGCTCTTGGCCAAACACAGCCTTTGGCCTGAGACAGGGTAGGCTGACCTCACGATGCTCCCTGGGGATCATTTTACCAAGCCTGATGGGGACACCAGCTGGGTACTTGCCCCCACCCCCCTCCCCTAGGGCCCAAGGTGCCCTTTGTAAGGACTATATCTACCTGGGGACATGTGTGATGGATTACCTACACAGAAGCCACAGAAGCGGAACCATACACCAGCCACAGGAGCTGAGGGATACAAACCCCCATTCACATCCAGCCTCAGACCCTCACACCACACCACACACACACACACACAGAGCCCCGTCCTCCCCCACACACTGCCCTGCACACATGTGCAAGGAGGCGCTCACACCCATCAGCCACACTCCCAGGAGGCCCTGAAAGAGGAGGAGGCAAGGCTGGGGATTTTTATGCATGTTTATATTTAATGAACCACATGCAAATGAGACGGAGAACGTGCCACAAAAGAGGCAGCCCCCAGAGACTGGCAAGAAGGGCACAAAGGCTTGGCCTTTCTGAGCTGCCCTGGAGTCCTGCACAGGCTGGAGGATTGAGGGGGTCTGACATGGGGTGTGCCCGTCTGCAGCCAGGGAGCTGGGAGCCAGAGCTGGGACAAGCTCCAGGGTCCCTGCTGCTGTGGGGGAGGGCTCTTTCTGGGAGGGGACAACTGTCCCCATTGATGGAGTGTTGAAGGGGAGGGGCTGCCTGCCTGGACAGATGGTGAGCCGCCTTCCCGCACTTGAAGCAAAGTGGATTTTAATGAAATCACAGCCCTGGTGCTGAAACTGGGAAGCTGCGTGGGAGGGGCCCCTTCCCCGGGGCTTTACAGGTTGGCAAGTGGGGATGGCTGGGAATGAGGGTGGGCAGGGACACTTAACCAGCTGAAAATGGAGTGGGGGGAGGGGTGGCCTACGGCCCCTCTCATGATCAGCCCCTCTCATGATCAGCGCTGGAGCAGTTAGTTCAGATCCCCGAAAGGTGGGGAGGCAGTCCCTGAATATTTATGACACATTGAAATGTAGATTGGTGGGTCTGACAGTCTTCTGAGAGGCTTGTCACCTTCGATGGATATACCACCCTCTTGGGGTACGTTGAGAAGCTGCAGAAGGACTGGAGATAAAGGGATGATGATGAAGGGCAAAGCAAGCCACTGGGCTCTGGCCACCAGGGTCTGAGGACTGCTGGGTGGCACTGGCCTAGTCACTGCCCCTCTCTGGGCCTGTTTCCTATTCTGTAAAATGAGCAGCATAATATTATCACCTGCATACTTTAGCCGGGGGAGGGGGCTTCCCTGGGGCTCAGCGGTAAAGAATGCATCTGCCAATACAAGAGACTTGGGTTCAGCCCCTGGGTGGGGACGATCCCCTGGAGAAGGAAATGGCAACCCACTCCAATATTCTTGCCTGGGAAATCTGTAGCCCTCCAGGCTCCTCTGTCCATGCGGGTCACAAAAAGCTGGACATGACTTGCGACTGAACAACAACTACCACCTAAGGGGGGGTTTATAAAAAATAAATCCAAGAGCAGCTGTAAAAGTGGGGAGCAGGCCCTGGGAGCAAGGCTTTCCATGACTGGCCTCTGTGTGCTCACAGCCCACTGTTGCAGTGTTAGAGGTTTATCATTCAAGAATTCGTCCATACCTTCTCAGAGTGTCCAGCCAGGCCTATACTGTGCCTTTGGGGGAGATGTTCCCACAGGTAGGAGGCAGGGTAAGCGCTGCTGTGCGATCTGAGGCCCCCACGCCCTCTCCTGTCCCCTCTGCTCCTCGGCAGTGTGCCTCCCCCGTGCACACCTCCTTTTCTTTCTCCAGCCATGTCAGACTTCCACGTGCATCCTCAGGCCACCGTGGGCGAGGAGGGTGGTGTGGCCCGCTTCCAGTGCCAAATCCACGGGCTCCCCAAACCCCTCATCACCTGGGAGAAGAACAGGGTCCCTATTGACACGGACAATGAGAGGTGAGCCCTGGGTGGGCATGCCCGGGAGGTTCANGCCATGTCAGACTTCCACATGCATCCTCAGGCCACCGTGGGCGAGGAGGGTGGTGTGGCCCGCTTCCAGTGCCAAATCCACGGGCTCCCCAAACCCCTCATCACCTGGGAGAAGAACAGGGTCCCTATTGACACGGACAATGAGAGGTGAGCCCTGGGTGGGCATGCCCGGGAGGTTCATGGTATGACCAGGAGGCAGGCCCAGTCCAGTGTCTGGGCCTTGAAGAAGGCCTGCCTGCAGCCTCTGGGGTGGTATTCCTGCAACTTTGTTGAGACTGAGTTTCTGTGTGGCTTGTGGACCCAGATGCAATACTTGAGTCAGTGAGAAGATGGGTGTGTGGTTGTTTGTTGCTGAGGCTGGAATTGCAGGTGCGTCCACCAGTGAGAGTCCCAGAGTGTGTCTGCGATGACGAAAGTGAGACTGGGACAGTGGCTGGGTGGTGGACTGTGTCCGTGATGCTGAGTGTCCTTGGGCCAGTGGTGCTGTGCTGGTGGTTGACCGTGCCCCCCACCACAGGTACACGCTGCTGCCCAAGGGAGTCCTGCAGATCACAGGCCTTCGAGCTGAGGACAGCGGTGTCTTCCACTGTGTGGCCTCAAACATCGCCAATGTCCGGGTCAGCCATGGGGCCAGGCTCACTGTGACAGGTGCGGGCCTCTGCCCTGTTGCATTCTTCCCCCCCCCACCACATCACCTTCCCTTCAGTGGAGCCCCAGGGCCTGGACTGTCAAGTGTGTACCGAGCACCTTCTGAGCACCTAGCTCTGTGCTCCTCCACCCGAGGAGGGCGCAGGGACCCCGAGGAGGGTGCAGGGACCCCGAGGAGGGTGCAGGGACCCTGAGGTCCCTCGCTAGCTCAGATCTCTCGGAGGAAGCTCACCCTCTGCTTCTAGGTGGTTAGTGGGGGTGGCTGTCCCACCGCGAGAGGCCCTGAGTGGAGAGATGAGTGTTGATAATGTCCAGGGACCGCCAGCGTCTCCTCTCTCCACCCGCTGGACCTGGTTTGGGGCTGCAACTTGTCTCCCAGCCCCCATGGCCTGAGCTGTGTATACGGGTACGGGTACGGGGGGAGTGTGGTGAGGAGGTGGGAAGGGTCCCAGCTACAGTGAAGCAATGCAGCATCATCTTCCTCCCAGGCTCGGGCTCTGGGGCCTACAAGGAACCTACGATCCTCGTGGGGCCTGAGAACCTCACCCTGACTGTGCACCAGACTGCCGTGCTTGAGTGTGTCGCCACGGGCAACCCGCGCCCCATTGTGTCCTGGAGCCGCCTGGGTGAGCCGCATCCAGCAGCCCCCCCCCTCTCCCAACCCTGGGAGGGCCAGTCTCTTCTCCCAGCGCTGGGGGGAACTTGGAATCCTGTTTATTCTCCGTGGGGGTCCACTTTCTCGAGTCCTGGGGAGGGAGAGGTTTCCCTCTCCTTGGCAGGACCAGGGAGGTCCGTCTGCCCACTGCATTCTCCCTCCCCCCATGTAGATGGCTTAGCTCCCCGGGTTACCTCGTCCAGTCCTCCTCCAGTCCTGTGCCAGCTCCCCTCCTCCATGCTCCGCTCACCCTTGGCCCCACCACTGGGGCCTCCAGAACCTCTCTGCAGCTCTCAGCACCCCTAGACACTTACCCCTCTGGCTCATCTCTGTCCTCTACACCCTGGCCATCTTCCCCAGCGATGCAATCCCAAACCCCTCAAAATCTCAGCCGGTTGTCACACCCTCTCTCTGAGCGCTCGAGTCTCTAGCCTGGTCCCCTAAATCCCCAGCCTAAATCCCCAGGCAGCTGAAGGAGAGAAATGAAAGGGTGCAGATGGGCCCACATTGTCTTCAGTAGAGAGGTCATGGGGGAAGGAAAGTCTGGAGGGGATGGGGTGGGGTCGCATTCACAAGGAGACTGCAGTACATTGTAGCAGCTGAGTGATGGGGAAGGAGGGGGCAGCAGGCAGGATAATGGAGTAGATTTCACCACTTCAGAGGCTGAATGGGGAGCTGTCTCCTCGCATTCTGACTGTGCTAATCTGATCCTGGGTGGAGGGAGGGCCCAGGGCCTGGGAGAGGCTGAAAAGAGTGGCCTCACCATTAGGAGGAGCCCATAGGCCCGGTAAAGACCATCTGGGAGAGCATTTCCCAAAGCGTGATCTGCAAGGGGAAGGAATGGCTTGGTGGTCTAGAAAGTTTGGGAAACAGAGTTAACCAGATGCCTTGGCTGCGGGACTTGTCAGAGCCTTGATATTAATGGGTACTGGGATAGTCAAGGAGCATAATGGATAGTTGATCAAGGAACTTTGCTCAGGAGAGACAAATCAGGCTGGGAAATGCCCACGTAAGACCTTACTTTCCTGTTTGAGAAACTAGGGGGAGGGGACTTGAAGGTCACCTGAGAGGCAGTGATAATGCTAGGATTAGGACCCAGTTCCCTCCTGCCGGGGCAAGAGTTTCCTGTGCTGCCCCTGCCTCCTCCAGCATGCTGTGATGCTTGGAGAGAAGAGCCAGAGGCGGAGACAGGGGCTCCCTGAAGGACTGATGGTGGTCAAGCTGGGACATTCCTGGACACCTCCTTTCCTGACCCTCCCTTCCTCTTTAGATGGCCGCCCCATTGGGGTGGAGGGCATCCAGGTGCTGGGCACGGGGAACCTCATCATCTCAGACGTAACTGTACAGCACTCAGGCGTCTACGTCTGTGCAGCCAACAGGCCTGGCACCCGGGTGAGGAGAACAGCCCAGGGCCGGCTGGTGGTGCAAGGTACGGGCTCCCCCACCCAACGCCGCCCCATCCTGCCCAAGCCCGGGGCCTGATGCTTGCCCATGTGGCTATCCTTACCCTAACTGTGCCCCTGCCCTCTCCAGGGCCCTCCCCAGGAATGCATGTGTTGGGAAGGGAAGGGCATCTTTGGTCATTGGTCCTTACAGGCGCCATCACTCCCCCGTTCATTTCCACCTTGTAATCTCGGCGGGTCTCCCCGACTCATGCCAGCCCCCTCCCTGGGTCCCCTCCCGTCACATGGTGTTCTCATTCACACATGTGGCACTTCCACGCTCACACCTGCACGCACGCTCTCAGCATGTTTGTCATTTCACACTCTCACACCCCAGCTCCCTCCACACAGGCAAACACACACACACACATTCTCCCCTCCTGAAGCGTGCGGGCCCTCTGCAGTTGACCAGGTCATTCTGTCCATCCTCCTGTCTCTGTGAACTGGGCTTGGCGGTCCATTCTCGGGGCGGGGGTTTTGGGGGCGGTTCTGCGGTTGTTCCCTCCTGGAGAGCTGGGGAAGAGATGGGAGAGAGCAGAATTGGGAACTTAAATGCCTGTTTGTTTAGCATTCCATGTGCCGTTAATCTGTCCAAATGAAAGTGATGGAGCATTTCATTTCTCGGGTGTTAATGGAAGCTCAAGGCTTGGGATTGGAGGAGAGTGGAACAGAATGTAGGGGTGAGGGGAGCCGGTACTGAGGGCTCATCCATCTCCCCGTCATTACCGCCTTCAAGGTGCAGCCAAACCTATTAGCACATTTATTTATTTAACAATTTCCTGAACAGGGAGCTCAGCTTGATTGCTTTCGGATACAAATGTCAGTCTTTTAAATAGTCATTGAAATGGAGTCCTCTCTTGGGTCTGCCTCTCCGGGCAGAGGGAGGTGAGGGCTGCCTTATCCTGGAGGCTGGACCAGGCTGGAGGGTGGGCCCCACCCGGGGAGTCTCCCCGCCCACCGGCTCTCCTGCAGGTCTCTGGTCCCGCCCTCTCCCCCCTCATCCCTTCACTCAGAGGTGGCCCCTGTGTCTCCCCCTGACCCCTCACGTTTCTCTGTGCCCTCACCCTGACCCCAGCCCCGGCAGAGTTTGTCCAGCACCCCCAGTCCATCTCCAGGCCGGTTGGGACTACAGCCATGTTCACCTGCCAAGCCCAGGGTGAGCCACCGCCTCATGTGACGTGGTTGAAGAATGGACAGGTCCTGGGGCCCGGAGGCCACGTCAGGCTCAAGAATAACAACAGGCACGTGCTTGGCGTGCGTGCGGGGGGGTGAGGCCTGGGGAGGTATCGGGGAAGGGGGTTTTGGATGAGTGGTCCAGGCAGGCCATGCACCTCCTGCTGGCCAAGAATGCTAATTTGGGGGTCTGGAGACTTGGGTTTGAGTCCCTGGTCTGCCCCTAACTAGCTGAGAGACCTCAGACAAGCCTGTTGTTGTGGGGAAATGTGGCCCACCTCTGAGGAGACTCTGGGAAGAGGAGGGGGTCTGAGGCTCTCCCTCTCCCTGCAGCACCCTGACAATTTCTGGAATCGGCCCTGAAGATGAGGCCATTTACCAGTGCGTGGCCGAGAACAGCGCCGGCTCCTCTCAAGCCAGTGCCAGACTAACCGTGCTGTGGGCCGAGGGGCTGCCCGGGCCCCCCCTCAACGTGCAGGCGGTCTCTGTATCATCCACCGAGGTCCGCGTGTCCTGGACCGAGCCCCTGGTGAACACCAGGGAGATCATCGGCTATGTCCTGCACATCAGGAAGGCTGCCGGTGGNAGCCAGTGCCAGACTAACCGTGCTGTGGGCCGAGGGGCTGCCCGGGCCCCCCCTCAACGTGCAGGCGGTCTCTGTATCATCCACCGAGGTCCGCGTGTCCTGGACCGAGCCCCTGGTGAACACCAGGGAGATCATCGGCTATGTCCTGCACATCAGGAAGGCTGCCGGTGGGTGGGGCCCCGGAGGGGCAAGGCTGCCTTTGCAGCGCTTTCCTCTTACTCCCTGGCTCTCACCCCCTCAGTCCCAGGAGTCCTGACCCTCCTGACCCGACACCTTCCCTTGCTCCTCTGGACTGCCCGCTGGCGATTCTCTCCTGCCCCTTCACTGCCTACCCCGCCCTGGCCTCCCCAGATCCCCCGGAACTGGAGTACCAGGAAGCAGTTAGCAAGAGCACCTTCCAGCATCTGGTGAGCGACCTAGAGCCTTCCACTGCCTACAGCTTCTACATCAAAGCCTACACGCCCCGGGGAGCCAGCTCAGCCTCCGCCCAGACCCTGGCCAGCACTCTAGGTGAAGGTGAGGTCTGGGTGTGGAGCACAAAGCCCCAGGGTATTAGGCAGAACCCATGTGCACCTTGTTCAGGCTGTGCACGGCACATAGGGCTTCGCCCTGGGGCTGAGATGGGGCTGGGTCAGCTTGGAAGAAGGGATGCCCTTTTCTGTTGATAATTCATGCAAAAGCGCTGTTTCAGCAAGCAGAGGCCCTGGGTAGAGTCAGAGAGCAGCCGGGCTCTTGGAGGCAGTGGGCTCTGGGGCGTAGGTGGCTGGTGGGAGGGAAGTGCTTCAGTGGCCACCAGGTCCTCACATCTCAGCCCCCTTCTCCACCCATAGCCCCCGCCCCACCGCCACTGTCAGTACGAGTCCTGGGCAGCTCCACCCTGCAGCTGCTGTGGGAGCCCTGGCCCCGGCTGGCCCAGCACGAGGGCGGCTTCAAGCTGTTCTACCGCCCAGCGAGCAAGGCCTCCTTCACTGGCCCCATCCTGCTTCCCGGAGCTGTCTCCTCCTACAACCTCAGCCAGCTCGGTGAGGCAGACGCGGCCCGGAGCTTGGGGTGCTGGGCAGGGGTGCAGTGCCTGGGGCCAGCAGGCGGTTCCTAGGGGTCTTCTCCAGTTCACCCTGGGGACACCGTTGCCTGGTGGGGCCTGGGGCGATCCCTCAGCAGCCTGCTCTTCCCCCCAGACCCCACTGCAGTGTACGAGGTGAAGCTGCTCGCCTACAACCAGCTTGGGGACGGCAATGCTACAGTCCGCTTCGTGTCTCTGAGGGGAGCAGCTGAGAGGACAGGTGAGGGGTGGGAATGGGGTCTGGCCAAAGACTGGCCCTCAGGGAAGGAGGCCAGAAGCTGAGTGGGGGGCCGGGGGAGCAGGCATCCAGGAAAAGAAGGAGGCTCAAACAGTACATGAAGAGCTGGAGAACACAGGCTTAGACCTGAGCTTGACGCTTGGCTGCGTGACTTTGGGTAAGTTACTTAATCTCTCTGAGCCCTCATTTTCTCCTTCATAAAACAGAGATGGTAATACCTTTATAGAAGTGTATGGAGGATGAAATGGCCCATCTAAAGTGTTATTCCTAGTATTTGGCACCAAGTTAGTGTTCAATCATTGGTAAAAAGAACCAAAAAGGTTGGGCTGGGACCCCGTAGACAAGGGCAAACGCCATGTGGACTAGGGGGGGTAGGAGCAGATGCAGGAGAAGTAACCCACGAAGGCTGGGTATCTGGGAGCCACAGCCCCCAACCTGCCCCTGCTTCTACACCCCAGCCCTGAGCCCACCATGTGACTGTCGGAAGGAGGAGGCCACCAACCAGACGTCCACCACGGGCATCGTCATTGGCATCCACATCGGGGTCACCTGCATCATCTTCTGTGTCCTCTTCCTCTTATTTGGCCAAAGGGGCAGGTGGGTCCTGGGCCGGCGTGGGGCAGGGGAACCACACGGACGGGCAGCTTGGGGCCCACTGTTTCCATCCCTGTGTTCTTGCCGCTCCCATATCCCTCTTCCTAACTCTTGGCTCATCCCCTAGGGTCCTCTTGTGCAAAGATGTGGAAAACCAACTCTCCCCTCCTCAAGGCCTCCGGAGCCAGAGGGACCCTGGCATCCTGGCACTGAATGGGGCAGGACGGGCAGAGTGGGACAGGAAACGTGTGGACATGAAGGAACTGGAGCAGCTATTCCCCCGAGCAGGGGCTATGCAGCCTCACCCCAGACCCACGGTGAGTGCCCCTGCCTGAGCCAGCCCCCTGCTTTAGGCTGCGCCCTCCTTACCTTGGCCATAGGCCTCGGTCACCAGCCTCTGCCAAGCTACAAGGCACAGAGCATCTCTCTCTGTGCCCCCAAGTCAGGCAGGGAGGCCTGGAGACCTAACCCCTGAGTGGAATGGGCTCCAGCGCCTGACCCTCTGACTCGGGGCTCGTGGGCCTCTGGCCCCCCTTGCTGAGGCCTGTGTGACTCGCCCTGTCCCCAACAGGACCCCGAGGCCCCTGCCCTGTGTGAGGAGACCCAGCTCTCCATGCTGCCGGTTCAAGGGTTCAGCCTCCTGGAGGAGATGCCGTTGGAGGCCCTGCCACCCCTGGACGTGGGCCCTGGCCTCCCGAGTGAAGGACCGGCTGCCCAGCCTGCTCCCTCGGGACCGTAGCCGGTGTCCGGCAGGCTCTGCAGGGAGCAACCCCCATTCTCAGGTCAAAGGCAAGATTTCTCCTGTCATGTGGGATTCACGTAGGGGCTTCCCAGGCGCTTCTGCCCTGACTTGATCCTCTGATTCTCAAGACCTACAGTAGCCTCAGCAAGAACCCTTCCAAGGACCCAGAAGGGTTCCTGCAGGAGCCCCCACCTTGGGCCAAGGCCCCCCTTCACCTCTGCTTGTAACCACATGACTTGGAACTGAACTAATGTTTTCCTTTAATAAAAGAACAAACTTAAAGAGCGAGAGAGAAAGAGAAGAGAGAAGATGAATTAGACTCCAAAAATATGCGCCAGCTGAGGCTGGGCGCCCGACACTGTCAGCCTCCGCGACCTTGTTTTCTCAGGATGGAGTTTTGCTGTTTTGGCTCTCAGCACCTACCTCAGCCGGAATGAATGTCCTCGGGGGAGTGGAGCCGTGGCCTCAGCCCCTTGCCCCACAGAACCCGGAATGTACTCCTACCTCAAGCCCCTTTGGGGGCATCCCTTCTCCCTCCCCACATTATTGCCCAGAGTTTAAAAAAAAAAAAGAAAAAGAAAAAAAAAAGCACTTCCCCATTTCCAGGTGTGAAAGGAAATGTCTACCTCGAAGTTCGCTCCCAGGCTCTCAGGCCTGTGTTGTATCACTGGACCGTCTCTCCTTTCTTCTCACCAAGGGTGGGTCTCTTGGGGCCTGCAGAAATAAAGATGGAATTGGTCAAAGAAAATGTGAAAAAAAAAAAAAAGCCAAAAATAAGAGGAAAATTTTTCCTGGGAGTGTAAATCGTTGCTCCAGACTAGCCGCTTCTCAGCACCGTCCTGGAGCTGTTTCATCGCCCTGGCCACTCCCATTTTGACCCTCTCAGCCAACTCATCCTTGACTGGGACCCCAAGGACCCTCTCTGTACCTGGGCCTTGGGAGGGTGGGCTGTTACCCCCGCAGCCTGCCTACAGAGCCGCTGGAGCAGACTGGCCCCAGGAATGTACTGTGTGTGCTGGTTGTGTGCATGTTGGCGGAGGTGGGGGGTGTCCCCAGCCCTCTATCCCCTGGGACACTGCCAGCTTGACCCACTCCCCTGGGCAGTGGACCAACCACTGTCAGCAGCTACGGCCGGAAACTATTTTTATACGAGGTGTGTTTAAGGATTTATGTTCTTGTGATTTCTTGTTTCTCTTTTCTGTTGTGTTCTTCGAAAGGCTTAAAGATGAAGAAAAAAGGAAAAGGAAACAAATACGTATTTTTGGTTACACGCAAACATTTTTTTAAATAGCAGAAAGAAAACTTTTGTTTTAAAAAGAAAAAAAAAACTGTATTCCTTAAGTATGAGATTAGACCATAAAGTCCCTGACTCCCAACCCTCTAGGGACTCCCCACCCCAGACTTTAGTGGATTCGCTGAAGGAGGTACACTTGATGGGGTTTTCCTGAAAGACTGAAGTCTCGTCCATGTGGATTCGGGGAAGGGCGTTGGCCCTTCTTCCGGGTGCTGGGCCTGAGCCCAGGGTGCCTCAGACCTCCCAGGCAGTGCCCCTGGTCCCTGCAGCGTCGTCTCTCCGTCTCCACATCCCCTTCCTCCTGAAACGCCCTCTCCCTAGGGAAGGGTGGGCATGCCGGAGGGCAGATGGGGCCACCTGGCCCGTCTTGGGTTTGTCACACTCGTTTTGACTGAATAAAAGTCCTGTTGCCAAAGTGAAGCTTGCGTGTTTGGGTGCCTGTGGCAGGTCCTAGATGGGAGTGCTGGGTGATGGGGCGATCCAGGCGGACCCTGACGGTCGGAGCCCAGGGTGGTCACAGCGCAGCCCTGGGTGCTCCTACAGGAGCTCTGCCTGCTGGGTCTTCTCCGCAGGTGGGGAGGCCAGGTAGGTTCTCACAGCCTCCCTGGGCCGGGGAGGAGGGAGTTTGATGTTCTCATTATCACCATCTCCTCTCACAGATGAAGGAACCGAGAAAGGGTAAGAAATGAAGGGAACCTTTTATATCCCACACGGCCCATCTCGGCAGGGCCAGCCGAGATCAGTTTGCATCCTGGCCCGGTGGCCTGGTTCCAGAGTTTGCATTCTGTACCTCCCTAGCTGGCAGGAAGGGATCTGAGACCAGCCCTTCCACCAGATACTGACAGGCCACCATACAGAGCCAGCGGCCGGGCAGGGCTATGTGCTTTTAAAAGTAATCAGTTAATTACTTTGGCTGCCCCAGGTCTTGGTTGCAGCATGAGAGATCTTTAGATATGGCATGTGGGATCTAGTTCCCTGACTGGGGCTCGAACCCAGGCTCCCTGCACTGGGAGCTCATGAGTCATAGTCCCTGGACCACCAGATAAGTCCCAGCTATGTGCTTTTTTCTGCCTTGTCTATGAGGAAGGACTAAAGTTGAGGAGACTGGGGCCCTGACTGGCTGAGTCTTTACAGGACACACAGCCAGACCCTTGGCCAGGCCTCTCTGTTCCTCCTTGTGGTCTCTTCAGTCCAGACTCCTGAAGCTGCTGAGTCTGAGAATAGGCCAAGAGAGACTGGGCTTAAAAGTGTGCTGACAAAGATCTGGAGGTCTCAGGGACTCCTTGGAGGTCCAGTGGTTAAGACGCCACCCTTCCAATGCAGGGGGTACAGATTTGATCCCTGGTCCCTGGATCCCACGTGCTGCATAACAAGGCCAGAAAATTTAAAAAGATCTGGAGGTCTCAGTGGGCCTCAAGCTTAGTAAGAAGCAATGGTGTAACGCAACTGTTTAGACTGTCAATGTCCTCTCTGTTGCTGAAATGGAAAGCCAGGGCTCACCCCGGGGAGACTCTGCAAGTCTGGAGGGCTGGGTTCTATGCCCAGAAGCATCTTTTGAGAGGAACAGATAAGGACAGTGGTTGGCAAGCTGAGTTCTCCAGCTGTGGCTAGAGGGTATGGGGGAGCCTCCTTGCCCATTACACCTAGAGCAGCTTGACTTTTTTTGTCTTCTAAGTTGAACTCTGCATGAGATTTTCATTAGGAAACAGGGTACTGCTTCTTAAAGAAACATCTGAAAGCCCTTGTCCTGGCACTTCTGGAAGAGGGCTCCAGGGGTGGTTGGGGCCAAGGTCAGGCCACAGACAGTGATGGTGCAGTGGATGCTGAGCTGGGAGAGAAGCCTGAGGCCACATGGTACCGTCATGGGTTTTGGGGAGAAGTGGTTGACTTGTCTTGATTTTCCCAGAGGAAAGAACTAAGCCCAAATATAGAAATAATACCTTGCCTTTCTTTACACAGAACTCCACAAACACAGAAATTCTTCTACTTCAGCCATCCAAGGACCACCTGGGGAGGTGATGGGAGTCGTATGGAGGAGCAGATGTGAGGATAGGAGGGCAGACCATGCAGCCTCCAGTGCTCCTGTCCCTCCAAGGCTCCAAGAGGCTAGTACCTCCCCCAGGGAGGGGCCCAGAAACCTTTAAAAACCACCTAATATGACTCACATAGGTGTATGCAAATTGCATGCAAATCACATGCAAATAAAGGAAGGGTCTGTTCTAACAAGACCTTGAACTGAGGTAAAAGAAGCAGGGTTCCAATTAGGAAGTTTAGCAGAAATTGCTCTCAGCTGAGTGGCCCAGCTGGAATCTAGGTCCTGAGATCTCAAATGATCCAGCGGCCTCTGGCTGAATACCTACATACACAGACACAGACACACACACACACACACGCATGCGTGTGTTTGAGCAGAAAGCAGCAGCAGCCAGGGATTAAGTTTGCTCCAGTTACCAAATGCTCTGTAACAAACCACCCCAACACGTTAGAGGTTTACCCTAACACTTCTCTTGCGCACACATCTGCAGTTTGGGCCGGGCCCCAGTGTGGAGAGCTGTCTCTGCTCCACTGTGCATCAGCTGTGGCAGCCTGAAGCCTGAGGGCTGGAATCATTTGAAGGCTTGCTCGAGTCTGGTGGCTGATGCTGGCTGTCAGCCTCAGTGCCTACATGTGGCCTCTCCATGTGCCTGGGCTGCTTCACAGGGATCAGCGTCCTGAGAGCCAGAGCCAGGCGGAAACTGCTAGGAAATTTAGAACCCAGCCCTGGACATCCTGCAGCATCACGGCCATGTTCTATTCCTGAGAAGCAGGTCACTAAGGCCGTTGTATTCCAGGGAGGGGAGTCAGACTCCTCCACCTTCGGATGGGAGTGGTGTCAGAGATGTTGTGGGCTGAAGGGGTGGGTGGAGAACAAGTGTGAGCTGGGAGGCTGGGCAGCAGGAAGGCTGCTCCCAGAGGCTCTGGGGTAGGATGGGAGGGGCTGGAGGAAGACAAGCATTGCTCTCAACTCCTAGCCAAGCCATGTTTGTAGGTCTCATCCCTGTGATTAGTGAAGCTCGGTCTTGAAGGGCCAGTAATGAGATCACAGGAAGGGAGTCCCAGGCCTCTATGAACACCTAGCAAGGGCCTTCTCCACGGCCAGCTCCCTCAGTGCAGTGAGGGCCGAGGGGCCAGGGAGAGCTGGTGCCGGCCTGAGATCCCCACTTACCAGGGATGGCGGTCCCCAGAATGACAGAGCAGGGAGGGACCACTGACCCCTTCATGAGACAGGGAAGACAACCGAGAGCCAGGAGGAGCAGGAATCGCTCAAGTTCACAGAGAAGTTAGAGGCAGGGCCAGGGCTGGAGGCCAGGAGCCCTCTGCACTAAACCTAGTCAGGCTGCAGTAGATGGGGAGCCTGGGTCCTGGGCAGAATGGGGGTTGGGGATGTGCGAACATGGACCTGGGGGCAGGCAGTGAGGAGAGTAGTCCTCCTGCTCAGGACAGGTGTGGGGCAGCAGGGGTCAGGAGCAGCTGGGCTGGCAGCAGGAATGGGGGAATGGGAGCAACCAGCGATGAGGGACCTGTCCTGAACTGAGTTCAGGCTAGAGTCAGGGAGTCGGCCATCTAGACCGGCGCCCTCCCACAAAGAAGTATTAAGGTGACTGGTTTCTATATTCTAATTGCACCCAATGAATTCATATTAGCCAAGAGTTCGGTTTAAATGTTCAGATGAACTCATTGTTACAGGCAGAGAAAGTGGGCAGAACAAAGTGAGTGAGGGTGAGTGAGATAAAGAAGGGAGGACCTCTGCATCCGGCATTGCCTCCGTGAAACGGAGGCAGCTTCTCTCTGGACGAAGCATCCCGGCCTGCAGTGTCTCAGCTCCAGGGAGAAAGGCTGTGACCGGCGAGTTTTGCTGCCCCCCCGTGGAGATAGCGAGGATTACAGCTACAGGAAAGAAAGCCTGTCAACCCTCGCTTGATGGAAGCTAGCTGCTAAGCTCAGCCCCACACTGGAGAGACAGACCCAGCTCTCAGTGAGCAGACGATATGGGCTTGAATTAAAATAACGTCAACCTTTCCAGGTACTGGCTTGGATGGGCACTGGCAAGCTGGGAAAGCAGAAGAAAACATGATTCATTGCAGGGAAGAATTAAGGAAGACTTCAAAGTCAAGTGGAGAAGAGGGAAGGGCTCTGAAGGCAAAGGGTAAGCAACGAACATGGTGAGACCATGGAGCAGCCAGGAGGTTGTCATTTGTTGGGGGAGACCTAGCACTTAATAGAGGCTCAATAAACGTACGAATGAATGACTACTAAATCTCCAAAACATATGTTTTTACACGGTTGATGTGTTTGAGGAAAACTGTACGTGGCTTTCCAGGTGGGAAGGGAACTAGTCAGAAAGCCAGAGAGCCTGGAGCTTCCTCGGGAAATGGAAAGGGGTGCTATGGAGTCCTTGGTGCCCCGCTGATAAGGACGAGTTCTCTGTTATTACTTCTGGTGGCATTTCTAGAACACCTCCTTGGAGTCTTCTCACAGCCTTGCAGCAAGCAGAGCTGGACTTACTGTCATCCTCCCATTTACCAGACAAGGAAACCGAGGCTCAAAGAAGTGAGGTGGTGGAACTTGGGCCTGAACCTAGGCCTCCTTGTGCGAAGCCCATGCTGGTGGCTGACTGTTGTCTGTAGACTGGTGGGGGCAGGCTTGAAGGCAGACGTGCTCTAAATGGACTGAGATGAAGATTTTCTTTTTGAATGTTGAGGAGAGAAGCAGGGATGGGAGGCCCTGAAGAGGAGAGTTGAGGTGGGCATGTTGGCTAATGCAGGTTGAGTGAGGAACTTCCCGAGCTCCCCACTGACCCCAGAGTAGTCCAGGGCCTTTAGCCTGGCATTCAAGCCTCCCTCACAAGAGGCAATGTCACCCAGGAGTTAAGAGCATGGGCTCAAGTGTATAATCCCCAGTCAGCCACTGTCTGGCTGTGGCCCAGTGGACATCCCTTAAGCTCTGGTGCCGTCAGTTCCTCTTCTATAAACTATGGAGAAGCACGGCACAGACTTCACAGGCTGTTGTGAGCAGTAAAGAAGTCAGTGATGGAAAGCAGTCAGGACTGTGCTTACTATTACTATTATTATTCAGAACAGAGCCTACTTTTCTACCTGTCATCCACTTCAGTCCTCCAAGCTAGGCTCCTGGCTTCTTCTTCTTTTTTCAATCACTAAAGAAATTTATTTATTTATTTTACTTTACAATATTGTATTGGTTTTGGCATACATTGACATGAATCCGCCACAGGTGTACATGTGTGTTCCCCATCCTGAGTCCCCTCCCACCTCCTTTTCCATCCCATCCCTCTGGGTCATCCCAGTGCACTAGCCCCGAGAACCCTGTATCATGCATTTAACCTGGACTGGCAATCTGTTTCACATGTGATATTATACATGTTTCAATGCCATTCTCCTAAATCATCCCACCCTCGCCCTCTCCCACAGAGTCCAAAAGACTGTTCTATACATCTGTGTCTCTTTTGCTGTCTTGCATACAGGGTTATTGGTACCATCTTTCTAAATTCCATATANTTCCTGACCTGCATACAGATTTCTCAAGAGGCAGGTCAGGTGGTCTGGTATTCCCATCTCCCTCAGAATATTCCACAGTTTATTGTGATCCACACAGGTTCCCATAAATATTTGCCAAGTAAATTGTAACCCAAATGAAGTCAGTCTGTCTTGTAGTCAATCTCAGTTTCACCTTTGAGAGAAAGACCCAACATCAAAAAACAAATTGAAAATCTATTCAAGTCTTTGCTGAACAGCCTGGAAGAGGTGTCAGAGGATCAATTATATTACATGCCATACACTAAGGAGTCCGGAATATTCTCTTTGCCCACCTTTTCCCCTATCATCTCATGACTCCACTTTCATTTCCAAACCTCTCTTTTCTCTCCAATTCCAGTCTGTACTGGATTTTCTCTTACTCTTGTCCAAATCCTTCCTCCCTTTGGATCAATTTGCTCTATGTCTTTTAATTTTTTAAGTTAGTTTAAGTCAAATAAGCAGTACACAAAAAAAGTCCTCACTGTTAAAAAAAAAAATGTAAGGAGATTCCCTGGCAATCCACTGGTTAGGACGTGGCACTCTCATGGCTGAGGGTCCTGATTCCATCCCTGGTTGGGGAGCTGAGATCCCACAAGTATCAACAAAGAAAGTAAAATATTACAGAGATCCCACTTCAATCACCCCAAACCCAGTCCCCCTCCCAGGGATAATTATTCTTGTCAGTGTGATGTAAGATCCTTCCAGGCCTTTCTCCATGTAATTATAGATTTCTATAAGTACCCAAGTCAAATATGTGTGCATGCGCATGCTCAGTCACTTCAGAGAGTCGTGTCTGACTCTCTGCAACCCTATGGATCGTAGCCCACCAGGCTCCTCTGCCCATGGGATTCTCCGGACAAGAATACTGCAGTCGGTTGCCATGCCTTCCTCCAGGGGATCTTGCCGACCCAGGGACTGAACCTGAGCCTCCTGCATTGCAGGTGGATTCTTTATTGCTGAGCCCCAGGGAAGCCTTAAGTCAAATATATGGTATACACAATAATGACATTTATATTTTCTGTTTCCAGTTTTCCTTGGCCATCTCCCTGTAGTCGTCAGTGTGTGTTTCTCTACAGCAGGAATGAGAGGATTTGCTGGGTCCTGGGCCACAGGCCCGTGGAATGACTGTCTTTAGTGACTGTGTGAGCTTACTGGCCACCAGCAGACTGTAAGAGGACCCAGCCTGCTTCTGTCTTGCACAGGCAACTTCCTTCCCCTCCCAAGGCTGCTCTGAGGATCAGAGGGCATCCTGGGAACTTTGCCCATCAGTAAATGCCCAGTTCAATCCTGACAAACCTCATCCATCCACCTTAGCTGATTTAGAAGGGATTAACTCTCTAAATCGCAGAAGGTGATGGCACCCCACTGCAGTACTCTTGCCTGGAAAATCCCATGGATGGAGGAGCCTGGTAGGCTGCAGTCCATGGGGTCGCTAGGAGTCGGACACGACTGAGCAACTTCACTTTCACTTTTCACTCTGACACATTGGAGAAGGAAATGGCACCCCACTCCAGTGTTCTTGCCTGGAGAATCCCAGGGACAGAGGAGCCTGGTGGGCTGCCGTCTATGGGGTCGCACAGAGTCGGACACGACTGAAGCGAATTAGCAGCAGCAGCAGCAACTCTCTAAATACTGTGGTTGTGTTCAGGTTGGCATGATCTGTTTTCTTACCTGGCCTCCTTCTCCAGTTTCTTGGTGTCCTGTCTTCTCTCTGTCTCCTGGCTCCTCTCCATCTCCTTGACCCCCCACCCACCCACTTGCCTCTCTGACCCTCCAATCCTCCTGGAACCAGTGCTAGGCATGAACCTGCAGCCCCTGGGCCAAGTCCCCACTCGAACCCTCTGCCCACTTTGGCTCCTGCCCAAAGTGGACGTGGGACGCCAGCACCCCCAGGACTCCTGCGTGCCTCAGCCATCATGTGTCACAGCAACCCTGCAAATGTTGTGGACTGAGCATTTTCTCAAGGACATTAAACGTTTTAAAACTCTAAATCAGAAAGCAACAAGTAATGGCGCCATAATCAAGTGATGCCATAATCAAATGATTCCATTACATTTCATGGAATGCAAATAAAACATGCGTAGGTGCTTCCCTGCCAGTCCAGTGAGTGGCTAAGACTCCTAGCTTCCATTGCAGGGGGGCCGGGTTCAATCCCTCGTCAGGGAACTGAGATCCCACCTGCTGTGTGGTACAGCCAAAAAAACAACACTCCCAAAACAAAGCCCATATGGGTTAAAATACTTAGCGTGGTAAAATTTTAATTAAAAATAAAACATGTCTTTTTTTACATTCTTTCTGTTCTCTTAACTGAGATCCTCTCTTTTTCTCAGTTTTAAATTTAAAAAAATATTTATTACAAAAGGCTATCATCTGTGTTTTAGAAAAATAACATTTATTTATTTGGCTGCACCCAGATTTAGCTGTGGCGTGAGGGATCTTTGATCTTTGTCGTGACTTGCAACATCTTTAGTTGTGGTGTGCAGACTCTTAGTTCCAGCATGTGGGATCTAGCTTCCTGATCAGGGATCAAACTTGCGCCCCCTGCACTGAGAGCCCGGAGTCTTAGCCACTGGACCACCAAGAAAGTCCCTTTTTGTTTTGTTTTGATTCAGATCAACAGAGAGGGTCAGTGCCTAATTTTAGTAATGGATGATGGACTCCCTTATAGAGCACAGACTAGAGGTCACCCATCCACGTTGACACACTTTAAAATTATGAGGTAGATACTACCATCATCATGCCCGCTCATGGATGAAGTATCTCAGGCACGGAGACGTTAAATGACTTGCTTGAGGTCACACAGCTAGGAAGTTAGAAAAGCTGGAATCACAACCTAGGCAGGTGACGCCAGTGCTTGGGTGGTAACCACTGTACCACACTGCCTCTCAGCCTTAATATGGGCAACGCTCAGCCAGCACACATGTTTGTTTTCCAAAGCTCTATCGGAAAGCAATATTTGGAAAACTTATTCTGATATTTCACTCAATGACACTAGGGTGGAAGGGAAGACCCAGCTTATGGGCCAGCATGACGCCCAGTACCCAGCCTGAAGCGGGTACGTTCCCCGACTTGGAGGTGCTACATAGCATGCAGCCCTGGGCAGTGTGTGTGCATGAGGGTGCGCATGCATGCCTGGATGCAAGCATGGGCACATGCATGGTGTGCGTGTGTGGGCATGGCCATCTTGGTGTGACCACGCAGCCCCGCGCTGGCTGAGAGGCGTCTTTCATCCCTGCAGGGAGCAGGCGTGGGCAGATCACCTGTGTCACCGCAGGCAGAGAGAGGCTGCTCAGATCAAGGGCAGTGGTGTTTGTTTCTGTCACATTCTTATCTCCACTTCCCTGAGCCCAGACCTTAGCATCATAAAATGCCAGGGCTGGGATGAAAATGTGGAGATTATCTAACTCAGGTCCTCCCTTGAGAAGTGGAGACACCAAGCCCCGGAGAGGATACTGTTAAAGTTAAATATAAAATGGAGACTGGACTTGAGAATTCTCTGAGCAGATAAAACCATATCGGTTCTGAAAGCAAAACAAAAATCCAGCTTATTTCATGTAGGTAAGTAAAATGCAATTTTAGGTTATTTCTTGTTAATGCCTCTGACAATCATAAAAGAAAACTTCAGTCATTTTCCTAAAAATGATATGAGATGATCGCTTTAAACTAGTCCCCTGCCATCTGAAAACCCAATGTAATCACCATAAGCCATTTTGTAACTTTATGCCCCTGCATTTCACGTCAGTCTTTTAATTTTGAACCTTCCGGTTCCTGAACTGCATTTATAGGCATAATAAATTCTTACTAAATACTGTTTAGTAACAGTATTTAAGCTGAAACTCCGATACTTTGGCCACCTGATTTGAAGAACTGACTCATTGGAAAAGACCCTGATGCTGGGAAAGATTGAAGGCAGGAGGAGAAGGGGACCACAGAGGATGAAATGGTTGGATGGTATCACTGACTCGATGGATGTCTGAGCAAGCTCTGGGAGATGGTAAAGGACAAAGAAGCCTGGCGTGCTGCAGTCCATGGGGTTGCAAGGAGTTAAACATGACTGAGTGAGGGAACTGAACTGAACTGAACTGAACTGAACTACTGTTTACTGATTTGGTGTTTTTAGTTCAGCTAGTTCTGGATTTTTGAAAGTACTCAGCTTCTTAGGGGCAGAACTGGGATGAGAACCCACGTTTCCCTGTCCAGTTCCATGCTCTTGCCACAACCCCACTGCCCAGACTTCTGTCTGACCTACAGTAGTCATATAAGGATGTGAGAGTTGGACCATTAAGAAGGCTGAGGACTCAACTGCGGGGCTGGAGAAGACTCTTGAGAATCCACTGGAGCAAGGAGATCAAACCAGTCAATCCTAAAGGAAATTAACCCTGATTATTCATTGGACTGATGAAGCTGAAGCTCCAATATTTTGGCCACCTAATTTGAAGAGCTGACTCTTGGAAAAGACCCTGATGCAGTGGGCGAATTCTTTCACTATGTGGGGTTTCAAGAGAAGAAACAGGAAATTGTGTCTTTGAGGAAGGTCCTGGGAATGTTTGTGGAATGAAGGAAGGGAGCATTACTGGGTAACAGGAGCCCTGGGAGAGCCTGGACAGGAGAGGTTGTTGGTCTCTTCATCAAAAGAAAGGATCAGAAAGTCCCCTATGTCACCTTGGGAGGTAAATTACCTTTGAGGAAATAAAGAGGCTTCTCTGTGGTGGGGAAAGTGTTCCTCTATACAACAACCCAATTGTCCTGGAAAGGGGCAACATTGGAATTTCTATGTGTTCCGGTCCATCCCAGGGCTGCCATTAGAAAGGCAGGATGGGAAGTGGATCTGGGGGTGGGCTTTGAAAGGAAAGGCGGCTAGCACTTGGGATTTGGGCCCTGAGGAAATAGATGTGTGTCTGGGGCTGCCCTCTCAGCAGTGTGACAGACTGAAACAAGGGAGGGATCTTTTCATGCCCCGAAGACACCCAAATCAAGGTGCTGCCATTGAATGGAAGATCCCATCTGTAGGATCAGACCACCCCACATGGCTGTTCTCTTGCTCTCTGTACCTCCCAGACCTGTCCCTTCCTCACCTACAACCTCCTCACCTGACCTTCCCACTTAACCATAGAGCCTAGTCACAGGGGTAAGCCTACATACTGGCTCCCGGCCCCAGCTGGCGCTTGTTGTAATCTTTCCATCAGAACTGCTCCACCATGCTAATTTATTAAAGGGACAGTGCAAGGCGTGGGCTTCTGCAGGTTTCCCTGGCGACCGACAAACTGATCTGATGTCAATTCTCTCTGTAACTGGTAACCCCCCTCCTTTCCCAGAAGTAAAGACTGCTGGTGAGGTGTCTCTCCAGGGCCTTGCTTCAGTATGTAGGATCCCTGCATTCATTAAACCATGGAGGCCGCTGTTTCTGACTCCAGGCTCTTTCTTGAGGCTGGGCAAGTACAGCGCTTGCAGGCCTGAGGGGTGCAACCTGAGCTGTCCTTTGCATCCTGGAGGTGCCCTTTGCTTGCTGACGAGGTGTGGCCAAGAGCAGTGCTGGCTGCAGGGCTTTTGTGTGAAAGGCACCAGAGGCTCCCAGACCTTCAGAGTTTGGGGCAAATGGTGTGTGTGTGTGTGTCTGTGTCTGTGTGACCTGGTTTCTGGTTTTATTTGCCTCTGTGTGTCTGGAGCAGGATATGGCTGTTTCTGAAGACACAGGGAGGGTCTCCGCAGGAAGCCTCTGAGTTACTGTCTAGTTTTGAAAGATGAGGGCAATGTTTTATTTGGCATATCACTTTTAAACATCTCCCTTTTGAATCCATCCTCTCTTCTGCTTCTCACCACACCCTGTGAGGCAGGCAGGGAGACACCTCTATTTTCTCACAGAGAGGGATTGCCTCCTGTGGACATCACTTAGTGGGAGACTGTCTTTCTCCTGCGGCTCCTTTCACGGTTCCAGGGTCCTGGCCAGGGACGACAGGAAGGACGAGACTGAATCTGTTGAGGGGAGCTTCTTTCTAGCCTGGGAGGAAAGTCCAGCCCGCGGTGACGTCCAGCAGAATGTGAAACCAGCTGTGCTGTCTTAAAATATCACTGCAAGAAGGGTTCAGAGAGGGAGGGTCGAGGTCTTTTCCTTTTCTGAAAGAGTATTAAAATCAGCTTGTTGAGTGCCTTGAAAAGGCCTCTTGAAGCAATAGAAACATTTCAGAGAAAGTAAGCACAAAAATACATTGAAAATGTAAACAGAGATTAGTCAGAAAGAAAAAGATACTTTGGAGAGAAATGTCAAAGTCCAAATTTAGTGCTTTGAGAAAGAAAGCTAACTGACAAATTCTGACCAGATTTATCAGATCAAAAAGGAGCGAAGACATAATAAGTAAATAGTATTGGAGAAAAAGGAGACATAACTGAAGGGACAGCAAAGACCTAAATCATGGAGATTATAGCCTGTGTGCCAAGAAATCTTACAACTGCAGAAAATGTATTATCTATGTGTCTCTCTTAGAACAACTGACTCAAGAAGACAGAAAAGTTAAATGTCTATAACTAATAAAGACAGGAATCAGTAGCAAAGTTTTAGGCCTCAAATGAAAAATTTCCATTTGCAGCAACATGGGTGGACCCAGGAGGGTATTATGCAAAGTGCAGTGAGTCAGAGACAAACACTGTATGTTATCACTTACATGTGGAGCCTAAAAAATAAACAAGTGAAATAACAAAACAGAAACAGACCCACAGGCAGAGAGAATACAGTCAGGCAGTCAGTTCAGTCACTCAGTCGTGTCCGATTCTTTGCGACCTCATGAACCTCAGCACGCCCGGCTTCCCTGTCCATCACCAACTCCCAGAGTTCACTCGAACTCATGTCCATCAAGTCGGTGATGCCATCCAGCCATCTCATCCTCTGTCATCCCCTTCTTCTCCTGCCTTCAATCTTTCCCAACATCAGGGTCTTTCTAAATGAGTCACCTCTTCGCAATGAGGTGGCCAAAGTATTGGAGTTTCAGCTGTAAAATCATTCCTTCCAATGAACACCTAAGACTGAGAGAATAAAGTAGTGGTAACCAATGGGGAGGGGGAAAGGAGGTGGGCAAGGCAGGGGGAGAGGATTAAGAGGTACAAACTACTGTGTATAAAATGAATAAGTAAGTACCAAGGATATATTGTACAGAACAGGGGATGTAGCCAATATTTTATTCTAACTCTAAATAGAGTATAATCTATAAAATGTGAATCACTATCTTATACACTTGAAACTAATATAATATTATAAATCAACTATAACTCAATTTTAAGAAATAAATAATAGATAACTAATGTGAATCTGACTGCATAGCACAGGGAACTCCAGGCTTGATGCTAAATGGTGTCCTAAATGAGAAGGAAATACAAAGAGTGGTGTTATATATACATATACATATGTGTTTATATATATACACACATCACAGCTTTTGAACTGTGTTGCTGGAGAAGACTCTTGAGAGTCCCCTGGACTGCAGAGAGATCAAACCAGTCAATCCTAAAGGAAATCAGTGTTGAATACTCATTGGAAGGACTGATGCTGAAGCTGAAGCTCCAATACTTTGGCCCTAATGCAAAGAGCTGACTCTTTAGAAAAGACCCTGATGCTGGTAAAAATTGAAGGTGGGAAGAGAAGGGAAAGACAGAGGATGAGATGGTTGGACAGCATCACCGATTCAATGGTCGTGAGTTTGAGCAAGCTCCAGGAACTGGTGAAGGACAGGGAAGACTTGCAGCGACAGTGATGGCGTCCCACTCCAGTACTCTTGCCTAGAAAACTCCGGGGACAGGGAGCCTGGTGCAGTCCATGGGGTCGCTGAGAGTCAGACTTGACTGAGCAACTTCACTTTCACGTATTGGAGAAGGAAATGGCAACCCACTCCACTGTTCTTGCCTGGAGAATCTCAGGGACGGGGGAGCCTGGTGGGCTGCCGTCTATGGGGTTGCACAGTCAGACACGACTGAAGTGACTTAGCAGCAGCAGCGGGGAAGCCTTGTGTGCTGCAGTCTATGGGGTCACAAAAAGTCAGACATGACTGAGCAACTGAACAACAAAAATAAACATGCATACACATATATGGCTTCCCTGGTAGCTCAGAGGTTAAAGCATCTGCCTGGAATGCGGGAGACCAGGGTTTAGTCCCTGGGTTGGGAAGATCCCCTGGAGAAGGAAATGGCAACCCACTCCAATACTCTTGCCTGGAGAATCCCGTGGAGGGAGGAGCCTGGTAGGCTACAGTCCATGGTGTATAGTGATTCCCTTTACTGTAGGGAGAAACTAATACAACATTGTAAAGCAATAAACATTAAATAAAATTTTTTTAATAAAAATTTAAAAAGCAATAAAAATTAAAATAAATAAAGTAATAAGATAACCAAGTTGGGTTTTCCAGTGGGCTGAAAGTCTGTGTTCCCTCCCACCAAATTCATATGTTGAAACCCTAAACCCAGTGTGATGAATTAGGAGATGGGGACTTTGAGAGTAATTAGGCCATGAGGGCAGAGCCCTCACAGATGGGATTAGTGCCCTTATAAATAAGAGGAGGCCAGAGTGCTGGCTGGCTCTCTTTTCTGCCCTGTGAGGATATAAGAAGTCAACAGTCTGCAATCTGGAGGAGGGCCCTTACCAGAACCAGACCCGTGCGGGCATCCTGACTCCAGACTTACAACCTCCAGAACTGTGAGAAAGAAGTCTCAGTTGTCACCCAGTTTAGAGTATTTTGTCATAGCAGCCTAAGACAAATTCATCCCAGAAATGCAAAATTGCAACATTTGGAAATCCATCAATGTCACTCACCACATTAACAATTTAAAAGAAAAAAGCACATAATCATCCTAATAAATGCAGCAAAGCTTAAGTAAACAGATGGTATAAGCAAATACTTGATAAAAGTTATCTAATACTTAAAAGAAGCATCATATTCAATGGAGAAATATTTAAAAGCATTTCTTTTAAGATCAAGCATAAGAAAAAGAGGTCCACTATCATTTCTACTTCATATTATATAAGTTCAACATTGTATATGTTAACTGTTCAATAATAAAAGAGAAAAAATATCAGAAAAGAAGTTTTAAAAAATTGTGTGGTTAGATAGTAAATTCAAATTATGAAAACTCCTTGGTGGTCCAGTGGTTAGGACTCCACACTTTTATTGCCAGGGGCTGGGGCTTGATCCCTGGTTGGGGAACTAAGACCTCACATCCAGGTTGTATGACCAAAAAGAATAAAATAAAATAACTTATTTAATTAAATAAATTACCTAAGTAATAAGTAATTTATTTAATTAAATAAATTCAGATCCCATAGGATTTTCTAAGATTTTTTTTTTAATGTGGACTATTTTTTGTCTTTATTGAATTTGCTATAATATGGCTTCTGTTTTACATTTTTCTCTTTTTTTGCCATGAGGATCTTAGCTTACCGCCAAGGATTAGAAACCTGCATCCCTTCCTTGCACTGGCAGAAGTCTTAACCACAGGACCACCAGGGAAATCCCCAGTAGGAATTTTCATGGCAATCAGAAAGCTATTCTAAACATTTTTGGAGGAACAAAGGATAGCCAAGTGACTCCTGAAAAGAACCAAAGAGAGGGATTAAGCCTACCACTTTCAAGTCTTATTATAAATCCACAGGAATTAAGACGTGTGATATTAGCTCAGGGGTAGATAAGTTAGACCCACAGAACAGAATGGTGAGCCCAGAGTGCTTATGATGTTGATTGTGGTAACGACTGCATGGGTCTGTACTTAACTCCAAACTCATCGGGTTGTACACCTTAAACACGTGCAGCTCTTTGTAGGTCAATCACACCGCAATAGAGTGGTTTGAAGGAAAAAATAGTGAGCACAGAAACATTCCCACTCTTGTAAGGAAAGCTGATGTCTGTCAGAGCTGTCACTGCAGATAAGTGGCGAATAGAGACAGCAATAAATAAACAGTGCTGGGTGACTGTTGGAAATAAAAATGACCCGCACTTCACGCCATATAAGTCCCTTACATACCAATGAGTTCCACTCTGAGAGCACGTTCGTTTAAGGCCAGTGTGTTCATAAGTCCAACAAAGTTAGCCTAGGTACCCAACCAGCACAGTTGGCTATATAGTACTGTACAACCGAAGTGACTTAGCAGCAGCAGCAGTATATAGGTTTATAACGTGTTTCACATGAATAATACATAAAAAAGATAAAGAAAACATTTTTAATCTCACAGTATACTACCATGAAAAGTATGCTAGTACCAGCTACCTCACCACTGCTGTTACACTTGCTTCCGGACATCCTGGGCTTGAAATAGAGCTACCGTACTACTGTACATAGCACTATACAGTGAAGTACACAAAAGCACAACCATTTGTAGAGGACGCACACACGTGACAGTGTACGCCAGACACGTGCGCTAACATGTGACTGGACATGTGAACACACATTTGCATCTTTAAAGTTCACAACTTGAAGGTTCATACGTAGAGGATTTACTGCACAAAAGTTCAGTTCCAGATGAATCAAGAACTTAAATATGAAAAGCATAACTTTAAAAGATACAGGACTTCCTTGGTGGTCCAGCGGTTGACTCCCCACCTCCACCGCAGGGGGCACAGGTTTAATTCCTGGCAGAGGAAGTTCTGTACTGCCCTGATGGCTCAGATGGTAAAGAATCTGCCTGCACTGCGGGGGGCCTGGGGTCAGTCCCTGGGTTGGGATGATCTCATGGAGGAGGGCATGGCAAACCACTCAAGTATTCTTGCCTAGAGAATCTCTATGGACAGAGGGGTCTGGCGGCCTATAGTCTGTGGGGTCACAAGGTGCTGGACACGACTGAGCAACTAAGCACAGCACACAGAGGAAGTTCTGCATACTGTGCAGTAAGGCCAAAAGGAAAAGAGAAAAAATTATATATGTATAATAAAAATATAAAGATATAGAATTTAATAATTCGAGGCAATGAATTATTAAACACACACACAAAAGCACAAAATCAGAATACAATTTTTTAAATAAGATCAATCTGACAATATTAAAATTTAGACCAGTTCACCAGAAGAGACTAAAAAAATTGGACAGGGAAGCCTTAACCTGGGAAAAGGAAAAGGCACCACCTAACCAGCAAAGAGTATGTATTTAGACTCTGGAGGACTTCCCTGGTGACCCAGTGGTGAAGAATCCGCCTGCCAATGCAGGGGCTCAGGTTCCATCCCTGGTCTGGGAAGATTCCACATGCTATAGGGCAACTAAGCTTGTGTGCCACAACTACCAAGCCTGTGCTCTAGAGCCTGCAATTCACAGCATCTGAAGCCAGCGTGCCTGAAGTCAGTGCTCTGCAATGAGAGAAGCCACCTCAATCAGAAGCTGCAACCAGAGAGTAGTCCCCTGCTTGCAGCAACTAGCGAAAGCCCGAGTGGCAGTGAAGACCCAGTGCAGCCAAAATAAATAAAAACAAAAGTCTTACTTAAAAAATAAAGTCTCTAGCTGCTACTGCTACTGCTAAGTCGCTTCAGTCGTGTCCGACTCTATGTGACTCCACAGACGGCAGCCCACCAGGCTCCCCCGTCCCTGAGATTCTCCAGGCAAGAACAGTGGAATGGGTTGCCATTTCCTTCTCCAATGCATGGAAGTGAAAAGTCAAAGTGAAATCACTCAGTCGTGTCCGACTCTTAGCGACCCCATGGACTGCAGCCTACCAAGCTCCTCCATCCATGGGATTTTCTAGGCAAGAGTACTGGAGTGGGGTGCCATTGCCTTCTCTGAAAGTCTCTAGAGTCTGTATCAAAAACTACAACCACTTAGAAAATGACACTGCAGCAAAAGACAAGTACACGCCTTTCATAGAAGAGATGCCATGAATGGCCAAAATGTCTTTAAAAAGATGTTCAACCTCATCAGTAATTAAAGAAATGTGCATTCAAACTAAGACATAATAACTTTATGACTACCAGATGGGCGAAATTTAAAACCTAAATATACCAAGGGCCAGTAAGGCTGAGAAACAATGGGAATATGCATAGGCCATTGGCAGAAGTGCTTTGGGGACAAATTATTATACCTGCCTGCCCTAAGAAATTTGTGACTCCATTTCATTCTTAGGGAAAGAAAGCCTTATACAGTCTCAATAAGAAAAACATTATTCTAATAACCAAACCTGTAATAAGTAAAACAGACAATCCAGCCCAAAGCCATGAAGGGAGAATAAGATCTATAGTCTATTACACTTTGAGCTGGCTTCTTCTCAGTCACAATCTGGTTGAGCATTTTAAAAACAAAAGTCCCAAAAGGTGAAAAGACAGCCTTCAGAATGGGAGAAAATAATGGCAAATGAAGCAACTGACAAACAGTTAATCTCAAAAATATACAAGCAACTCCTGCAGCTCAATTCCAGAAAAATAAACGACCCAATCAAAAAATGGGCCAAAGAACTAAATAGACATTTCTCCAAAGAAGACATACAGATGGCTAACAAACACATGAAAAGATGCTCAACATCACTCAATATCAGAGAAATGCAAATCAAAACCACAATGAGGTACCATCTCACGCCAGTCAGAATGGCTGTGACCCAAAAGTCTACAAGCAATAAATGCTGGAGAGGGTGCGGAGAAAAGGGAACCCTCTTACAGTGTTGGTGGGAATGCAAAGTAGTACAGCCGCTATGGAGAACAGTGTGGAGATGCCTTTAAAAACTGGAAATAGAACCGCCTTATGACCCAGCAATCCCACNCTCACGCCAGTCAGAATGGCTGTGACCCAAAAGTCTACAAGCAATAAATGCTGGAGAGGGTGCGGAGAAAAGGGAACCCTCTTACAGTGTTGGTGGGAATGCAAAGTAGTACAGCCGCTATGGAGAACAGTGTGGAGATGCCTTTAAAAACTGGAAATAGAACCGCCTTATGACCCAGCAATCCCACTGCTGGGCATACACACCGAGGAAACCAGAATTGAAAGAGACACGTGTACCCCAATGTTTATCACAGCACTGTTTATAATAGCCAGGACATGGAAGCAANCTATGGGGTCGAACAGAGTTGGACACGATTGAAGCAGCTTAGCAGCAGCACCAGCAGCAGCAGAAAAATCGAACTTGCCAAACTTGCTTCTCTTGAGAAATACAAAATCAAAAGCCTATAGGCTTTAAAGACATTGAGTTTGTACTCAGAGGTTTTCTCTCAGAAAAAACTCCAGGCCTACTCTGGTTTCATTGGTGAGTTCTTCCAATCACTGAGGAACTAAGTAATTGCAATCTTGCAAAAATTCTTCCAGAGTAGAAAAATAGGGTAGTATAATCTTGATACTAAATCTAGTAAGAATAATACAAGAAAATTATAGGCCAGTGTCACTGAAGAGTATAAATATAGAGATTATCTATTAGGATCCTAAAATTAACAATATATAGAAAGAATAATTACTTTATTAATAGGTTGGGTTTTTATCAGAAATGTGAAATTAGTTCAACATTAGAAAATCTCCTAATATTATGAGCCATTTTTACAGAATATTGATCATGATTAGAATTAACAGATGTTTAAAATTATCTCTGATGAGATGGTCAGTATTGGGTGACCCTTTTTGCTTTCACTCCCAGATGGTCAAGGGGCAATGGCCCAGCTTCCTGGCCCCTGCCTGGTCCATTGCAGCCTGGGCTGGGGATGTGTTGAGTGGGCTTCGATCTTGACCACAGTGTATAGAGGTTTCAGGGTACAGGGAATGGGAAGTTGGAGAATGAGGCAAGCAGACTGGCCTCCCCCACAGTTTTGTTCTGCAAATTCAGATATTTAATTCTGTGCATTTGTGCTATCAGNCCCTGCCTGGTCCATTGCAGCCTGGGCTGGGGATGTGTTGAGTGGGCTTCGATCTTGACCACAGTGTATAGAGGTTTCAGGGTACAGGGAATGGGAAGTTGGAGAATGAGGCAAGCAGACTGGCCTCCCCCACAGTTTTGTTCTGCAAATTCAGATATTTAATTCTGTGCATTTGTGCTATCAGAGTGTTGGAGAATGAACCTTTCTTCAGTTTTGTCAGTGGATATATACTGAGTTCCTGCTGTGGGCCAGATGCTAAGGATACAAAATTAAAAGAATCAAGGAGAGGTTAACAGTCTGATCAGGTATCATGTGGGGTAAGCCCCGTATACAACACGGAAGCCCAGAGCAGGACTTTACACCTTGGCAGTGGGCTGGAATCAGAGAGTACTAACCAGGGGCAGTTACAACACCATGCTGAGTCCCCAGGGACATGGAGGATTTGGAGTTGCTGAGAGGAGGAAAGGGGTATTCCAGGAGTAGCAGCAGGATGGGCAGAATACCAGGATCTCATCAAGAAGGACAAGTCTGTGCTTCCGTGTGACTTTTGTGGGGAATAGGAAAAAATGAGGCCAAACAGGGCTGGGCATGATCTGCCCAGACACGTAGATTTTATCCTTGGTCTGGGAGGGCAGTAGTGACATCCAAGATGTATAAGACCCTTGTGGTGGCAGAGTGACAGAGGGATCGGTTCAGGAGTAGAGAGAGAAAAAACTGGGGGTCAGAGGGACCAAACTCACCAGAGGTGATGCCCCCACAATATGCTTTTTTTTTTTTTTCCAAGAAACATCCAAATGGACTAGAATGCTCAGCATGTTCTCTTTCTGCAAGAACAGAATCAGGTTAACTTTGATGGATATGGGATAAACACAGAGGGATCTTTGGAGTTGTTCACGCATTGATTTGTTCATGCTTTTTAAAAAATTCATTTTAATTATACAAGTAATGTTTGGGTTATATTCTTGTTATAAAAAATCCAAGTGATAAAGTATAAGCGCCCCTGGTGGAGTTCACCCTCTCCCACATCCCCTCCATAGCTCCTAGTGCACTCAGTTTGAGGCATACACTTCCTCCCATACTGGTAATCCTTTAGGAGAGCGCTGACAATATGGGTAGCCCCAAATAGCCGCCGCCTCTGTAGGGATAGACTGTCCTGAGCGTGGAGCTCATTTGGGGGCCACTTTTAGACAGTGCACTCTTTCTCTCAGGGGCCACTGAAAAAAACACAGATTCTTACCATCCCAACCTGTTACCATTCCTTATTGGGCCCCAGAGTGAGGGGAAGTTAGCCCAGGCCATGCAGATTCTTGGTTTTCTTTTAGGCAGAAAGAGCTTTCAGAAGCTCTTTCTGAGGAGAAACCTCTCACCAGGCAGGACCTGGCATGACCTCTGTGGGCATGAGCATGTTCTTAGATAAACACACTTTAGGTTTCCTTTTGCCACATGTTACATGAGTTAAAGAAAAGGTGCAGAGAATTGGCATCTGGACCTATCTCTGACTCAAATGTTAACCTTTAAAAGGGAGTCAGATCTGGACTCGGCCTTCTGGATCATTTTGTGGTTACTTGGAGAAGGAAGGTTTGTAGCTTTTAAAAGTCTCGCATTTTCCACCCCTGATCAGGGAAGATCCTATGTGCCTCAGAGCAACTGAGCTCCTGTCACAACTACTGGAAAAACATCTCCCATTTTAATTTGTTTGGCTAAAAGCGCTTGGAAGTAATGTGAAACAGTGTATCATTTTCAGCCATTTAAAATTAATTTTCTTTACACTATGATATGTCCTAACACCTGTAACACACTTGTTGCAGTTTCCAGAAATTAGAGCTCTGGCTTAAATTACTTCTTGACAGTTGTTTTCCTGAAATTGCCCCCTGCTGAGCCACACTCTGAGGCTTAGTGTGACTCTGGCCTGTTCTTCCATGGGCTTCCCTGATGGCTCAGATGGTAGAGTCTACCTGCAGTATAGGAGACCCGGCTTTGATTATTTCATAGCCCTCCAAATTCCAAGTCTTCTCTCAAGGGCCTTGTTTTGAGAACATTTCTGTCAGTGTTCAGCTTTTTGATTTTGTTGTACTGGTTCTCTGTATTCCCAGTGCCTGGCCTGGGAGGTGCTTATCAGACGTTTGAGGAATCACACTGGGTGTGTGTTGATTGCCCAGACTGAGGGTTTTTGATTCTGTTTCTTGGGAAAAGAGTTGACTAAGCTCTTTTCAGGTCAGAGAATCTGTAGCATCCTTGGAATGTCCAATAGCCTTGACCGTCAACCCCCCAAACTTCAGGTTGTGCAGTTCACATTCCTGAATCACTGACACAGAATCTTGTCACGGCGTCACATCCGTAAGGTTTTTGTTTTGTTTTTCCCCCTGGAAAACACCATGCCCTGGTTCTCCTCTAGCCTGCAGACCTTTGCTGGGGGTGGGAGGTGGGCGGGGATGGCTCTTTTGTATCAATTTCAGCCCCTTACCACCCAAAGTGTGGTTGAGGGCCTGCAGAATCAGCATCACCTTGGAGCTTGTTAGAAATACAGCTTGTTGGGCCGCACCCTAGACCTACTCAGTCTAAATCTGCATTTTAAGGAGATCCATGGGTGTTTCTGGGTGTTTGTGGGCCTCCCTTGTGGCTCAGCTGGCAAAGAATCCGCCTGCAATGTGGGAGACCTGGGTTCAATCCCTAGGTTGGGAAGATCCCGTGGAGAAGGAAAAGGCTACCCACTCCAGTATTCTGGCCTGGAGAATTCCATGGACTGTATGGTCCATGGGGTCACAAACAGTCAGACACGACTGAGTGACTTTCACTGGGTGTTTGTGTGCCTAGTAAAGCCTGAGAAGCACTGCAGCTAGCTACACTATTCCCATCTCCTATTCGGGGGCCCAAACTTCTCCAATGACTGTTGGTTCAGGTCTGGCTTACAATGTCTAGACAAACTGACTCCTCAATGTCTGGATTAAAATGTGAATAAGCTTCTTCCCTGACCCCAGGGCGTGCCTGCCCTCTCCAGGCCATCCCCTCTGTCCTTGCAAACTCTGCTTCATCCTTTAAGATACAGCTGGAACCTCTTATTCTGTGCCTCCACTTCCTAGCAGTTAGGAGTCCTTCATCTGGGTTCCTACACAATTTTAACAAATTTGCTCTTATAAATAATGCTGTGGTGGGAATTCCCCTGGGGTCCAGTGGTTAGGACTCCATGCTTTTGTTGCCAAGGGCACGGGTTTGATCCCTGGTCAGCAAACTAAGGTCCTTCTATTACAATTAATCATTGCTTATATCTCTAGTTATTTTCTTGAAGTAAATTCCAAAAGGTGAAATTGTTGGCTCATCAGCTAACAGACCTTTCTAAGGAAAGCTTTTGTTGCTTATTTCCTGATTGGAAATTGAATATTAACATTTACTGGGAAGATCATTCTTTATAAGGGCCTCAACCTTGGCTTGAATTTGGAATTACCTGAGAAGCTTCATACTGACATTGTACATATTCTGATTTAATTGGTTTGAGGTGGAACCTAGGCATTGTTTTTTATTTGTAGAGAATATGTAGTTTAAATTTTTTTAGTAATTGATTTGATCATTTCATGGGCACTCATGTGCTGAGTAGTGGAGGAAATGGTAGCAGACATTCAGTGTGGTCAATAAGTGTCCTTTAGGTACATACTTGGTATCTCAATGTAAACCTCTCAGTCTCTTAGATTACTTTTTATTTCTGTTTTCAGGAGGACTGTGTGTAACACATTTAATCTTCCTAATAAGTCAGTGATGTAGATTCTGTTATCATCTCTGTCACCATCCGCTCATCAGTATATGAGATGGTGGCAGACAACTCTCCAGCTTCCAGGTGATGCTGGTGTGGGGTTAGGGTAGAAAACCACCCTTTTAAAGGGTCCCTGTGATGACTCTTTTTATGAAGAAGACTCTTGTAGACTCTCAACCCTAATCTGTTTTAGTCAATCTGGATTTTTCATACCTTCAGCTCAGTTCATTTCGTCACTCAGTCGTGTCTGACTCTTTGTCACCCCAGGACTGCAGCATGCCAGGATTCCCTGTCCATTATCAACTCCGGAAGCTTGCTAAAACTCTTGTCCATCCAGTCAGTGATGTCATCCAGTCATCTCATCCTCTGTTTTCCCCTTTTCCTCCTGCCTTCACTCTTTCTCAGCCTCACNCCAGGAGTAACAGGCAAATTTGGCCTTGGAGTACAGAATGAAGTAGGGCAAAGGCTAATAGAGTTCTCCAGAGAGAACGCACTGGTCATAGCAAACACCCTCTTCCAACAACAGAAGAGAAGGCTCTACACATGGACATCACCAGACGGTCAACACTGAAATCAGATTGATATATTCTTTGCAGTCAAAGATGGAGAAGCTCTATAAAGTCAGGAAAAACAAGACCAGGAGCTGACTGTGGCTCAGATCATGAACTTATTGGTAAATTCAGACTGAAATTGAAGAAAGTAGGGAAACCACTAGACCATTCAAGTATGACCTAAATCAAATCCCTAATGACTATACAGTGGAAGTGAGAAATAGATTTAAAGGACTAGATCTGATAGACAGAGTGCCTGATGAACTATGGACGGAGGTTTGGGACACTGTACAGGAGACAGGGAGCAAGACCATCCCCATGGAAAAGAAATGCAAAAAAGCAAAATGGCTGTCTGAGGAGGCCTTACAAATAGCTCTGAAAAGAATAGAAGCAAAAAGCAAAGGAGAAAAGGAAAGAAATACCCATTTGAATCCAGAGTTCCAAAGAATAGCAAGGAGAGATGAAAAAAATCCTTCCTCAGTGATCAGTGCAAAGAAATAGAGGAAAACAATAGAACGGGAAAGACTAGAGATCTCGTCAAGAAAATTAGAGACATCAAGGAAACATTTAATGCAAAGATGGGCTCAATAAAGGACAGAAACGATACGGACCTAACAGAAGCAGAAGATATTAAGAAGAAGTGGCAAGAATACACAGAAGAACTGTACAGTAAAGCTCTTTATGACCCAGATAACCACGATGGTGTGATCACTCACCTAGACCCAGACATCCTGGAATGAGAAGTCAAGTGGGCCTTAGGAAGCCTCACTACGAACAAAGCTAGTGGAGGTGATGGAATTCCAGTTGAAGTTATTTCAAATCCTAAAAGACGATGCTGTGAACGTGCTGCACTCAATATGCCAGCAAATTTGGAAAACTCAGCAGTGGCCACAGGACTGGAAAAGGTCAGTTTTCATTCCAATCCCAAAGAAAAGCAATGCCAAAGAATGCTCAAACTACTGCACATTTGCACTCATCTCACATACTGGTAAAGTAATGCTCAAATTCTCCAAGACACACTTCAACACAGTACATGAACTGTGAACTTCCAGATGTTCAAGATGGATCTAGAAAAGGCAGAGGAACCAGAGATCAAATGGCCAACATCCATTGCATCATCGAACAAGAAAGAGTTCCAGAAAAACATCTACTTCTGTTTTATTGACTATGTCAAACCCTTTGACTGTGTGGACCACAACAAACTGTGGAAAATTCTGAAAGAGATGGGAATACACACCACCTGACCTGCCTCTTGAGAAATCTGTATGCAGGTTAAGAAGCAACAGTTAGAAGTGGACATGGAACAACAGACGGGTTCCAAATAGGAGAAGGAGTAAGTCAAGGTTGTATACTGTCACTGTGCTTATTTAACTCATCATGAGATACACTGGGCTGGATGTAACACAAGCTGGAATCAAGATTGCCGGGAGAAATATCAATAACCTCAGATATGCAGATGACACCACCCTTATGGCAGAAAGCAAAGAAGAACTAAAGAGCCTCTTGATGAAAGTGAAAGAGGAGAGTGAAAAAGTTGGCTTAAAGTTCAACATTCAGAAAACAAAGATCATGGCATCTGGTCCCATCACGTCATGGCAAATAGGTGGAGAAACAGTGGAAACAGTGGCAGACCTTATTTTCTTGGGCTCCAAAATCACAGCAGATGGTGACTGCAGCCATGAAATTAAAAGACGCTTACTCCTTGGGAGAAAAGTTATGACCAAACTAGACAGCCTATTAAAAAGCAGAGACGTTACTTTGCCGACAAAGGTCCATCCATAGTCAAGGCTATGGTTTTTCCCATGGTCATGTATGGATGTGAGAGTTGGACTATAAAGAAAGCTGAGCACCAAAGAATTAATGCTTTTGAACTGCGGTGTTGGAGAAGACTTTTAAGAGTCCCTTGGACAGCAAGGATATAATCAGTCCATCCTAAGGGAAATCAGTCTTGAGTATTCATTGGAAAGACTATGTTGAAGCTGAAACTCCAATACTTTGGCCACCTGATGCAAAGAGCTGACTCATTGGAAAATACTCTGATGCTGGGAAAGATTGTAGGCAGGAGGATAGGGGACGACAGAGGATGAGATGGTTGGATGCCATCACTGACTCAATGGACATGAGTTTGAGTGAACTGCAGGAGTTGGTGATGGACAGGGAGGCCCGGCATGCTGCAGTCCACAGGGTTGCAAAGGGTTAGATATGACTGAGTGACTGAACTGAACTGATCCACTCGAAGTGAAGTGAAAATCACTCAGTCATGTCTGACTCTTTGCGACCCCGTGGACTATTCAGCCCATGGAATTCTCCAGGCCAGAACACTGGAGTAGGTAGCTGTTCCCTTCAAACTCCAGTTCTAAAAGTCAAATTCTGAGACTCACACAATAAATAAGTGTGAAAGTTACTTAGATTTCAGATCAGTGTGCATCTCATCTTTCATTTTGCAGTTTGGAGGAAGAGCGTATATTAAGCAAGGATTCCCGTGCATTTCCTTCTCAAAAAGCATGAGAGCAATGGGGAGAGTTGAGACACTGCTGGATGAGCACGGGTGACCTAGGTGGTCTTAAGAAGCATGTGTTATTTTAAGGGATGAGTGTACCTCTCACGGAAGGGCCACCTGCTATCTTTTTCTTTCTTTCCCTAACTCCAGGTGCTGGTAAGATCCTGACTTCACTGCTTGCCACAAAGAAACTGGGCTTAATGGCAAAGTTTGCACATCTCTTAAGCACTGACAAGAACAAATTGCCATTATGGCCCAAAACAAGTGACTTTTCTATTCAGGCTGATTTTTCGAGTACAAAGTCAGTGTGACTCTCTGGTCTTACACATTATTCTGTTCTTTGTGGCTAGATGTGTCTCTTTTAAAAACTGTATTGAAGTTTACTATTCCTTAATCCAAGTGAGGTACAGTTTCCAAAGTAAGGGCCCATGACTCAGTGTTGGACGCTTTCCAGATGGAGCAACGAAAAACATCCCCTGTGATCTTGGTTGGGTTAATAAACAAACCCATCCCAGAAAGGAAAAAGAATTCTGTGTCTTTCCTGTGAAGAGCTAGAAAAAGACAATGCTGGGGCAGACACTATAATTTTTTACTATTTTTATCAATACTCCTTAACCCTAGTCCAGAAATTACTGTCAGCCACCTGAGGAAGATGAGATGTTACAATGACTTGGGTCAAATGGAGACTAAAGAATAGAGACAGGATGAGGGGAGAGAGGAGTACGGCGTTACTTACACCGAACTTACTAGCTAAAATCTATGCCACTTTTAAATAAGACCAGACAATGACTAGCCGCAAAGTAATACTGTGAGATCAGACACTAAAATGGTTCTTACTTACGGAGAAATTACATTGCTAAATTCAAAGTGGCTGTGTCATGCCAGTAAGTCCCTTCTGTTCATTCTTTCTTACAAATTTGTTTAGACTCAGCCCCCCATCCAGACCTCATTGACCCTGGCTCTTCATTATGTGTGTACATAAGGACTGGGTGTGCAAAGCACCAGAAGATGCTCACTACCCTCCGGTATAAAGCAGTATAAGCATCATGTCTGCTTTGTGGGCTTGAATCTGGTCTCTCCTTCTCTTACACCTAAACCACTTTTCACTGCAGAGCAGCAAACACCAGTTATGATCTGTGTTCTATCTCCGATCTCTACCTCAAAGGTGTATACACAGAAGGGAAAGGCAGCCAGCGGTCACTTCTCAGCCTCAGTGTGCTTCTGGCCACGGTGCCGGACTACCTCTTGCCACGTGTAACATCTTCCCGTTCTCTAACCCCCAACCCTTGCCGGCCCTCTGCCACCACCCTGCCTTTCCCTGGCCAAGCATCCTCCGTGCTGGTTTTCCCCAGTGTCCCCCTCCACTTCTGGTTCTCTCTGTAGTAAGAGTCCAATTTGGGGGATGGGGGCAGAGGTGGTCACACGAGGACCCACTTCCCATGAAGAAGCTCAGACTTTCCGGGTAGATTAGCAGAGACTAAAAGAAGTGCGAGTGGGAAGGAATCATATTCAAAATTACAACTTGTTTTGAGTGAATGAAAAGACCACCTGTTGTACTTAATCAATAAACATGCTAATTCCCTGTCAGCTCTTAACTGACCCCTCTTCCCATTCATGCCATAGACTGCTCCAGCTGCTCATCTGTCATAGCTTCTAGGGAAAAATAAAAAAACAACTATATGAGAACTACTTACTCTGGGTCTGTATCCATATTATGAATACGGCAGCTGCTGTGGTCATCAGGGATTCCCACATGGCCTGTGCTCATCTAACTGGACCGTCCCAGGGAAGTTTCTCCCATGGACGCATCCACTACAGCTCACTCTTCTGGTTTTCTCCCTTGGTTATTCACCACTCCCTCTGGCATTCCTCTTCCTCTCAAATATCAGTGTGCCCCGAGTTTTCCATTCCTCCCTGTGCCCTGCCCTGGGATCCTCAGCCAGGTCAGTGCCCAGACCCCTTGCCTCATGCTGAAGTCTTCTGTGAGCTCTTCCGGTCTCTGATGCTTTGACCCTGAACTTAGAACTCTTCTTTCCAGTCTCCTCCCTTCTCCTCAACCCCCAAACTTCTGCTTGTTCACATTCTATCTGTTCCATAAAAGTCATCCTTCTTGAGGCCTCCAGTCATCTCCCTTTCTTTTGAATTTTCTGGTTACTTTCATATATTCTCTTACAGCATCTCACTGAAAGTAAAAAAAAAACCTAAATTCAAATTACAGTTTCATTGGCTATGTGAACCTGAACAAGTATCTTGGACCCCTTTAGGCTCAGATCCTTAATGCAAGTGAGGGCTAATAAAACTTTAGATTAGGGCTTTGAATTAGGACTAAATGTAAAGTAGGAGTAAGAATAGCTCCCAAACTGCTCTCAACTACTTTGAGAAGATTAAGTAAGATAAAGTGCCTTGTAACTAACATTCATGGAGATATCTGGGTTAACCTTTATCAGTTCAGCTCAGTCGCATCCGACTCTGCGACCCCATTGACTGCAGCATGCCAGGCCTCCCTGTCCATCATCAACTCCTGGAGCTTACTCAAACTCATGTCCATTGAATCAGTGATGCCATCCAACCATCTCATCCTATGTCTTTCCCTTCTCCTGCCTTCAGTCTTCCCCAGCATCAGGGTCTTTACAAATGTCAGTTCTTCGCAACATGTGGCCAAAGTACTGGAGTTTCAGCTTCAACATTAGTCTTTCCAACGAATATTCAGGACTGATTTCCTTTAGGATGGACTGGTTGTATCTCCTTGCAGTCCAAGGGCCTTTCAAAAGTCTTCTCCATCACAGTTCAAAAGCATCAATCCTTTGGCGCTCAGCTTTCTTTATAGTTCAACTCACATTCATACATGACCACTGGGAAAACCATAGCTTTGACTAGACGGATCTTGTTGGCAAAGTAATGTCTCTGCTTTTTAATATGCTGTCTAAGTTGGTCATAACTTTTCTTCCAAGGAGCAAGCATCTTTTAATTTCATGGCTGCAGTCACCATCTGCAGTGATTTTGGAGCCTCCCAAAACAAAGTCTGTCACTGTTTCCACTGTTTCTCCATCTATTTGCATGAAATGATGGGACTGGATGCCATGATCTTCGTTTTCTGAATGCTGNGTCATAACTTTTCTTCCAAGGAGCAAGCATCTTTTAATTTCATGGCTGCAGTCACCATCTGCAGTGATTTTGGAGCCTCCCAAAACAAAGTCTGTCACTGTTTCCACTGTTTCTCCATCTATTTGCATGAAATGATGGGACTGGATGCCATGATCTTCGTTTTCTGAATGCTGAGTTTTAAGCCAAATTTTTCACTCTTTCACTTTCATCAAGAGACTCTTTAGCTCTTCTTTGCTCTCTGCCATAAGGGTGGTGTCATCTGCATATCTGAGGTTATTGATATTTCTCCCGGCAATCTTGATTCNTCAAGAGACTCTTTAGTTCTTCTTTGCTTTCTGCCATAAGGGTGGTGTCATCTGAGATTATTGACATTTCTCCTGACGATTCCAGCTTGTGCTTCTTCCAGCCTAGCGTTTTACATGATGTACTCTACATATAAGTTAAATAAGCAGGGTAACAGTGTAGCCTTGATGTACTCCTTTCCCAACTGGAGAAGGGAATGTCAAGCCACTTCAGTATTCTTGCCTTGAGAACCCCTTGAATGGTATGAAAAGGCAAAAAGATAGGACACCGAAAGATGAACTCCCCAGGTCAGTAGGTGCCCAATATGCTACTGGAGAAGAGTGGAGAAATAAGTCCAGAAAGAATGAAGAGACAGAGCCAAAGCAAAAACAGTGCCCAGTTGTGGATGTGACTGGTGATGGAAGTAAAGTCCAGTGCTATAAAGAGCCATACTACATAGGGACCTGGAATGTTATGTCCATGAATCAAGGTAAATTGGAAGTGGTCAAACAATAGATGGCAAGAGTGAATGTCGACATTTTAGGAGTCAGTGAATTAGAATGGACTGGAATGGGCGAATTTAACTCAGATGACCATTATATCTACTACTGTGGGCAAGAATCCCTTAGAGGAAATGGAGTAGCCCTTGTAGTCAACTAAAGAGTCCAAAATGTAGTACTTGGGGGCAGTCTCAGAAAGGACAGAATGATCTGTGTTCGTTTCCAAAGCAAACCATTCAGTATCACAGTAATCCAAGTCTGTACCCAAACCAGTAATGCTGAAGAAGCTGAAGTTGAATGTTTCGATGAAGACTGACAAGACCTTCTAGAACTCACCCCCCAAAAAGATGTCCTTTACATTATAGGAGACTGGAATGCAAAAGTAGGAAGTCAAGAGATACCTGGAGTAACAGGCAAATTTGACCTCGGAGTACAAAATGAAGCAGGGCAAAGGCTAACAGTTTTGCCAAGAGAACAAACATCCTTTTCCAACAACACAAGAGAAGATTCTACACATGGACATCACCAGATGGTCAATGCTGAAATCAGTTTGATTATATTCTTTGCAGTCAAAGGTGGAGAAGCTCTATACAGTCAGCAAAAGCAAGACCAGGAGCTGACTGTGGCTCAGATTATGAACTCATTGCAAAATTCAGACTTAAATTGAAGAAAGTAAGGAAAACCACTAGACCATTTAGGCATGACCTGAATCAAATCCCTTATGGTTATACAGTGGATGTGACTAATAGATTCCAGAGATTAGATCTGATAGTCTCTGCCTGGAGAGCTATGGATGGAGGTTCATGACACTGTATAGGAGGCAGTGATCAAGACCGTCCCCAAGAAAAAGAAATGCAAAAACGCAAAATGGTTGTCTGTGGAGGCCTTACAAATAGCTGAGAAAAGAAGAGAAGGTAAAGGCAAAGGAGAAAAGGAAAGATATACCCATTTGAATGCAGAGTCCCAAAGAATAGAAAGGAGAGATAAGAAAGCCTTCCTCAGTGATCAGTGAAAGAAATAGAGGAAGACAATAGGATGGGAAAGACTAGAGATCTCTTCGAGAAAATTAGTGATACCAAGGGACCACTTCATGCAAAGATGGACACAATAAAGGACAGAAATGGTATGAACCTAACAGAAGTAGAAGATATTAAGAAGAGATGGCGAGACTACTCAGAAGAACTGCACAAAAAAGATTTTCATGACTCAGATATTCATAATGGTGTGATTGCTTACCTAGAGCCAGACATCCTGGAATGAGAAGTTAAGTGGGCCCTAGGAAGCATCACTATGAACAAAGCTAGTGGAGGTGATGGAATTCCAATTGAGCTGTTTCAGATCCTAAAAGATGATGCTGTGAAAGTGCTGTACTCAATATGCCAGCAAGTTTGGAAAACTCAGCAGTGGCCACGGGACTGGAAAAGGCCAGTTTTCATTCTATTCCAAAAAGAAAGGCAATGCCACAGAATGTTCACACTACTGCACAATTGCACTCATCTTACATGCGAGCAAAGTAATGCTCAAAATTCTCAAGCCTGGCTTCAACAGTACGTGACCCATGAACTTCCAGATGTTCAAGCTGCATTTAGAAAAAGCAGAGAAATCAGAGATCAGGTTGCCAACATCTGTTGGATCATTGAAAAAGCAAGAGAGTTCCAGAAAAACTTCTGCTTTATTAACTACGCCAAAGCCTTTGACTGTGTGGATCACAACAAACTGTGGAAATTTCTTTAAGAGATGGGAATACCAGACCACCTGACCTGCCTGCTGAGAAATCTGTATGTAGGTCAAGAAGCAGCAGTTAGAACTGGACTTGGAACAACAGACTAGTTCCAAATAAGAAAAGGAGTACATCAAGGCTGTATGTTGTCACCCTGCTTATTTAACTTACACGCAGATTACATCATGTGAAATACCAGGCTGGATGAAGCACAAGCTGGAGTCAAGATTCTCAGGAGAAATGTGAGTAACCTCAGATACACAGATGACACACCACCCTTATGGCAGAAAGCAAAGAAGAACTAAAGAGCCTCTTGATGAAAGTGAAAGAGAGTGAAAAAGTTGGCTTAAAACTCAGTGTTCAGAAAATTAAGGTCATGGTATTCAGTCCCATCACTTCATGGCAAATAGATGGGGAAACAGTGGAGTGAGAGACTTTATTTTGGAGGGCTCCAAAATCACTGCAGTTGATGACTGCAGCCATGAAATTAAAAGATGCTTGCTCCTTGGAAGAAAAGCTGTGACCAACCTAGACAGCATATTAAAAAGCAAAGACATTACTTTGCCAACAAAGGTCCATCTGGTCAAAGCTGTTTTTTCTAGTAGTCATGTATGGATGTGAGAGACTATAAAGAAAGATGAGCGTTGAAGAATTGATGTTTTTGAACTGTGATGTTGGAGAAGACTCTTGAGAGTCTCTTGTACTGCAAGGAGATCAAACCAGTCAATCCTAAAGGAGATCAGTCTTGAATATTCATTGAAAGGACTGATGCTGAAGCTGAAACTCCAATACTTAGGCCACTTGATGCAAAGAACTGACTCATTAGAAAAGACCCTGATGCTGGGAATGATTGAAAGCAGGAGGAGAAGGGGATGAGAGAGGATGAGATGGTTGGATGGCACCACTGACTCGACAGACAGAGTTGAAGCAAGCTCCGGGAGTTGGTGATGGACAGGGAAGCCTGGCGTGCTACAGTCCCTGGAGTCGCAAAGAGTCGGAGATGACTGAGTGACTGAACTGAACTTTCCCGATTTGGAAACAGTCTCTTGTTCCATGTCCAGTTCTAACTGTTGCTTCTTGACCTGCATACAGATTTCTCATGAGGCAGGTAAGGTTGTCTGTTATTCCCGTGTCTTTAAGAATTTTCCACAGTTTGTTGTGATCCACACAGGCAAAGGCTTTGGTGTGGTCAGTAAAGCATAAGTAGATATTTTTCTGGAACTGTCTTTCTTTTTCCATGATCCAGTGGATGTTGGCAATTTGATCTCTGGTTCCTCTGCCTTTTCTAAATCCAGCTTGAACATCTGGAGGTTTTTATACCTTAGGTTTGTGAAAGGTGAACCTGTACGCAGCTGTTCTGTCTTACCTTTCCTGCCTTCATCGCAGTGGGCCAACCCACTTTTCCAGATGTCATTCTGTGGTCAGGTCCCTGAGGCTGGTGACCTTGGCTGTATCTTTGGTTCATTTCCTTCCAGCACCTCCACCCACAGCTAGTAATCATGGCCTCAGGCATCTTCCTAGACAAGGGTTTTTTTTTTTTTCAGATGTTCTTTCCTGCTGCCAGCCCTTCTAGGACAATATTGCTTTACATCTAAGCCTGAGTATCCCCGCTTTTCCTGGTGATAAGAATCACCTGTGGCAACTTCCGTAGACACAGTGTCTTGGGCCACGTTCCAGGAGAGTTTGATCTGGGGTGTTGTCGGGTGTCCACCAAGCTGTCCTGTGCCCCTCCCAACTCCCTCCCTCCCTCCCTCCCCAGCCCCAACCTGGAAGGGAGGAGACTGAATTGTCTCCTTCTAAGGTCATTGGTCCCCTCTCTTTTCTGCTTGTCCCCTGTTGGTTCCCCGCTCTTGGTTTCTCAGTCACCCAGACCACCTCTTCCTTTCTCAACCCCCTTTGACCACTTAGCAGTGTCCAATGTTCAGGACTTGCCCAGGCTCCTTCAGCCACTTCTCCAACTAAATGCTTCCTTATTCCTTAGAGCAGAGGCTGCAAAAAGGTGGCCTTTGGGATGACAAGTTTTGTTTTTCATCTGGTCTTTTCAAGCAAGAAAAAAGTCTGAGGCTTTACAGCCTGGATAGAGGTGGCCCTTAGGCAGAGAGCAGCTGGAGGCTGGGCCCTTTGGTAGGCCTCGAGTGCAACACAGTCCTCACTGCTCTTTCCTAGACAGCCTCTTTCTCTTCATTACTTGCCTGGCCTTGGGGCATTTGAGCCCTGGGCCATCTTTTGGGAGAGGCACTGTTCCCTTTTCTGCCTCTTTTTGATGCTCTTTGCCACTGGGAATTCTCTTCCTCTCAAAATTCTATACTCTCATTCAAGGTTCCACTCCCACCCTACTTGTTTTGAAAACCCTTCCGTCTGCCTTCCCCTCAGCCCCCATAAATGCCTGCCCTCCTCCTGAACACTTTCCCCTCAATCCAGCTGTTGATAAATGCCTTCTAATGTCACCAACTGTGGTTCCTTACTCTTGTCTAGATGGAGAGTTTGTCTTCTTGACCTCCCACCCCCGCCATAGCACACATGACATACATCTTTCTTCTTAGGCCCTTTGACAGGGCTTAGGCATAGACAGTAACTAGCTGTCTTGGCTGTGTTATTTGGGAAACACACCTAGAACGTCCCAGGCAGCCTCCTAAATTTCTCCTAGAATTGCTCTTGGAGAAGGCAATGGCACCCCACTCCAGTACTCTTGCCTAGAAAATCCCATGGACGGAGGAGCCTGGTAGGCTGCAGTCCATGGGGTCGCTAGGAGTTGGACATGACTGAGCGACTTCACTTTCACTTTTCACTTTCCTGCATTGGAGAATGAAATGGCAACCCACTCCAGTGTTCTTGCCTGGAGAATCCCAGGGGCGGGGGAGCCTGGTGGGCTGCTGTCTATGGGGTCTCACAGAGTTGGACACGACTGAAGCGACTTAGCAGCAGCAGCAGCAGCAGCAGCAGTAGAAATGCTCTTTTGGGCTAAGTCAGTCAGTCCACTACTAAATTTCTCCATTGGTTTGGTAGGAAAGCATCATGGAGAATGAACTTGTGTCACGTTACCTGGCTTCATGTCTCTGCCTTGCCACTGAATAGCTGTCTGACCCTAGTCAAAGTACTTGAACTCTCCAAGCCTCAGTTTCCTCATTTTTATGTATGTTTGTATATATGTACATATATATCTTTTAAAATTAAAAAATTTCTTTTATTGGAAGTATTCTTGATTTACAGTATTGTTTCAGGTGTATAACACAGTGATTCATAATTTTTAAAGGTTTTACTCCCTTTATAGTTAACATAAAATATCAACTCTTTCCTTCACTGCACAATATGTCTTTGCAGCTTGTCTGTTTTCACAAAGTAGTTTGTGCTTTGTAACCCCCTGCCCCTTTCCTGCCCCTCCTCCCTTTCCTCCTCCCACTGATAACCACTAGTTCTCTATATCTGTGTTTGTTTGATTTACTGATTTTATTTTTTGATTCCATATATAGGTGATATCACACAGCATTTGTCTTTCTCTGTCAGACTTACTTCACTTGCACAATGCCCTCCAAGTCCCTCTGTGCTGTTGCAAATGGGAGTAAAGCAGCAGCAGTGCCCCCTGCGTGGGCTGGCAGCTGTGGGAAGAGCCTGGGCCTAGCGCAGAGTTGAGAGGGGTCTCTGCCACGTCCGTAGACTGAGCCCCTGAAAGGGGCCTTGTGTAACTGACGGTCTCTTGTGAGGCCTCCATCACTCGATCTGGATTGCTGGCAAAGGCTGCGGCTCACAGGTGGGATCTGAGAGCAGCGATGGGTATGGTCATTCCAGTGGGAGATAAGACTCTGGGATAGCAGGTGTGGACCAGGAGTAGGAAAGAGTGCCAGTGGAGACCACGGTGTACCTGAGGATGTGTCATTTGGAATGCATCTTCAGGTACCCTCAGTGGCTCCATGTTGCCTACAGAGCAAAAGTCAAGAGTCCCCAAGGAGGGTCCTTCACAGGCTGATCTCAAGTCGTTTTCTCACTCCTGTTCCTCCTGGTGACGCTTCCACCACACTCTTAAGCTGTAGCCACACTGAACCAGTTGCAGTTAATGAAGACAACACTCTCGGCAGCCCCATAACTTACTGCCTTCTTACTGCTATAAGCACAGTACTGGTTTAACTTGGTTAACCTTCAGCAGGAGCCTCAGAAGTGGCTAATCTCATTCCAATTATATGTTTGAGGAAACAAACACAGGAAGTTAACTCACCCAGGTCATACAGCTTGTAAGGGGTGAGCCCGGATTTGGACCTGAGCCACCCGGGAAAAGAGCTTGCGGTTAACTTCCCTGGCTGCCATCAATGCCCCTGACCGCAGGCTGTGGTTCTGTGCTTCTTGTGCCCTTGCCTGTCAGACTCTGTCACACAGCACCTCCCCTTCAAAGCTTTTTCTGACCGCTCCCTTTTCTCCCAGCACCTACCCAACCGGAGTCTCTCTGGTTCCCCTTTGTAGTTTGTACCCATCTTTGTTATGACAGTGAATAGTTGTAAGTCATAATTATTTCTCTTTCTGCTTCCCTACTGTGTAGCATCAATTCTTGTGGCGCATCTACACATCCCTGTTTTTAAATTGGATCCCCACCCATGACCCACAAAGCATGCAGATTTAGTTTGATCAGAAACCTGAGTCTGTTGATTGCATCTTTAGAAACAGAGACAGGAGTAAAACAACTCTGAAATGTTACAGGGTTAGGGAATAAACCTCCCAAGGTTTGCAACTGTGAACTAGCTAAAAACAGAGGAAAGAACTGCTGGTATTCATGAAGTACCAACTACATCCCTAGGAAAGGTATGTGTCGTCCAGGAGAAATGCAAATTAGAAGAAAAGAAATGGACATACACTGTATAGACCAGGCCCTGAGATTCTGTTACCTCCTTTGATCTTCCTGACCACCCACATGGAGACAGTGGGGTTCTCATGTTAGAGAGGAGGTCGAGGCTCAGCCAGGTCTAGTGGCGGAGCCAGGTCTAAGGAGTGGGGATTCAACCTGAGAGCCATCTTTTCTTTCCTCTACATCCAGGGAAACAGAACTTGGAAAATACAAGACAGTCCTTGGTCTTGGGGAATCCTGGCTGATTTGGAGAGACAGTACTGGCCCTGAGTGCTTTAGGGGTTTGGAGGAGAGGGATTGCCTGGGTTGGTAGAGCTGGGGAAAGGGGCATTCCAGGGGACTGAGTGAGCAAAGTTTGGAAGAAGTATGTTCACAGGTGGCAGCAGTCTGCAGTGGTGTTTTAAATCCCATTCTGGAGAGATTTGGCTTCTAGTCAGTTCTAATTTCTGAGAAAAAGCTACAGATACCTTGTGGCTCTCTGCTAGCCTAGGTTCCCCAATTGCTTATCAGAAATCCTGGCACCAAATCTGTTGTGGAATTCAGATTCTGCCTGAGTACAGAGGCAATATTGTCCACCTCACACACCAGGTACTAGCCTACATCAGAAGGCTCTGGGATGGATCACAACTCACAACAGGCGTTCCATTTCTGCAGAAGTCCTTGTTGTGGTCCACAAAGAGGTCCAGGAGCTCGTCTTTGCCCTCAAGTATGAGAACTCAGTGTTAAGGAGATGAGATTCACATTGAGTGACTGCAGGAACTGCTCTGGTCTAATAAAGCCCCATCCTCCACGGAGGCTGGCCCCTCTAGTAACAATATCATAAACATAACTACCAGGGTCCTTACAGAAAGTCACCACACTCAGGGAAACCCCAGCCATGGATTCTCTACTCACAGTTTCTTCCAGTCCAGCTGCAGTTACCATTTGGGTTGCAGTTACCATAAGCAGTGTTGCTTAGTTATGTATGTAATTGCTATATTTCTTTTATCTGGTCTCCAGGGGAACAGGTGGATAGGAAATTAACTCATGCTGAAGGGAAAAGGTGTTGTTAACCCTTTACCCACAGTATATACTGTGTTCAGTTCAGTTCAGTCACTCATTCGTGTCTGAGTCTTCGCGACCCCGTGAATCGCAGCACGCCAGGCCTCCCTGTCCATCACCATCTCCCAGAATTCACTCAGACTCACATCCATCTAGTCAGTGATGCCATCCAGCCATCTCATCCTTGGTCGTCCCCTTCTCCTTCTGTCCCCAATCCCTCCTAGCATCAGAGCCTTTTCCAATGAGTCAGCTCTTCGCATGAGGTGGCCAAAGTACTGGAGTTTCGTCTTCAGCATCATTTCTTCCAAAGAAATCCCAGGGCCGATCTCCTTCAGAATAGACCGGTTGGATCTCCTTGCAGTCCAAGGGACTCTCAAGAGTCTTCTCCAACACTACAGTTCAAAAGCATCAATTCTTAGGCACTCAGCCTTCTTCACAGTCCAGCTCTCTGGTAACATCTCCAGTAGGGTGCATCCCATAACCAGGTATTGAAAGTCCTGGAGAAAAAGACATTGTGTTAATAGTAACAGAAAATGAGATAATTCGATGAAATGAGCTTCACATCTGCTCAGGTTAAGTTTTTTAAAAATTATTTATCTGCGTATTCTCGGCTGTGCTGCACGGGCGTTTCTCTGGTTGCAGTGCCCTAGCTCCTCGTTGCTGTGACTTTTCTTGTCCTGGAGCGCGGGCTCTAGGGTGTGTGAGTCAGTAATTGCAGGTCCCCACTCTAGAGCACAGGCTTGATGATTGTGGCTTAGTTGCTCAGTGGCCTTGGTATCTTCCGGACCAAGGATCGAACCCAAGTCTCCTGCATTGGCAGGTGAATTCTTTACCACTGAGCCACTAGGGAAGCCCTTAAGGTTAGGTTTTGTACCAGTTGAGTTACATATAACCTTCCAGTGTTCAGAGCGTTAGGAGTTGGGCAGTATTTGGAAAGGGATCACAGACTTACGCGTTTTGCCCTCTTAAATTCCTTGGAACATGAAAGAAGTGCAAGTTGCCTGCCTTACCGCTAGAGGGCATCTGGTTACTATCATTTTTCCCCAGGATCCTTGCTAACAGAAGTGTTCCTCACTTCAGCTTGCAGATGCCAGCAAGTTACCTAACCTGAAAGAACTTCTCCAGTCCTCAGGAGAAAAAGACCCGTGGGCCTGGGACCTGATGAGCTGGATTTTATCGTCAAAGGTCCTGACAATTCACAGTGCAGGGAAGTCAGAGGTGAGACTTTGGTGTATAGGGTCACAGATTCCTGGGCCTGGAGAGCTGTGGGACCTCTTTGTGCACCAGTGTGACCTGGGCAGCTTGTTGAAATGTAGATTCCTGGACCCTGTCCCCAGAGATTCTGATTCTCTGTCTAGAGTGGGGCCCAGGAGTTTGCATATTGGCAGGGCAAAGCCGTGTTCTCCCTCCTTACTAGCTGTGTGACACTGAGCAGGTTACTGGGTGCATTTCGGTACCTGGGTTTTCACTCTGTAGAATGGGAATAATAATAGTATGCTTCTATCAGTGAACTGGCTCTGAGAATTAAATGAATTTTCTCACTTTGAATAATGCCTAAGGACACATGCTAAGGGTTCAGTAAATGTTGGCTATCACAAGCACCCCAGATATTTCTAACAAGGAGGGGATCCTTGACCACAGCTTAAAAGATTCCCGCTCTCAGGAAGCAACGAGGCAGACTGAAGTGGTGGGATATCCTCAGGCTGGGTTCAGATCCTGTCTGTTATTTAGTCTTCTGGGCCCTCTTTGTAAATTGAGAATATTAACAGCTCAGAAGGGAGCTATGACAGAATGTGTGTCACCCCCAGTGTAGTTTCTGGCACAGGGCAGACACTGCGTAATTTGGCTTCCCTTGCCTGGCTGGGATTTTGCAGGGACAGGCTGGGATGACAGAGGTCAAAGTGTAGACTGACGGATCACTGATCTGGTGTTCTTCCCTCTAAGTGGTAACAGGGGTTTGTCTATACCATTCTTCACTTAATCATTTTTAATTCAAGAGCATTTTATTTTATAAGTTCCTGCTAAAGACAAAAATCCTCCTTACGTGGCCTAGAATTTGGTATCTCGGTTTCTGGTGTCTAGGGACATCCTCCATCCACGTTGGGTGGTAAGAAAACATCAGCATCCTGGAGTGGGAGTCAGGATACCTGGGTTCAGGTCCAGGCTGGGCTGCTGACTCCTGGGTTATGCTTTTTGGGTTTCACTTTTGTCATCTGTTAAATTTAGATTCACTCCTTCCTCATCAGGCATTTACTGGCTGTTGGGTGTTACAGACAAACTAGATAAAGCAATTCCTTCTTGATGTTTGATTATAGAGCAGTTAAATTCCATTAAAATATGGAGTGTTGGGATCCAGGCTTATCAACTTTTTATTTATCGTGCCCAAGTGAGGACGTTAGTCTACCGCACATCATTTTACAAAAGGATATTTTAATATGAAAAACGGAGGATGGCCCTGACCTCAGGCTAAAACGATAATTCCTTTAAGCAGAGCTCACGGCAGCCTTGTGAAATTGCCCTTATTNTATTTATCGTGCCCAAGTGAGGACGTTAGTCTACCGCACATCATTTTACAAAAGGATATTTTAATATGAAAAACGGAGGATGGCCCTGACCTCAGGCTAAAACGATAATTCCTTTAAGCAGAGCTCACGGCAGCCTTGTGAAATTGCCCTTATTTTTGTCATTTAATCATAACCCAGAGAAAGCCTGACCACAGACTGACTTTGGTCTGGGACGTACTGTTGGAAAATTACAGAAATGATGCGGTCTCTGCCCTGCAGAGCATTATTATTACCCCTTAGGAAAGAGTTCATCCTTGCATATCAGTTGACTTCTGCTGCATCACAAACCATCCCCAAAATCTATTGGCTGGCAACAACACGGACTGCTTCTCACGATTCTCTGGGTTGGTCGGGTGTTTTTCTCCTGAGCAGGGCTGGCTCACGCAGGGCTGTCCTAGGGTAACCTCACTTAAGCGTATGGGGCTTCTGCTATCCCAGCTGAAGGCTGCTGTGGCTGGTGCCTGCTTCTACAAGGCTGTCATCTTGTAGGAGGTTTGCAGGGCTTATGAAGGGTTCCCAGTAGCAGACAAGGGGAAGGGAAGCTCTTTTCAAGTCTCTGTTTGCTGGATGCTTACCAAGGTCCCATTAGCCAAGAGAAGTGAAGATTTAAGGGGTGGAGAAATTGATTCCATCTCCCTATAAAGTCTTGATGGAATTCCACCTGCAAAGGCACATTGCAGAAAGGTGAATGGATAGGGATGGGAGGAAAAATTCGTGGCCAGTTTTGTAATTTATCACACCTTTCTAGCTCCTGATAGTATTGTAAAGATGGAATGCAGAAAATAAATGTGAAAGTGTAATGAAAATTAGATGTGATCTTTAGTTAGAAGATACAGTTCATGCTTCTTAGTTAACTGACTGTAGGGGAACACACTGTTAGAGGAAAGCAGTCTTAAGCTGTAGGCTCTGAACTTGTTTATAAACTGATGTTTTTATTCCTGTGAAACCAGTTGTTCTCATGAGCAGAGCCCATAGGAGCTAAGCCCAAGGCTTTAGGAGGCCATTTTGGCAGCACTCTTTACCAGCTTCCCAAATAAAACTGCGACTTCCTGCATGTTTTCAAGTTTGAAAAGATCCAAAAGCTGACTGGTACCCCTCACACGCCTGTCCCCGTGCCGGACTTCCTGTTTGAAATCGAGTACTCCGACCCAGCCAACGCCAAATTTTATGAGACCAAAGGAGAACGAGACCTCATCTACGCCTTCCACGGGAGCCGCCTAGAGAACTTCCATTCCATCATCCACAATGGCCTGCACTGCCACCTGAACAAGGTGGGGCCCAAGGCTGCTGACATCAGGGGGCAGTGAGGGGGTGGCCAGAGCTGGTGAGGGGTGGGGGTAGGTAGGTTCACCAAGGTCTTGCCACTCAAAGTGTGATCTGTTGACCAGCAGCATCACCTAGGAGCCTGTGAAATGTAGAATCCTTGGCCCACCAGATCTGAGTCAGCACCTGCATTTTAACAAGGTCTCCAAGGGATTCCTCTACTGATGAAGGTTTGAGAAGCATCACTTTAAAGATGGTTCTCAGCCTTGGGTGCACATTTAGAATCACTTGAGAGAGCTATTAAGAGTCTGGATGCCTGGCTACATCCCTAGCCAGTTAAGTCAGAATCTCTGGGAGTGGGGCCTGGGCACCAGTATGCTTCCAGAACTCCCCAGGTGATGCTACTGGGTGGCCAGCCTGGTCTTCCCAGCATGATCCCTGGACCACATCACTGGAAGCTTGTTGAACACATGGAATCTCAGGCCCATCCAGACCCCATCATATGAGAAATCACAATTTAGTAGACTCTCAAGTGATTCATACGAGCATTGAAGTTTGAGAAGTACTTGCCTCGGGACCCTCCAAGAGAGTCAGTCGTTGAGGAAATTGAGAGGAGCTCCCTCCTTGAGCTCCCCTGCACCTCTTTTCTGGGGGGAGCCTGTGCTGGGGCATCATTGCTGCACATGGGCTTTCTCTAGTTGGGGCAGGCGGGGCCCACTCTTCATTGGGGTTTGCAGGCTTGATTGTCCCATGCCATGTGAAATCTTCCCAGCCCAAGGATCAAATATGTGTCCTCTTCATTGGCAGGCAGACTCTTAACCACTGTACCAAGAGGGAAGTCTCTTTCCTCCCTTTTTTTAAATGGGCAAATTGACTTAATCTCTCAGAGCCTCGGAGTCCTCATCTGTAAAATAGGATGCCATTCCCCACCTTCTGGTGTCCCGACAGGACTGAAACACTTCACATATACAAAGGGCTCTTCCTGTCCTTACGCACTAAGGAAGCAGTGGCTGCTTTTAGAGGCTGAAGGAGAGGGACTGGGGGGTGGTTGGAGGGCTGCAGCTTCTCCCTCAGTTGTGCCAGCATCGGCCTTGGCTGGGGGCTGGCTCCATGAGCCGTGGCCTCATTTGTAGCTGACGCAGCTCCGAGGCAGGAGAGACTTTTCCAGCACTGCTGCAGCTGATTATCGCAGTTGAGTTTTGTTGAGGAGGACGGGCTTGTTTACTCTGGCTCTCAGCTTATTATTATGGCCAGGCTACTGGAATCCAGGGGCCCTACACTTCACACTAGAGCACGTCTGAAAAAGTTGCCTGCTGATTCCAGTCTTGTAACCAAGCCTTTGCTTGGTTGAGGGATTGGCTGCTTAGAAGCATCTCATCAGAGCCCTTTGGTGAAGTGGATGTTCTTCTGGCCGCCTCTGTCTGGGTTTTCAGTGAGGGGCTTGCTTGAGGGAGCCTGCCTGCCAGCTGAAGCTCTAAGAGTGTTTCCTTGGTAGAGATACTTCCAAGTTTCCTGCTTTGTGCTCCCCTGTGCATGGTTCTTGAGTCTAGGGAATTGTGTATACGTGGGAAGGATAAGCAGAAATGGCTGTAGGGTCAGATCAGAGATATCGCCTCCTTGGAGGTCTGTGCTAGCTTTTGAGATAATGGGGACATTGTAAAATGGCCAAGCAGAGACTTGTTTCGTTTCCCCTAAGCTTCACTTAAGTTTGAGAATTGTGGAAGCCTGGTGCCACTGAATAGGATGTTTCTCAGTTCTCAAGTAGAGAATGTTCACTGAGCTGTGTAAGGCCGTTCAATCATCTTAAGATACTGACACTGAGGCCCAGAGATAGAATTTGAATTACAACTTATGTCAAATTCCATCCACTGGTAGCAGTTACTTGGGATGTTGTGTGAGGAGTCTGAATCAGTGTGAATGAGTGCCATGACTGATATTTTTAAGTTGGCATCGTGATTGATTATTGATGTCTACATGGGCTATGCCTGCTGTGGCCTCAACCTGCAGGTATTTCACCTGAGAGCCTTCTCTTTTACGTGGCATGCTTCCTTGTGGAGGACAGCAAGTTAGCACCTACCACCAGCGATCTGCCTCCTAGAATTTTGGACCTTTTCTTGGTCTGCACCAACACAAAACTTAACCCTGCTTCTCATATAGTCCTGCCTTATTTGGTCACACTGTCTGGTCTGAGAGATTCTTTTCCAAGTAATGACTCAGATCACTTCCCCTAGTCACTTAGGTGTGACCGCCCTCGCCCTGCACACTGGGGCATGACTTTGCTTCTGCAAGCCTGTCAGTGTCCCCATGCTTAGTCCAGTCATGTAGCAGGGATTACCGATTCCCTAAGACACAAGAGCCTGTGATGGAGTAGCCACTGCGCTCTTGTGCCTGTTATGCAGTTTGGTGCTTTATGTGTGTTGTCTTGCTGAATCCTTGCCTATGACCTTGTGAAGATGAGATCATCACCACCACTTTGTAGGTGTAGAAACTGAGGCCCAGAGAATTTATATTACTTGCTATCTTGTTAGAGGGGTAGACAGGGTTCAAACGTGGGTCCGTTTGGGCTCTTAACACCTGTGTTTTTCTTACTCAGCCTTAAGCACTAGAACTACTAGTTTGCCAGGTTAGTCAGCCACATCCACAATCAGGTAAACTGTGGTCAGATAGGAATGTGTTTTGTAAGATCCTTGTGACGCTGTCACGGGATTGTTTGATCTTATGTCTTTTGCTGGGGGAAGGAGAGGCTGGGAGACTTTGTGTTAACAGCTCTACTGAAGAAAGACTTGTGTTGTTTTGCTGCCCCCACTCGGCACTCACCCATTCCTGTTTGTTTTCTGTTGACCTCCACCGTTCCAGACCTCCTTGTTTGGGGAAGGGACCTACCTCACCAGTGACCTGAGCCTGGCCCTCATTTATAGCCCCCATGGCCACGGGTGGCAGCACAGTCTCCTCGGCCCCATCCTTAGCTGCGTGGCTGTGTGCGAGGTCATTGACCATCCAGACGTCAAGTGCCAAACGAAGAAGAAGGGTGAGTAAGCGCTTGGCCCTGCCCTGGGCTGCAGGCCTCTGGGTGTCAGGCTCTTGCCTTTGGCCCAGCTGTTGGGTGGAACACCTATTGCATGGCAAGGGATAGGCTGGGTGCAGAGCAGTGTAGGATAGAGCCCGCCTTCAGGGAGTGAGCCGTCTCCTTAAGGACTGAACACAAGGTGAAAAGGAAGGATGTCATCTACTAGAAGGCAGTAGGTCAGTAGTGCTAGCTGAGGGTGCTGATAAGGTCCATGGGATAACTCAGGGGAGGGGGCAGTCACGGTGGGCCCAAGTGCTCAGGGAAAGCTTTGGGGTAGAGAAGAGGGAAATGAACATGCGAGGCCAGAGCACAGGCTCCTTAAAGGCAGAAACTGGGTCTCATTCACTCTTGGGCACCTAGCGTCAGCAGGGAGCCTGGTACGCACTTGACATTCAATAAATGTTTGCTAAACTGAAGCTAAGGATGCGTCTCGCCCTGTTCCTCCAGGCTGCTCTGGTGTGTGCTGGAGCCCCAGGAGGATGTGAGGGGCAGCTGAGGCCATGGGGGTAAATCCTGGGCTCCCCAGTGAGCAGATGACCAGTGGGCCCCTCAGTCCGCTCTCCCGATCTGTCCCTTAAAGCTCTGCCCCCTGCTGTTTCGTCCTGAAAGGCAGAGAAGTCACAGAGCTGTCATTCTAGACTCCAGAGCTGGCCTGTTGCTTCCACCGAGAGAAGGAGAATTGAGAACACTGTTCCTGGCCCCTAATGTAAAACAACTGGAATCCTGGGGAACGGGCCCAGGTCTGACGCCACTCTCCCAAACCAGACAGCATGAATATTTGCTTGTATAATTCTTAAGAAGTCTGCACACCATGATATTAAACATCAGGACAAGACCTTGTAATGTTTGCTGTCACGAAGCTTCGGCCTGTTGTGGGCTTTTTTGGTTGTTGTTTTTTTTTGGTTCTTTTTCATATAGCTTTTTCATGTTACTTAAAGGAAAGGGTTTTTTTGTGTTTTTTTTTTTTTAACAAGTCATGGTACGAAGGGTGGAAGATGAGTGTTCTAGGAAGCTCGAATCCAGAATGGTTAATTTAAAATGGCTGTTAAAAGGCTTGTTTCAGATCAAGTCCTGTTGCTAGCCCCAGATGATTGTTTTGTTGTGGCCATCAATCTGCCGCTTCCCTCTGCTTTCCCCACTCAGTCTTCTTCTTTTTTACCCTCTTGTATCTTTTTTTATTTTCCTATTCCCTTTTCCCTCTTCCTGGTGGTCTGTCTGTCGGACTCTCCTGTATTTTAGTCCTGCTTCCCATACATACACAGGCCATTCCTCTGCCTGCCGGGGCCTCTCCACCCTCAGGACCAGGAGGCTTGACTCGTTTCTACTCATAGTCTGGTTTTGTTATTGCGTTTCCTCCTGTAAAGTTGTGCTTTTTCTCCTAATTCAGATTCCAAGGAGATAGACCGCAGGAGAGCGAGAATCAAGCACAGTGAAGGGGGCGACGTCCCTCCAAAGTACTTTGTGGTCACTAATAACCAGCTCCTGCGCGTGAAGTTCCTGCTGGTCTACTCGCAGAAGCAGCCCAGCAGGTGAGAAGGAGGGTTGCTACGCGAAATCCAGGAGGATAGCCAAGGGCTGCGCTCAGAGGAGTGGGCTCCTGGTTGTCAGCGGCCCCTCTCCCTCAGCCTAAACCGCAGCTATGTATAAAATACACAAAGCACTCTGCTTCATGTAAGGGGTAAGGAGTGAGGAATACGTTGAATAAAATGTGGTCCTGGCCCTAGGGGACTGGATATTATAGTGAGGAATGGCTTTGTTAACACAGACGGCTTGAGGGACTGAATGAAGCCGAACCATGAAGCCCCTTAGCCACCTAGGCTCTGGTCACAAGGCTAAAATCCACTGACTGGGCGGAACGGAGAGGCAGGGTGGGGCCAGAACTGAGCTGGAATTCTGATTCTGTGCGGTCCGGCTCAGTCACTTTCCACGGTGACTCTCCAACCACCACCTGCTCCTTTTTGGACCTGAGATGCTTCCTCTTTCTCTCTACACTTAGAGTGTTGAATCCAATAGCAGATGAGGCCATCCTACCCCACACGAAGCTGAGAGTGGTGACTCCTCGTGCTGTCCCAGCAGTGTGTATCTGGGGGTTTGGCAGGGCTCTCTGGGGCTGAGGGCGACTTTGAGATTTTGTTGCATTGTTGGTAGAGTTTCTCATGGGGATGAGCAACAGGTAAGCTGGTTAGACAGGGAAAGGGTTATTGTTAATACTCCCAGCTCCTGCTTGTCTATACCAGTGGCTTCTATGCTTCAGGATTCAATAAACTAGTAAAATCATCTCCCCTTAAATCTGGGAAATATGTACAGGGTTCCTAAGTTTGGGGGACAGTGTCCCGTGGTTTAAAATCATCTGGCTTTTTCTACTTGAAAATTCCATCCCTTTCCCACTCCTTCCTGCAGTGTCTCTGTACTGCACATTTGGATGGCTTAGATCATCTCCCAGTGGGTCAGAGAGGATTTCCCCTGCTCAGAGTGGTATCTGTGCATGTCTGAAAGTGAAAAGCCCTGTGCTAAATACCCTGCCACCTGCCGCCATCTGGTCATCTGCCGTAGCGAGGTCATCTGTTTAGATACCATAGTCTTGCTTAAGAAAAGACTGGTTATAAAAGGTACAAGAGGAGCTATAAAAGAGAAGATCAGGATGAGCTCATTGCATAGCTGTCTTTGTACATTTAGAAATTGTTCTGGTGAAAGGCGTGTCAGTGCCAGGGCAAACAGCTCCAGATTTTTTGAGCAAAGGAGCATGCATGACGCTTCATTTCATGGCTCACGCAGAGGACGAAATTCATCATTTCATCTTCTCTGAGCCAGAAGTTGTTGCATACCCTTAAAAAAATATTTTTCTCTTTGTTCCAACATTCCCCCACCCCCCCCCTCGCCGCTGAAGCAGGGCTTCCAGCCAGCTCTCCTGGGTCTCCAGCCATTGGTTTACGGTCATGATCACCCTGTATCTGCTGCTGCTGCTCACAGTGAGTGTCCTCAACTCCTCAGCTTTCCAACACTTTTGGAATCGTGCGAAGAGATAATCTTTCTGGGCCCGGTGTGGGGGCCGCCTCGATCACGTGCCTTATGACAACTCGTTCTGTACCTCCTGTGCCCCCCGTCCAGCCAGGTCGAGCCTGGGGGCCACTTGGGGACCACAGGACAATTTTCATATGCCATAAACGTATCAATTGCCTTTGACGATGCTCTCCGCCACTCTAGTCAACAGAGGGCACTGGCCCCTCTTAGCTTTTGGGGGAGATTTCCTGTCTGTTCCTTCCTAAACAGTCTTAGGGAGTTGGCTTTTTTGCCAGGGCCAAAGGAGAAAGTCCTGCTGCATTTGAAAACAAAGAGTCCAGGCTGTCTGTGGGGTGTTTACAATTGCTTCTGGTGGACGTCGGCCCGTCAGAAAATGTGTAGTGGGGACTATAAATCACTAGGCAGTTTGCCTTGTTTTGACTTGAGACACCCAAGAGGAACAGTCCTGTTTCTCATAAAACTCAGTGGGATCATTTTATCGGCCTTTGTATGAGAGTGCAAAACACTTTTCACAGTTTTCTCACATCAACAAACAGCCCTCGGCTACAGCTGTAACCCCTCCACCCAACTGCAGATGAGAAAGGAAGGAGTCAGAGACCTGATAAAAATGATGAGCAACTCAAGTCGTCTTTTTCTAAAAATTACCAATTGCTCATTACAGCCTAAGTGGAACCGAATGTTTGTTTTCTGATTTTTTAAAAAAAATAACTATTTGACAATTTGTTTTTGTGAGCTAAAAGGGGAAATTTCTAAACCTAGAGCACCATTTGGCCAGTGCCCACAGCCTCTTTCCTGGCCGTGCTTTAGAGAAAAATGATTTGAGCTGCAGGCCTGCCTCCTGCTCTCGTTCTCAGGAAGCTGCCTTGATCGTGGCCCATCAGCCACAAGTGCTACACTGCAGGCCTTCTGGGGGTGGCTAGCCTTTGAAGCAGAGGCTGGCCTCAGTGTGCCACAGGTGTGTGGGGGCCACGCCTCCCTCCCAGGGCCCACAGGTCTCTGGGACTCAGCCTGAGCTTTAAATGCGCAGGAAAAGCCTCAGGCTGCTCCGAGAGCACTGGTTCTACCTGCTGTATTCTCTGCCCCTCCTTCCTGCCCAGTGTCAGCCACCACAGAGCCCTGATTTTGGGGGGAGATTTCTGTAAAGAAGATGGAAAGTCATTTTTCTATAATTTGTGAAGTTGTGAAAAAGCCACTATCATGGTTTCTACATTGAATATTGGAACATTTCAGAAATAATAAAGATATTTTCCTAATTTCCAAGTTGCCTTTGTGACTGCTTTTCAGCCTTAATGCGAGGCTGCTGTATATTCATTGTGAAAAATTTCATCCTCTCTTTTCTTCCATCTTGAGGGTGCCCATTTTCTGGAGAGTATGTATCTCTAGGATGTCCATAGGCATTACATTTATAGTCATTGATTTAGTAAATGTGAGCACCTACTGTGTACCAGGCACTAGAAATAGGAGCAGCATCAGGGCCAACTGCCCCTCCCCTCATGGAACTGACAGTCTAGACAGACCAACAGATATTCTCAGGAGTGAAGTTGGCATTATAGGATATTATAAAGGAGTTCTAGAAAACAGTTGGCAAGGTATCTTAACATGGTCTGGGGTCACACCGAGCCTACAAGGCACCTTTCATGTACTGATTTCTTTAACCCTCACAACAGACAAGAAAATGAGGTCCCAGAATGTTGAATAACTTGCCCAAAGTTACATGGCTAGAAAGTGGCAGAGCTGAGGGTGGAACCTGGCTTCAGTATCAGTCTCATAAGCTCCATGCTATACAGCTCCCCAGGGCTCCCAGGAAAGGGGATGGTCATTGAATCCTGAAAGAGCCCTCAGTGTTAGGCTAAGAGGTGAAGGAAAAGTGTTTCAGGCAGTGTGAATAACACATACAGAGACAAGGAGTTTTTGCTGGAGAAGCTAAAAGCAGGAGAGGGTCATAATGGAAGAGGCTATGGTGAGAAGTGGGGCTGGAGAGAGAGGCAGGGGCCAGATCATGAAAGACCTTAAAAGCTGTGGGCTGGGGAAAGCCATTAGATTTTAAGCAAGGAAATGACATGATTAGATTTGGTTCTTTAGCTGGTAGTTGGAGAATGGATTTAGGATTATTTTGAGGATTAAAAGAATTTAACAGTTACAGCAGAGCAAGTTAGCTGGTACCTTTCAGCTGCTGTTGTTGTTACTTGTTTTCAGTGGCCCAGCAGAGGAGATTATAAGGAGAGCATGCAAAGTAGAGCACTACTGTCCAGGGACATTGGAACAGTGAAGTGTCGCAGAAGTGAGAAGGAAGTCTTGGTGAGCAGTGTCAAATGCTGCCAAACAGTTGGGAGTATACCTGAGAAGTATTTATTGGATTTACTGAGTTGGAGATCATTGGTGAACTTGGCCAGAGCAGTTTCAGTAGAGTGCAGCACAGAGGATGTGAACAAAGTCCAACTATACAGATCTGACATGAGCAGTTTCCAGGGGTTGTCAGACAGTATTTATTTTAAAAAACTAACCCCCCTTTTTCTGAGGTTTCTATTTCCCACCTTCCAAAAAAAAAAAAAAGAGGTTATATAATACCTGATGTGACTGTGGGCCAGGTACTGGGCTTATGATGGGGAGGATGGTTGAAGAATGGTCCTGACCTCCAGGAGCTTCCAAGCCAATGGGCTCCAGGGACAGATACGTTTCTATATGAGGGAAGGAAACCGCGGGAGCCTGGAGGGTTGGAATGGACATGAGGGAAGACTAGGACAGGACAGGGCCATTTTATGACTTTCATGAGCCCTGGTCACTTTGCCTTCATGGGCCTCTGTACCTAAAAAACATCTAAAATTATACTTTAGGACTGTGTTGGTATAAAGATGAATGTATTACTATTATGTACTAAAAGGTTTCCTTCCATTTAAAAGCTCATTTTCCCCCTTGTACTTTTTCTTTAATTTGGCTGTACTGGGTCTTAGTTGCAGCACCTGGGATCTTAGTTGCTGCATGTGGGATCTAGTTCCCTACCAGGGATTGAACCCAGGACCCCTGTTGGGAATGCAGGGTTCTTAGCCACTGGACTATCAAGTCCCTCTTCTACTTTTGAAGGGAAGTAAATCCTTTTTGTGACGTGGATTCTAGGCCCTGTGCCTACTGTGCCTAGTGGATGAGCCAACTCTGGACGAGGGTCACGGGATAGTGTGGGGCCCTGGGGGATAGTGTGAGATCCCTGGGTACCTGGGGATAGAGAGGCAGGAAGGAAACAAACCCTAGTCTCAATTCTGTTAGCACCAACTCCACATCTAAGGCAGACCCTGTAGGCCAACANAGTGGATGAGCCAACTCTGGACGAGGGTCACGGGATAGTGTGGGGCCCTGGGGGATAGTGTGAGATCCCTGGGTACCTGGGGATAGAGAGGCAGGAAGGAAACAAACCCTAGTCTCAATTCTGTTAGCACCAACTCCACATCTAAGGCAGACCCTGTAGGCCAACAAGCTCAGGAAAGGGCAAAATTGGCTTCTGGGAGTTGAGAGTTCGGGGGCTCATGCTGTAGACACTTTCACAGAGGAGGAAGCACCAGTCTCCTTGCCAGCAAAGCCCCTCAGGGCCAAGAGCTCCACTGGGTAGCTGATGGCAGACGAGACCAGATGGTGGTTCATTTGGAGCTGCCTCTTATCAGAGGCCCAGCCGCCTTGGTCTTGTCAAAGCAACCTCATCAGCGTTCTGTCACTAATGCCACTGCAAGAGGGGGGTGAAGGGGACAGTTACGGGAGGTGGCAAGTAGACTTTTCACAGGCTAGGTCCCTGCTTCTGAGGAGTGCCCAGGATCCGATGAGCTGTCACTTTCCACCACAAAAGGAAGGATTTTACTCTGGGCTTTTGGATAAGTGTACATGTGTATGTGAGAGAGATGTGGAGGAGGGATGTGGCCCATTCTTGTTTCTATTTCGTTAAACACTGCCTGCAAAACCAGTAGTGGGTGGGAGGTTGTGATTTTAAAAGCCCAATTCAGATCTTTTTCTTTAGAACTTATCCGTCTGAGCCCATTCCTGCTGCTAAGCCCTGGAAGTTTGTCCTGACTAGGAATCAGCCAGACTTAGCCTCCTCACTGGCATTTGCCATGGTGATTCTTGGTAGGGGGTGGGGTGGGGCTGGATTCAGCTCCCTAGAAAAAACCAGGACCAAACTTCTCCCTAATCCCCTTCCACAGCCCTCCCCTCCCCTCCTCTCCACCCTGCCCCACCTCGAGAGTTTTCCATCTCTCAGCCTTTGTTTGTTTTTGATTTTGTCAGCCTCTCACCTCTGGATGGATTTTTGTTTATTTTCAAACTGTCTGGGGCCGTGCACCATGGAGACAGTGTCCTGGGCTGCCTCTAGCCCAGATCTGGTTAGAATAAGCCCCTCTCCTTCGCATGAATCTTCAACCTGACATTTGGAACATCCAAAATAAATCATAATATTCTGAAGTAAGATAGACACCACCATCTCCACCCACTCCTGTTGGCACTCTTATCCACTTGGAAAGAGTTTTTAGAAAATTTCCAGTATTCCACTGCAGTGCCCACGCAGCACAGCCCTGAGAAGGGGAAGAAGCATTTATTGAATGCCTACTGTATACCAACCACTGGGCTAGGCTTTGCTTGTATTAAAAATCTGGTGGTGAAAGTGATGTTTCCTGCACTAAAATTTAACTGCAAGCTCTTTGAGGGCAGGGCCCAGGTCATCTGTGTAAATCCAAGTATCTAAGATATTGTAGAAGCTTAAGAAAAGCATGTTGACTGAATAAATGGATGAAAGGATGTATGAAATTTCTTTGCTATAAAAGAGGGTAATGTCAGCAAAGATGACTGAGGTCAGACAAGAAAAAATTCATTGGTAAGCCAGTACAGATGGATGAGGGTTTCAGAGAATTTTGTGGACATTTTTCGGTTGATTTCAGAGTCTCATTCTTTGTCACCATGAATACCTTTTGGGAGGAGATTGGGGTGGGGAGGACAGAGTCTTCTAAAAAGTTTCATTTTTAAAGGCTCAGACTCAAAATGCAAATGGTCCTAAGAGAGATTAAATTATTGATTTTGATGTTTATTCATACACAAGTGTAAATGACTGAAGAGGAAGCCTTTCCTAAGAACAGGTTTTAGTAAGAGTTTAGAAGGGGCAGGGAAGTGGTGAGAGAAATCCCCGGAAGTTCAAAGGTGAGTGGAGTTCTGACCATGTGAGGGGGTAGAGGGAGAAGGCTGAGGCCACTGGAGTCAGACTTACTTGATAACCTAAACCCCTTTGGCCCAGTGAAATCAGCCTGCGATGCTGACAGGCCTTTCTCCCCTGGCAACATTGGTCACTTCAGTCAAACTGCCTGCTGGTGGGGCAGGAGGAGACAAGGCTGGTCCGAATTCCTGGGAAGTATGGACTGCATACTGTTTAAAGGTATAGTTCTTACTCTTCTCAAGCATGTCCAGGCTATCCCAAAGAGGTCCGTAACACAACGCCTATCAGAGGTCTGTGGGGATTTAAAACTAGAACATCAATAATTTTAGAGGGTTTACATATGCTTGAAAAGCATTTATCATCTTAGTTTCTGACTCACTTATTTCTTTGGTTTGATATTTGTTCTTGTCCCCTGAAGTCCATATCACTCTCCTGGTACCGAACCCAGCTTTCCCGTGGGGAACCAATTTCCATTCTCCCTGGATTTTGGTAAAGCTGAAGGCCCCTCCCATCCATACACTCAAGGGGGTGGAGCAGTGGCTGAGGCCCGAGCCAATCAGTGAGTTTCAGCCCTGCACCTCTGCCTCAGTGATTGGTTCAGACATGGGCATGTGACCCAATCAGACTTCCCAAGGAGTTTTTTTTCTCTAGCTGCCAGGAAAGAGGCTTGCATTCTTTCTGCGACCATCTTGCTGCCTTGAGAGGCTTCAGGCTGATGCCAACACAGCCGGAAAGCAAAGCCAAGAGGGCAAGAGGAACAGGGTCACGATGATGATGTTTGAGTACTGAATGCAGTTATGCCTGGAGCTGGATTTTTCACAAGTGACCAATGTGGTGGTTTACACTGGGCTGTAGCCTACCAGACTCCTCTCCGTGGGATTCTCCAGGCAGGAGTACTGGAGTGGGTGGCGATTTCCTTCTCCAGGGGATCTTCCCAACCCAGGAATCGAACCTGGGTCTCCTGCACTGCAGGCAGATTCTTTACCTACCGAGCTAGGAGGGAAGCCCTGGTAGCTCAAGTGACCAATGAATTCCTCTTTATTTAACAGAGTTTAAATTGGGCCTTGTGGGGAATACAGGGACGGAGTCCATAACTTATACCCATGGTCATCTCCAGTGCTCCGTTATTTTTGGTGTAAACCTTTTATTGAATATATAAAGGTGTGGTTTTCAGATACACAAGTCTGAATTGTTGAATTTTGACAGTCCTCACCCCTGGACTATACCCACAAGGCACTCAAACCAGTGCAAAATGAGAATTGGGCAACACACACACACAAAAAACACCATATTCTGGGGTATTCTGCAGCCTTAGCATCAGGATGTTTCCTTGATCACCTTGCACTCTTCCAGAAAGTCTTCTGGCCTAGGGAACCGCAGAGTACTCTGAGGTCTGCAAGCAGTGGAGGGGAGATGAGACCAGGGCTCGGGTTATAAATTGTACTGGTGCGTCTTGGCCCTCCAGAAAACCAAAGGTTGACTCTGTAGCAATAGAAGGAATGAGGGAGAAAGGCACAACCATTTATTAAGTGCCTCCTGCATGATGGGCATAGTGAAAGAATCATTTGATCTTCACAGTGTCCTTTCAAGGCAGATACTATTGCCTTTATTATACAGGAGAAGAAAGAGGCTTGGAGAGGTGACTGCCCAAGGTGAAAAAGCCTGAAAGTGGCAGAGCCAAAGCTGACTCTAGAGCTGAAATAATTAATAAGAAAGACAGGTAAATGTGAGGCCGCAGCTAGAGGAGCTGTCTGAGCAAAAGGGATCTGGGCTGATGGGGTAGGAGGCTGGAGTGGGCAGCACCAGGCTCAAGGTGTGTCAAGGGAGCTCACTTCCCAGGCAAAGACTGTTAACTCTGCCATGTCTCATAAGCAGGGTGCACCTGGATGCTGGAAACAGGTACAGGGGAAGTCTCCCCCAGCACCCACACTATTAATGAGAACTTTGGGCTCAGCTTCATTCACCTTTCCAGCCCCATCATTGCAGACCCAGTAGGCGAGCTCTAAGGGGCACATGGCACTGCATGTGGGGCACAGAGGGACGGCCTCTCCTTTCCACCCCCACTGCCTGCTCAGAGATTGGGCCATCAGCCTGCTCTGATTCAATTGACTTCTTTTAAACCTTGCATCCAGAGGCTGCCAGCGGCCAAATCCCCCGATTGTCTGAGATATTCCCGACATCAGAGAATAAACACTCTCCTCTGTCCAGCCAGCTGTGCTGAGCAACATTCCTGTCTCCCAGCTTGCTTGGCCGGGTGGGGCTGCAGCCCTGTGTCCACCTCCAGCAGAGGCCTGGGGGGCCTGGTGAGTAGCTGGAAGGGAGAGGGGAGGTGACCATCTGTGTTCAGACTACACAGCACATTCCTGTGCCTGAGTCCCCATTTCGCCCCCCTGCCAGACACCTCAGCCACTCCTGGCACGAGTTCTGTATTTGTAGTAATGACTCTTGTGACTTCAGACAAGGTCAAGACAGGGCCACTGTCCCTAGGTTTGGAGCCCCTTCACCCATGCCCAGAAAGCTGCCTGGGGAATTTGAAGCTCCTACATCATTCTCCGTAGGTCTGAAGGCATCACACCCCTAAGGCTTGTTTTAGAGGTGGGCATCGTGAGTCAGTGGAGAAGCAAGGCAAGACCCCAGGGTTTTTTAATTTTTTTGCTGTCCACTACCTTGGGATGTTGTGGCTAGAATGACGTGAGGGGCTCTGGGTGAGAGGGGCGGCCCATGTTTTTGGAGAGGAGCAGAGGTGTTTTCATCCTACGCCTGTTTTGGAGATCAGGCTTGCAGCCGAGCCATTTCCTGAGGAAGCAGTCTCTGGAAAAGCACTGTTTACCCGCCCCTCCTAAATCATCCTGTTGGGAGTGGAGCTGGGGCAGCAGGACCTGAGTGGGGCTCTGCCATGTCCAGGATCCAGCTCCCAGTCAAGGCTTGGCCAGGGTATAGTAGGTAGCCAGGGCCAGAGGGCAGATTACTTGGGAAGGGGGTGCCCCGGCCAGTATACACCATCTGCTTTTCTGCCCTAGGGCTCTGGCCTGGGACTGCGGGGGAGGAGAGAGAATACCTCAGCCTGTCTGCAGAGAGAATTCCTCTAGGACCCCCCTCTGGCCGCAGACAGTGTGGGAGCCCAGGGTAGCCCGGAGGTCTCTGTGGACGGCTGTCTAACTTTCAGTCTGTCTTGGCCTTATCCTTTTGTCTTTGTCTGGCTGCATGTATCAGTGTGGATTTATGTGACTGTTCCACGTTTGTATGTGTAGGCAGCTGCATTTCCAGCTGGAATTGGATTCCTCAGGGGGAGATTGTGTGCTGTGTTTGTGTGCGTGTGTATACATCCACATCTCTGGGTAAGCTTGTGTGTAGGGGTATCTTCGAGGGAAAGTGTGGGCCTCTGTCTTTGCATAGGTGAGGAGGTCTATACCTGGTGGGAGTACACATGTGAGCATTTAGGTTAGTTTGGTAAAAACATGCACTTGTCTTTGTTGATGTATTAAGTTGAGGCGTGTGTGTCTTTGAGAGCAAGGGCATATATTTGTCACTGATATGTTGGTGAGTTTCTGAAAGCATGGGTGCTTGTCTGTTTACATTTGTGCAGAAGCATTCATTCACTCAGTCTTCAATTCATTCATAAAGTGATTTGCTCATTTGCTAACAGACATCTTCCAAGTGCTTCCATTGTGACTGGCCCTATGCTGGCACAGGGGATTTAGAGAGGTGTCTAGCTCATGTCCTAACATTTGAAAGACCCCGGGGAAGTGTACAAATGAAGGCTTATATTCATGTCTAAATATTTAAATATTCTAAGTCAAAACAGCAAGCAGCTAAAAGAAAGACTCCTAATAACTGGAGGGCTGGGTTTGATTTGGAATTCCCAACTCCTGAGTTTTGTGCTGAAACTCAGCAACACAGAGCAAGTGGCCCCAGCCTCTCCTTCCCCATCCTGGCTTCATCCTGTAGCTCACATGCATGTGTAATTCTTCACATGTGTCCAGACTCCATGTGTGTATCCCCCGTGGCCACCCTTTGCACTAGGGGTGCCCACACCACTGCTAAAGTCTGCCATGTGGCTCTGAACCGGAACTAATGCAGTCTCACGTACCTGGTTTGTAGTCTAGGAGTGGGGCCTGGGTTCCTGGTGGACCCATCCTCTTGACCCCAGGGACTTCTCACTGTGTGGGATGGTGGGGGTCAGAATAGAGCCAGAGTGTGGCCATCTAAGAGGCAGACCTGGAGTAAGGACCCTTCCTGCTTGTTTTCTCATAGAATGGTCCTTTGTGCTTGTCTGTGCATGGCCGTGGGTGTGTTTTTCTGTTCATCTTTGTTGGGTCTTCTAGAGGGCAGAACCCACAGCTTTTCTCCCACTCTTCCCTCACCTGACTTAGTGAGGACTTAGGACTGTCAGACAGGCTAGGGTGGTGGGAGAAACTGGCCTGCGTCCGAGTCACTGTCCTGTGCTCAGCTCGGACCTGCTCTGTGATCTGGCCTCAGTTTCCTCATCTGTTAGAGTGGCGACATTGGATTACCACNTTTTTTTAAAATTTGGCCACACCATGCAGCATGTGGGATCTTAGTTCCCCAACCAGGGATTGAACCTGCGTCCTCTACATTGAAAGTGCAGAGTCTTAACCACTGGACTGCTATGGAAGTCCCAAGGGTGTGATATATATGTATGTATTATGAAGAAAATAAATAGGATTCTATAGGACAGAGTAGCCATCAGGCCCTACTCTGGATATGATGGTCAGGGAAGACCTCCCAGATGCATAATCTGAGAACTGGGGAATGAGAATGAGAGAGAGAGAAAAAAAAAGGAAACATGCAGAGAGCCCGTGGAAGAACTTTCCAGATAGAGTGAAAAGCAATGCTGAGGCCTTGAGACAGGGAAGAGCTTGGTGTTACCTTGGAACAATAAGAAGACTGACTTGATGGAACATGGTGAGTGAGCAGAGGGTGGCATGAAGCTAAGGTTGGAGAGGAGGGCAGAGCAGACCAGACATGGCCTTGTAAGCCACAGTAAGGATTTAGGTAGGTGTGAGGGGAAGGCCCTGAGGACTTTAAGCGAAAGTGTGAAACATACTCAAGAAGAAATAGATAGGGACTTCCCTGGTGGTTCAGAGGTTTAAGACGCTGTGCTTCCAATGCAGGGGCATGGGTTTGATCTTTCGTTGAGGAACTAAGATCCCACATGCCACACGGCCAATTAGTAAATAGAACCTAATGTTGGTTCTGAGGTAGAAAAGAAAAAAACAGATAACCTGGATAATACTCTATCCACTAAAATCTTCCTACAAAGAAAACTTCAGACCTGGATGCCTTCACTGGTGAATTCTCCCAAACATAAGGAAAAATTACCAATTCTATATAAAATTCTTCAGAAAATTGAAAAGGAAGGAATAGTTCTTAACTAATTCAGAGACTAGCATTACTCTGATACCAAAACCAGACAGACATGAACATGAATGCAAAAATTTAATAAAAATTCTAGCAAAGTAAACCCAGCAATGTATAAAAGAATAATTCATCATGACCAAGTGGGGTAAACCCAGAAATGCCAGCTTGAAGAAACATTTGAAAATCAGTTCATATAATTCACCATATTAGCAAACTGAACAAGGAAAAAGCAAACAANAACCAGACAGACATGAACATGAATGCAAAAATTTAATAAAAATTCTAGCAAAGTAAACCCAGCAATGTATAAAAGAATAATTCATCATGACCAAGTGGGGTAAACCCAGAAATGCCAGCTTGAAGAAACATTTGAAAATCAGTTCATATAATTCACCATATTAGCAAACTGAACAAGGAAAAAGCAAACAACATCACCTCAATAGATACAGGGGAAGGACTTGACAGAATCCAACACTTATGTTTGATAAAAAAAAAAACCCTCAGCAAAGTAGGAAAAGAAGGGAAGTCCCTGAATCTGGAATCTATGAAAAACTAAAGGCTAACACATAATGGTTAACTGAGTACTTTCCTTCATGAGACAAGAGTGTGTGTTCTTACTACTTCTTTTTAACATTGTACTAGAGGTCCTAGCCAGTGCAATATAGCAAGAAAAATTAATAAAAGGAGAATAACAACTGAGTCAAATGGTGTGTTTCATTTCTGAGAAAGTACCATAATGTTTTCCAAAGTTTTCACACAATTTTACATTCCTACCAGTAATGTAGGAGAATTATGTTGTGTTTTATATAGCAGATGCCATATGCTGTCCAACACTTGGTAAGGTCAGTCTTTTAATTTTAGCTTTCCTAAAAGTGGATGTATAGTGATATCTCTTTGTATTTTAATTTACATTTCCCTAATAACCAAGGAAAGTTATGACCAACCTAGATAGCATATTCAAAAGCAGAGACATTACTTTGCCAACAAAGGTCCGTCTAGTCAAGGCTATGGTTTTTCCAGTGGTCATGTATGGATGTGAGAGATGGACTGTGAAGAAAGCTGAGCACCAAAGAGTTGACGCTTTTGAACTGTGGTGTTGGAGAAGACTCTTGAGAGTCCCTTGGACTGCAAGGAGATCCAACCAGTCCATCCTAAAGGAGATCAGTCCTGGGTGTTCTTTTGAAGGACTGATGCTAAAGCTGAAACTCCAATACTTTGGCCACCTCATGCAAAGAGTTGACTCATTGGAAAAGACCCTGATGCTGGGAGGGATTGGGGGGAGGAGGAGATGGGGATGACAGAGGATGAGATGGCTGGATAGCATCGCTGACTCGATGGACATGAGTTTGGGTGAACGCTGGGAGTTGGTGATGGACAGGGAGGCCTGGCGTGCTGCAGTTCATGGGGTCTCAGAGAGTCTGACGCGACTGAGCGACTGAACGGAACTGAACTGAAGAACCAAGGAGCACTTTTCATGTCTTTATTTGCTGCTTGTGTATCTTCTCTGGAGAAGTGTCTGTTTAAAACTCTTTCTCATTTAAAAATAAAATATATTTTTTGTGCCTTCTTACTGAGCTGCATATATTTTTTTCTTTCTTTTTTAAAAATTTATTTTTTTGAAGGATAATTGCTTTACAGAATTTTGTTGTTTTCTGTCGAACCTCAACATGAATCAGCCATAGGTATACATATATCCTCTCCCTTTTGAACCTCCCTGTCATCCCCCTCCCCACCCCACCCCTCTAGGTTGATACAGAGCCCGTTTGAGTTTCCTAAGCTATGCAGCAAATTCCCATTGGCTATCTATTTTGCATATGGTAATATAACTTTCCATGTTACTCTTTCCATACATCTCGTCTCCTCCCCTCTCCCCATGTCCATAAGTCTATTCTCTGTGTCCGTTTCTCTACTGATGCCCTATAAATAAATTCTTCAGTACCATTTTTCTAGATTCTGTATATGTGCACTAGCATATGATATTTATCTTTCTTTTTCTGACTCACTTCACTCTTTAATAGGTTCTAGGTTCATCCACCACATCAGAACTGACTCAAATGTGTTTCTTTTTATGGCTGAGTAATATTCCATTGTGTATATGTACCACAACTTCTTTATCCATTTGTATTTTTAAATATATTCTGATACAAATTCTTTCTTCATGTATTTTGGGTCTATTCTTTCTTAACATATTCTCAGTCTACTATAAATAGTTTTTTTAAAAAGTATATTCTAGACACAAGTTCTCTGTAGGATATATTTTACAAATATTTTCTCCCAATGCTGGCCATCTTTTCATTTTCCTAGTGGTTTCTTTTAGATAGCAAAAGTATTACATTTTAATCATCTAGTTTGTTGTTTTTCCTTTTATTGTTAGTACTATTTGTAACATATCTGAGAACTCTGCCCAACTCAAGGTTGTAAAGATTACTGTTAATTTCACAGTTGTATCCAATATGCAAAACTTATCAAATTGGATACTCCAATTGTATCCAATTGTACATGTAATTGTATGTTAACTGTACCTCAATAAAGTTGCTCAAAAAACTGCAACCTGATCTAATTTTTAAAATTCATTCTGGCTGCTATGAGGAGAAGGGGCTGGGGTGGGACAGTGGGTAAGAGTAGGAACTTCGGGTGTTTAGGAGGCTGTTACAGTCATACTGGTGAGAGATACTGGTGACAGTGGAAATGAAAAGGAGGGGCTTCCCTGGTGGCTCAGACAGTGAAGAATCTGCCTGCAAGGCAGGAGACCTGGGTTCAATCCTTGGGTCGAGAAGATCCCCTAGAGAAGGAAATGGCTACCCACTCCTGTATTCTTGCTCTAGGAAATCCCATGGACAAAGGAGCCTGTTGGGCTACAGTCCATGGGTTGCAAAGAGTCAGACACGACTGCGCAAGTATCACTTTTCAGACATATTTGAGAAATATTTTGAGACCTAATAACAAAGGCACTAACAGACTTATAAGATGTGAGAGAAATGGAGAGATCTAGGATGGCTACCAAATTTCCAACTTGAGTGCTGAGTGGCTAGGGATGCCTGGTCAGGAAGACTTGGGAGTAGAGATGGGAATGGAACCAGAGTCCTTTTTTGTCTACCTGTGAAGGTGGCTAGACTTGAAGAGAAGGGTCTGAGTGGAGTATTAGTCACCCTGGGAGAATAGACGAAGAAGCAGCTTTAAAATAGCCTTGGGCATTCCAACGCTTGGAGATTCCCTGAAGGACCCAGTAAAGCTCCTCAGGAAGGAACAACTAGAAAACTACCAGTCATATTAATTCCCTATGGCTGCTGTGACAAATTCCTGCAAACTGGTGGCTTTAAACAACTAAAAGTTTATTATCTCAGTTCTCGGGGAGGCCAGAAGTTCAAAATCAGATCCCTGGGCTGAAATCAAGGCATCAGCGGGGCCATCTTCCTTCTGGAGGGTCCAGGGGACAATGCATTCTGTCACTCTTCCGGCTTCTGGTAGCTCTTGGTATTCCTTGGCCCGAGCTTCATCACTCTAGTCCCTGTCTCCACGGTCACTTACTTCCTCCCTCCTGTTGATGTCAAATCTCCCTCTGCCTTATTCTTCTAAGCATATCTGTCATAGGATTTAGAGCCCACCCAGAAAATCGAGGATGATCTCTAGCTTAATTATATTCATAAAGATCTTTTCTTCCCCCAAACAAGATTAGCCTGTGGACATATCTTTTGGGGGCCATTATTCACCCCACTGTACCAACTGATTGACAGGCTAAAGGAGTGACTGACTAAATAGTAAAAGATGGCAGAGCTCCCTAGGCCTGGGAAGAGGGACCGAGGATGTCAAGTAAAGGGTGCATAGGACCTAGGCTGCTGTTAGCTTGAGCATGTGTGTGGGAGACTGTCATGGAGAGGGGATGTACTGTGGACAGGAACCTCCTAGCCCTTCCAGACCTGACTCAGCATCTTCAGGGGTCATCCATGCTGTAGCCAAGGTGAACTTTATATTACAAATCTGTTCATGTCACACTCCAGTGAGTAACCCTTCAACAGCTTCCAGCAGCTTTAGGCCAAAGACAAATATTCTCACCTACCTACAAGGGCTAGGGGCCTGGTCTCAGCCCACCTCTGCAGTCTTGTCTCACACCTTCATCCTCTGCTGTCTGCCTCCAAAGACACTGGCTGCCTCTCAGGTACTTGCCTACTGTTGCCATGGCTATGGTTTCCTCTGCCTGGAAGGTTCTTCTTCAACTCACTTCATGGAGTTAGCAACAACTAATACTTTGGATCTCAACCCAAATGTCTCTTCTTCAGGAAATTCATCCTTGAGTCCCTGGTCCAGGTCATACTAATGTGTAATATAATTTCTCATGGCTTCCCATACTCATCTTCCATAGTACTGTCAAAGTATATAATTGTGTACATATTTGTAATTATTTTATTAGTATTTGTCTCTACCACTAGACCATAAGGGAGGGTTTGTATAACTTACCACTCTTATCACAAGTGCCTTGTACAGTGCTTGGCACACAGAAGGAGTATGTGGTAGTTTTGAAACATATCTGCAAATTTTTTGATACCCTTCCCATCAAGAGATAGAGTCCAACTGTCCTCCCTTTAAATATGGGCTGGTCTAATGACTTGCCTCTGGTTAACAGAATGTGGCAGAAGAAATGCAGTATGACATCTAAGGCTAGGTCATGAAAGGTAGTATGGTTTCTTTCTCCTGGCCTGATTTCTTTTTGGATGCTCCCTTTCAGAAACAGTCGCTGTGCTGTGAGGATGCCCAGGCCACATTGAGAGGGCACAGGTAGGTGTTTCAGCTAAAAGCCCCACTGAGAACTTAGCCAATGACCAGTATCAACTGGCAGACATGTACTGAGGGAAGCTTAGCGGTGATTCCAGCCTTAGCTGCAATCTGACTGTAACCACACAAAAAACCCTGAGTGAGAATTGCCTAGCTGATCCCAGTTACTCCTGGAACCATGAGAGATGAAAAAATAACCAATTGTTGTTATTAAATAACTGATCATTGTTGTTATTATATATAAGTTTTGGGATGATTTGTTACTTAGAAGTGGATTGGAAGAGGGTCCAAGAAATACTCAATAGATGTATTGAATGAATAGATGTGGAGAGGTCTGGCTGAGGGAATATTGCGTTTGCTTTAGCTCTATATAAATTTTGGTTGGTAACTCTCAGTTTTTCCTGCTCCAAGAGGCCTTGGAGATCCTGGAAGCCCCAATCTAAGAGTCTGTACTCATACTTAACCAAGAGAAGACTCGCAGAAACTCTGCCCAGAGCAGAGAGCATGGTGGGGTCATCAAAAATGAGCTCTGGCAAGAACCTCAGAGTGCATTCATGTCACTGTGGTTTATTAATCTTAGGCCATGCATGGTTTCAGGGGAGCAAAAACATACATTTCCCTTGTACGTGTATTTTCCTACGGGGAGGGTCTTTAGGCTGTCATTTTTATCAACTTTTTAAAATGCCTATGTGCCCAAAGTGTTAAGACCTACTGATTTAGCATAGCACTCAATTTCTAGGTTAAAAAACTGAGAGCACCTCATTTTCTAGTAAAAAGATGGACAAAGTACCCTAAGTAAGCTTCCTTCGGCAAACAATTCTGGATGAAAGAAGAAAAACTTTTAATGCACTGATGACCTGGCAAGAAAATGAGGAATACTCAGCCCCTAAAACTCAAGAATCCAGAAAGGTAAGTTGAGCTATTTTTAAATTAATTTGTTTGTTTATATTGTGGAGACCTCGTCACCTCTCCTATATACATACATAATGAAATCTACGCTCTTAACAAATTTTATTTATTTACTTGGCTGTGTTGGGTCTTGGTTGTGGCACATGTGGAATCTTCGTGGCGTCACAAGGGATCTTTCATTGTGGCTCACAGATGCTAGCTGTGGCCCACAGGGTCGGTAGTTGTGGTGCATGGGCTTAGTTACTCCAAGGCACATGGGATCTTAGTTCCCAAACCCATGTTTCCTGCATTGCAAGGTGAGTTCTTAACCACTGGACCACCAGGGAAGTCCCCCTTCTTAACCAAAATTTAAGTGTACAGTACAATATTGTTAACTATAAGCACAATCATCTACAGCAGATCCCTACAGCTTTTTCATTTTGCACAAGTGACACTTTATTATTTTTATTTCTTAACTCAGTAAACTTGAACTTAGACATATAGAATGGGGTGATATGAGAGAAATAAGTGTTGTAGTAATAACTGGCTTTCCAACAAAACAAAGTACCTTATTTTCAGTGTTTGCTGATTTCCAAGGTGTAAATATTCCTACCACAGCCAGTTTCAAGCTCTCAATGGTACCAGGAACTGACACTCAAAATTCCTAAGTATTTGGTTCTTCTGAGCTGGTAGGAGCCAGTTCCAGCACACTACTGAGAGAAACTCAAGTTGTCTGTAAGGTGGGAAGTCTGATAAGACCTTTCTTGCATAAGACTGAGACTTCAGTGAATGAATGGACCAGATAAAAGCACCACTACCTCCCAAGAGACTGAAAAGAAAAATGCCTATCTTAACGTCCCTCTTCTCCGGAGAAATAAAATAGCCCCTGCAAATTTACAACTGTAAAGCATATCTATGTCATTTGAAGCCCAAATTCACACTACTTGGGTGATCTGAAAAATTTCAGTCCAGCATTTAATTTAAAGTGGGCCCAATCTGGTAACACTGTGAGAATCTGGCAAATCAAATGCAAATACTCTTGGAAAAACCCACCTTCACCCCAAGTCTCAAGAATTCCCACAGAGAAAGCTCCAAATAGTAGCTTCTAGCTGCAAATCACCAAACACCAAACAACAGATGGTGGAAACAAATCTGTGTTGTCTTTAGATACTGGAATTATCAGACAAATAGTATAAAATGACATGTTTAAAATGCTGAAAGAGTAGAAGAGAAAGTTGAAAATTTGAGCAGTGAGCAAGATACCCTGAAAAAGCACCAAGTATATTTGAACAAGAACTAGAATGTCCCTCTAGAGATTTAGGATGTCTTAACTAAATCTATAAATTCAATGGTTGTGTTAAATAGAAGATTAGACACAATTGAATATATCAGGCACAATAAAATTGTAACTGGAAGATAGAACTGAAGAAATTCTCTAAAATGCAGCATGGAGAAATAAAAAGATGGAAAATATGAGACAGTGGTTAAAAGATATGGGAGACAGGTTGAGATGATCCAAAATACATATAATCAGAGGTTTCAGAAGGAGAGCAGCGAGATTATGAGACAAAAGTAATATTTGAATAGTTAGTGGATGAGATTCATCCAGAAACCCATCAATTCATGCAGTCAAGAATCTTGGTAAATCCTCAAAAGAATTAATCAAAAGAAACCCACAAGTAGACATATCATAGTGAAAATGCAGATTGCCAAAGATGAAGTCTTAAATAGGAGTATATTTTTCAAAGTAGTGACAATTAGACCAAAACAGGTGATTTCTTAACAGCTGGAAGATAGGAGAATTGTAGTTTTAATGTGCTGAGGAAAAATGATTGTCAGGCAAGAATTCTAAAACTAGTGAAGAGGTATTTTAAGAATAAGAAAAAAATGATGCGGTGAGATGAACAAAAACTATATTTGCCACTGGCAAGCAGAAAGAAAATGATTCCAGATGGAAGGAATTAAAGACAAAAAGGATTGCAGAGCAGAGGAAGTGGTACCTGTATCAGTGAAAACAAATATTGTATAAATAATACTAACAATGTCTTGTGAGCTTAAAAAAAGATAAAATTCAAATATATAAAAGCAGTCATATATAAGCTAAAAGGGAGTGATTAGAATTAGTTCTAAGGTCCTTGTTTTATTTAAGAGAAAATAAAAGATATTGGTTAATGTCAAACAGGCAAAATATGCACATTAAAGTTTCTGGTATAACCTCTAAGAACAGCAAAAACAAGTATAACCTGCAAACGAGTAAAGGAGAAAAATGGAATAAGAAAAAATAAACAATAGAAACAATAGAAAACAAATCAAATAAATAAAGAAACAATAGAAAATCAAAAGGCATGAAAAATACAAATTAATAAAGTACACATACATTTACATACATACACACATAGATATATATATGTGTCTGTGTAGGTATCAGTATTTTAATAAACGTACATGGACTAAGTGCTTCAGTTAGATGAAAAATATTGCTGGGACTTCCCTGGTGGTCCAATGGCTAAAACTGCACGTTCCCATTGCAGGGGGCCCAGATATGATCCCTGATCAGGGAACAAAAACCCCCATGGCGCAGCTAAGACATAGGGCAGCCAAGTAAATAATAAATATTTTTTAAAAAGAAGAAGAAAAAGATTGCCAAGTTACACAAGGCGAATAAACCCAGCTATAAGCTATTATAGAGGTGTATCTAAAATATAATACAGAAAGACTAAAAGTAAAAGGATGAAAAAATCTGCCAAATACTAAGCAAAGAAAGATTATATTTTAGTCAGAATAGACTTTGACCAAAAAAAAAAAGCATTGTGAGAGACAACAGAGTCACTTCATGATGATTAAAAAGTCCAATTCATCAGTAAGATGGACTAAATCTTACATTTATATGTATTTAATAACTTCAAAATAGATAAAGCAAAATGAGAAATCAAGGAAAGCAAAATAAAAACAAATTCAGAATGCAATGGGAGATGTTAACACACCTCCCTCAGTAACTGATAGATCAAACAAACCATCAGTAAGGATTAGGAAAGTGGGGTCCCTAGAGGGGAAATGACAGATGATCCTTCATCCTTCTACAAATATTGAGAGCCTGAATGCCCAAGATACCACAATGATATGCTTTGCCAGAGAGAAAAAATGCTTTTAGTATTTTTATGAGTGGAAATTCTAGTCCCATTTTATAAATTGGAAGCTTAAGAGGCCTGGAGGAGTTAAATAACTTGGGTAAGATGCTCTTGCTCAGAAATCTTTAATGTCAAATCCTACTGCCTAACACAGCCCTTGACCTTCCTACTTGTGAACAATCTTAATCCCCCTACATCTCCTCCTTGACCTTTTTAAACTTCCTGGAGACTTCTGGTCCAGTCTTTTTGCCCCCTCTCATCATGTTTACTTCTTTCCCAGTCTGAACCTCTGGAGGGTCATTTGAATCCCTCTCTCCCCAGCACTCCTGATTCCCCTGCACTCCTATCCTCTTGGGCTCAGCCCATCCTTGCATTATACCTGGACTCCACCTGTTCTGCTCCTGTGACTGGCTAGGCTGCTGAGTCATGCTGGAGAAAGATGCCCAGCTCTACAAATTCTTCCCCATAATTCTGGGATCTTGGTCCATCACCTTTGTTCACTCCCATGACTATAATACCTCATTCTCTTGGCTTTTTCTCCTTAACCCAACAACTTGCTCAAGTCTCTTCCATGCCTTTTTTTCTTTAAAAAAACAAAAAACAAACCCAGAGCCTTTTATTTATTTAAATTTTATTTATTTCTTTATGACTGCTCTGGGTCTTCGTTGCTACATGCAGGCTTTCTCTAGTTACAGTGAGTGGGGGCTGCTCTAATTCCAGTGCTCAGGCTTCTCATAGCAGTGGCTTCTTGTTGTGGAGCGTGGGCTCTAGAACTGGGGCTTCAGTAGTTGTAGCACGTGGGCTCCGTAGTTGCAACCAGGGATTGAATCTGTGTCCCCTGAATTGGCAGGTGGACTCCTAACCCCTGGATCATTAGGGAAGTCCTGAGTCTCTTCCTTTCTGGAAAGAGTCTTCTCCTGCCCTTTCTGACCACCATGTAACCACTTCTCTTCTTTCCATATCCAAGGAGTAATTAACAATGTCTCTACCTCCTCATCTCCCAACTTTCCTTCTTTATCCGTTGTAGGCTGGCTTCAGCCCCTATCACCCCACTGAAACTTCTGTTTCTAAAACTACCAAGAGTCTACTAATTACCAAGTGCAAGAGATATTTTTCATTCTTAGAACCTGGGCTCCCCAGGCCTCAATAGCCTAGGATATAAATGGACCTACATGAATAAAAACAAAACAATAAGCATCAAATTTCACCCATTCTTTGCATCTACCCACTGAGGTGGGTGAGGACCCTCTCTGGTCTCTGCAAAGCCCACTCATGTATTTCTGGGTCCACAGGCCAATGCTCCTATGGACTCACAAACAGCCTCAGGGCATCCAGTGGGGCATCTCCTGTGGCCACATTTTCTTGCCTTGATTGAGGAAAAGAGCTCTGTTGAGGAAGCAATGTTTCTCTTTGCTTTATGAGTCCCCAGAGCAGATTCATCTGCTCCTTGAAATCCTACTTTTTTAAAAAAAAATCACACTATTTCCATTGGTAGGACTCAGATATGAGTTCAGTGGGCCAGTTTAGGAGCTGAAGCTGAATAAAGACTCAGAAATGAGTTCAGATTCTTCTTCCTCCCACTCCCCTGCCTCCCCAAGCACTAAGGTGTTTCCTCTGGGTCAAGTTCACACACTTCTCGCAGTAAAGTGGGCCCTGCTTCCCAATGGCTACCCAATGGCTATTCCCCCTCCCTTTTGCCTAAGAGCCCCTGACTTTATTCAAGTACCTACTTTACTCTGAGAACTAGTTTAGGGAAAGTAGTTCCAGGCCTGGCCTCATGGGGAGAGTCAACATTAGTTTATTGCCATAAAAGTGGTCCTAGGACCCCCAGCTAAGCATGGACTTCTAAATGTTGTCCCATTTCCATGAGGCTGAAAAACTGAGGCTCAAGCTCACTAAGTTCAAACAATGTCTTCAGACTAACAGCTAATTTCATTGGTTAGAATCCACTGCCCTCTCAATTCTAGCTTTTGTTTTTCTCTGGCCTGAGTACAGTAAGTCCCCTACATACAAAAGAGGTCCATCCCAAGAGTACATTCATAAGTCCAATTTGTTCATAAGTCCAACAATGTACCCAATTAATTGGTTATTGTACTGTAATAGATTTATGATACTTTTAACAAAAATAATACATAAAAACAAACAAAAAATAAAGAAGATATTTTAAATCTTATAGCACCTTGGAAAATGCAGTGTGGTACAGTACAACAGCTGGCATACAGGGGGATGTTCACATCTTTGACAGTTCACAATTTGAAAGTTTGTATGTAGGGGACTTACTGTGTATTCCTGATTTCAGTGCCAGTCAGGATGTGTTTTCACACAAAATTGCACTCTTTCCTGGATTTTTCCCTTTCCCCTACTATCCTGCTTCCCCTTCTCCAGAACTGGTTTCTCCTGGGAACATTTCTTTACTAAATCATCTTTATTGAATCTTCTCTGAGAATCTGATGAAAGTCATGGACCTTGTCCCCAGAAAAATGCACATACACACATTCAGAATGGTATATATACCTTTTTGCTCCCCCTAAAGTCACCTATAGACCCAAGATTAAGAACTCTCCAAATGATCTTTGGAGGGACCTCTCTGGTTAAGACTCAGCTTCCAGTGCACAGTGCACAGTGCACAGTGGCGGGGGGTGGAGGTGTGATCCCTGGTGGGGAAACTAAGATCCCGCGGGTGGCACGGCACAACAACAACTAAAGATCTTTGGGGCAGCTCCACAGCTAACTTTCTCTGCATTTCGCACCTTGGTTACCAGGCAGTGGGGGCAGGCTCATTTGGGGCTGAGCTGCTTCCCAGTTCAGCTGTCCCCTGCCCTCTCTGGCCTCGCGGAGGCTGTCTATGCTTCCCTGGAGGCCACAGCCCCGGCTCTAGGAGTGCTAGAGTGTCCCCATGCCTACATGTAATGTGCATTCAGTTGGAAAACAACCTGGACAGGACAGCGCTCTTCCTAGACTGAGCGCCATGGCCTCCGCTCATCCTAGACTCCCTTCTGGTGGGGCCCAGTCTGCCCACTAAGCTGTCCTCTCTTCCTTCCTGACTTTTGTGTGGGCCCCCCACCACACTCCCTCCTTCCCTCCCTCTGGCCAGAAGCCTGGGACCCCAACTCTGAAGAAACCCTACAACAGGGTCTCTGCTCTCTTCTTCCCATGACTGAAGTCTCTCACGGGGACTCTAGCCCCCAGGCTCCAGCCTGTTCACTGCCCCTTGAAAACCTGGGATCCGGGAAGGCTGAGGGCTCTGGGCTCCACTGAGGAAACTGGACTCGGGGTGAAGCTCCCAGGCAGGGGCTGTAGGGCCCTTGGAGACAACGTGCTCTCTTGCCTTTGTCCATGTCTGGGCTCTGGGGGGTGCAGGCAGCCTTGGGAGAAGCTGCTCTCCACTTGGCCACCCCCAGGCGCCTGGCTCTCCTGCTGTTTTCTTCCTCTGGGCTCTGGAACCTTCTGCGGATCCTCTCTCCTCAGGATGAGGAAAGCAGATGTTGCTCTCCCCACCAGGCCCCCAAACATCCTCCCCCCAACCCCAGGGCTTCCGGCTCTCTCCTCCTCCATTCTCCAGCGACGAGGGCCCTTTCCTGCTGTGACAGGTGAAGAGCAGAGTGCCCTCCACCCCCGGCCCTCTATCCGGCTCAGGGCCTGTGTCTGGGAGGGGAGGCTGGGTCTCGCTTGGGAGGACCTGGCTGCCCAGCAGAGGGGCTACCAGGGCAGGTTTGTCCGTCCCGGCCTGTGGTTGGGCCAGGCTGGGGCTCAGAGGCATCCGTCTGCGGGCAGGGCCAGCTGGGAGGGTCCTGCCTGCCCCTGCAGGACCCTCGCTTGCCTTTTCCAAGTGCTTCCCCTCCACCCTGATGGTGGGTCTCTGCCGTCCCTGGGGTCATATTTCCTGGGAACATGGGGGAGTGGCGCTCTTGCTCTTCAGAGCCACAGCAGATGAGCTTTCCTGTCAGAGTAGCAGTTGTCAGATATGATGAGAATGACCTGAGAGCTTTACAAAGAACTGCTGTCCGGGCCGCGGCCACACCAGTTACCGGTTTTAAAGCTCCCGGATGAGCCAAACGTGTGGCCTTTGAGCCTCACAAGGACCCTGAAAGGCCGGGACTGTCATCATCTCCACAATGCAGGTGGGGACACCGGGCTCAGAGAAATGAAACCACTTGTCTGGGGTCAGAGGGCAAGTGAAAGGGACGAGGGTCCCCTCCAGACCTGCACCCTGCTGGAAGCACCCAGGCTTCCAGAGGGGCTTCCAGTGGGACCACGAGGCCTCAGGCTGGCTCAGGAACTGGCCCTGTCTCCCCAGAAGTGGGGAGACATTTCTGCCCCCTCTTTCTCTGCACGCTGGGCTGGGCCTCCTCCAAGCTCCACACTGCGGTGGGCCACTTCCATTTGTCCAGCCAGGTCCTTTCACTGGAGAGGCGCGCCCTTTGGTCAGGGGGGAGGATGCATTTTTGAGGTGAAATATTGTACAACAGCCAGGAACGGAAAATATTAAAAGCCCATGGGCGCCAGCAAGGTTCAGGCCAGGGCCAAAAGGTTCAGAAAAAAAAGGAATAAGGCTCCCTGCAGTGGAAACCCTGGGGTGGGGCAGGATCAGTCACATCACCCACACCCTATATTCAAGGCTGCCTCCATCTTCAGGGTTAGAGCAAGCCTTGCCTGGGCCACAGGAAGGTCCTGGGGTGGAGATCTCAAGGGGAAAGCCCCACAGGTGTATTGGATTTGGTCTGCCCTGCCCTGCAGAAATGGGCACAGAGAAGTGGGCCCACTGAGGGTGGAATATCTTACTGGGATACACAAGTTCTGAAGGTTCCAGGTGCTGGGATCCTGGACATGGTGCCTGTCCTCTAGAGTTTTCACCATAGAGATGGGGCAGGCAAGGAAACAGACAGTGTCAACAGAATGCGATCAACGCTTTGTGGGAGGAGTATACAGAGCACAGGGCTCCTGAAGAGAGGAGAAGGGCAGTTATCTCAGTCCTGGGCTATGAGGAAGGGTTCCCAGAGCGGGAGGTGGTACCTGGCTGAGTTCGCTACAAATAGATATTTGAAGAATGTTCACAAAGCTGGAGTGTGGGTACGTGCCCTAGAAGCCTATCTCTCTGCGTTGGGAAAACAGAGAGACATCAGCAAATGGAGCCATTCTCCCTGAGTGGGGGGCCTGTCATCTCTCCCTTCCCCTCTGCCCATCGCATACACATTAAAGTGCAGACACACTCGTAGTCACAGACAGTTACATATAAACACATACACATGAACAGGGTAGTGGAGAATGTACCAGCCTTCTCGGTGAGATAGCTGTTTCTGTAAGAAAGGGTTTTTAAAAATATTTATTTTTATATACTTCTCTGACTGCAGTGAGTCTTAGTTGAGGGAAGTGGGGTCTTTAATTGCGGGATGTGGGATCTTTAATTGAGGCACATGGGATCTAGTTCCCCGACCAGGGATTGAACTGGGACTCCCTGAATTGGGAGAGTGGAGTCCTAGTCTCTGGGATCACCTGGGACATCCCAAGAGAAAGGTTTTAATAAGAACTGGAAGTAGAAGATGAGGCCCCCACAGTTGAAGACCTGTAGGGACAGGCTGCTGCTCTGCTGAAAACAGGAAGGAGGGTTCAGAGGGAGGTGTAAGGAGCAGTGGTGGAAGAGGAAGAGGAGGGAGCTCTAGGGCCCATCTAATCCTCTCATTTAACTGTGGAGGAAACTGAGGTCCAGAGAGGGAAAGTAAAATGCCTGAGGTCACATTGTACCTGGGGGTCAGCGCTGAGTGTGGGCGAACAAGGGTCATGACACACCCAGGCGAGCTTGCAAACCCCCGCACAGCCAGTCGTGGTGCACACTCCCAGAGCAGACACGCAACCTAGGCTGCCATTAATCACACCTGATGCTGCTCAGATCCCTCATTCAGCTGAGAGCTGGGTCAGCCTACCTGTCTGCATCCCTTTCGCACTCCAGCCCTCATGGATCACAGGGCCCATAGCGGGAAGTAGAATATTTGGGAACTTTGGGTCAGGCTACCTGCAGGTCTGTTCTGAGCATCCCCTGGAAAGTTCCCTGAAGCAGTGCAGGATGTTCACCCCTAGAATGAACTCTGCTGCTCAGAGGTCAGGACTGGGCCTGCATCCTCAAGGGAAGATGTGCCTCAGGGCAGAGCTAAAGCCTCACCGGACCCAGAACTGGGACTGCAGACCCCTAGCGTCACATCTCAGTAAGATGCCACAGAGTCTACCGGAGGCAGAGAGGAACCTAGACGTTTCTAGAGGAACCCAGAGGAACAGGAGACCTGGGCTCCATCGTGACTTGCCCTTCTCTCTATAAATGGCCTTGGGTAAATCCCTTTCCCTCTTGCGGATCTATGAATTTATTTTATTTAAAAGATTTTATGATATGGACTGCTTTTAGAGTCTTTAATTGAACTTGTTACAATATTGTTTTTGTTTTATTTATTTAAATTTTTTTTTTGGCTACAAGGCATTTGGGATCTTAGTTCCCTGACCAGGGATTGAATCCGCACCCACTGCATTGGAAGGCGGAGTCTTAACCACTGGAATGCCAGGGAAGTCCCAGATCTATGAATTTATCACATTGAACCAGGGGCTGGAGACACAGAAATAAGGCACAGGGCTTCCTCTTCAAATGTTTACGTCGGGTGAAGGAAGGCAGCATTTCCAGGTGGAGCAAAGAGCTCAACTCAGAGTGGGGCTAAGAAATAGTGAGGCTGGGGCTGGAGAGGTGGGTAGGCTGGAATGCTCAGCAGACGCAACTGCCTGTTTCAGGTATGATGATAAACTCTTATATTGTGCTTGTAACCTTAATGGTGCCACCACACCCCAGATCCCCATCTAGCTGTAACTGTGGGCCCACTGCTCCCTACTCAGGAAAGCACTTGTTACATGGTGTTTGGGAATGGCCACTGATTGGCTCAGGCTGAGCATCTGACCTAAACCCAGCCTATCCGCCCACTGGCAGGTGACTGGTGAAGTGTGCTTCTTGGGAAAAGCTCCACCCAATAGGGGTGGAGATAGTAACTAGCTGAGCCAATCATAATGGCTCCTGGTAAAATGTGAACTAAGGAAATACAGGAGATGGACCTGTGAGGAGCAAGGTACAGAGAGAAGCTGCCATACAGACAAAAGCAGTTGCTCCACTGGAGAAACATTCTGGAGAAGCATTCAGGCAGCATGTGAGAGATTGGCCGGCCTCAGCTCAGTTTCTGACTTCAGCTGTCTTTACAAGCTTGCTTTTCATTCAGACGGGCCTGAGTGAGTCATCATTCTTGTTAAACTGTATAACTAGCTAAGAGCCCCCTCATCTCCCCGGCATGCCGAGCAGCCAACTCTGTCCTGCAGCCTGTAGAGAGGCCGCTGTGAGAAAACAGAAAGATCAGAGGATGGGAAATTAAGAGACTGGGCCTGGGTTCGAGGCTGACTCGAGTTCCCAAGAGCCCAAGAGCCAGGCCTTGGCAGAAGGCTGGAATGCCTTGCACAGTGTGCTTTCTCCTTCACTGGTTATGATCTGGCTAAAAGGAAAATGACAGATGGAAGCAGCCAGGAAGGTAAAGGCAGCTGCTACCTATTCAGGGTATTCTGCTGTTTGATGAAAGCTGATTAGTTGGGTGCAGAGGATTCAAAGGGCTCCCCTGGCGGCTCAGTGGTAAAGAACCCATATGCAATGCAGGAGATGTGAAGACATGAGTTCGATCCCTGGGTTGGGAAGATCCCCTGGAGAAGGAAATGGCAACCTAGTCCAGTATTCTTGCATGGGAAACCCCACAGACAGAGGAGCCTGGTGGGCTATAGTCCATGAGGTTGCAAAAGAGTTGGACACGACTGAACGACTAAACAAGAGGATTCAAACCCTCTCTGTTCAAAGGGCCTCCAGGAAGATCTGAAAGTCACTGGAGAGCAGGGACAGTTCTAGACACAGCACAGTGCTTGAAAGTCTTAGCCATCTCCCGGGCACTTCTCAGCAGACCCATGTCTGGGTCCTGGGGAGAACAGAAGGGCTGTAAGTGAAAGCTAAAAGAACTGTTCCACCGAAGTTTGCTTATCTGGACAATTACAGACCTGTTTTGGAATCAGGCAAAAGAGGCATTTGTTCCTGCTATGCTACTGACCTTTGTACATGGAAAAAGCTCTATGTTGCTGGCAACAGTGACTTGAAGAGCTGCAGTGTGGGGGAAGGGATTGGTCCATGAAAAAAAAAAAGTCTTTTCAACAAATAGGGCAAAAACAACTGGACGTCCACATGCAACAAATGAAGCTTGACTCAGACTTTGCACCATGTGCGTAAGCTGGTTAAAAGTGAAAATAGACCTAAAGGCAAAATAAAAAAAAATTTTTTTAAACTCCTAGAGAAAACACAAAAGAAAATTTTTTTACAAAAGAAAATTTTTGTGACCATAGTTTTGACAAACATTTTTAGATCTAATACCAAAAGCAAAAATCCATAAAATTAAAAATCGATAAATTAGACTTCAAAATTAAAAACTTCTGCTCTTCAAAAGGCATAGGAAGAAAATGAAAAGACAGAAGTCCCCTGGCGATCTGGTGGTTAAGACTCTGCACTTCCGCTGAAGGAGGCACAGGTTTGATCCTGGGTCAAGCACCGCTGCATGCTGTGCTTTGCAGCAAAAAAAAAAAAAAAGACAAGCTACTGGGGGAAAATACTTTCAAAATACATCTGATAAAGAACCTGTATCTATAATATATAAGGTGCACTCAGAATTCAATAATGAGGAAACAAATAACGTAATTACAAAATGGGCAAAGTATGTGAACAGACGCTTCATCAAAGAAGACATAGAAATGGCAAATAAGAGTATGAAAAGCTGCTCACCATCATTGGTTACCACGGAAGTGTGAATTAAAACTAGACACACTACACAGCCATTGGAAAGGCTTGAAAACAGCCAAAGGTGTCATTTTAACAGTACCAAGTGTTAATGAGAATGCTGAGCAGTTGGAACTCTCATGTTGCTTGTGGGAAAGTAAATGGAATAATCACGCTGGGAAACAGTTTGGTAGTTTCTTATAAAGTTAAGCGTACACTTCACTTATAACCCAATAATCACACTCCTAGATATTTACTCAAAAGAAGTGAAAAACAGGTTTATACAAAAATTGGTACACAAATATTCATAGCTAAAATATAATTGCTAAAAACTGGGAGACAACCCACATGTCCTTCAACTGGTGAACGAACAAAGAAACTGTGGCATATCCATACAATAGAATGCTACTCAACAGTGAAAAGGAATGAATTATTGAGACATGCAACAACCTGGATAACTATACTAAATGAAAGAAGGTAGACTTAAAAGGCTCATACCAAAGAATTCCATTTACAGGACATTCTCGTAAAAGTAAAATGACAGGAAAAGAGGACAGATCAGTGGTGGTCAGCAGCTGGGGAGAGGGAAGGGGGCTGACTCCAAAGGGAGTTTCTGAGATGAGGGAAATATTTTGTATCTTGATGGTGACAGTGGTTACAAGACTGTCTGCATTTGTAAACAATCATAGAATTTTCTACTCAAAAGGGTGCTTTTACAGTATGAAAATTATGCTTCAATTTTTAAAAATGGAAAGTGAGGGGACTTTCCTGGTGGCCCAGTGGCTAAACTCTGAGCTCCTAATAATTCAGGGTACCTGGGGTTCAATCCCTGGTCAGGTAACTAGATCCCATAGGCTACAACTAAAGATCCCGTGTGCCACCACTAAGACCTGTTGCAGCCAAATAAGTAATTTAAAAAAAAAAAAAAAGAAAGAAAAAGTAAAAAAAAAAAAAAAGTAAAAAGAAAGGGATTCAATTTTCTTCTTCCCTTTCTTTGCCTTTCCTGCTACTGGCCAACATTCTGTCCTCCAAGCTACTGTCCTCCTGGGGGTAGGAGTGATTTCTCAATTCGGCCGCCCTGAACACTGCTTTGTTTCTGGAAAGAAAGAGTCAACCCACGAGGACGATCTATGCAGGCCCATGTCTGCTGTGTCCTACCGTCCCTCCCTGTCTGGCTAAGCCTGCCCATCCAGGCTTTTCTAACTTCCATTCCCCTTGCTGCCTGTTTCCCGGGGCCATCTGGAGGCCCAAATCTTTACGGCCCAGGTGTTGTGTGGGTGAAATATTCTGCTTAGAAAGAGGGAGGCTCCTCACACTCCACTTTCCACAGTTCTAGCCCTTTAAACGGCCATGGGTCCTGGGCACGTTCGGTCTGAGAGCACGTCCACCCAACATCTACCTCGTCTCAGCCCTGATACAGGCCGTGCCCATCCCTGTGGCAGGTGGGCAACAGGCAGCTGTCAGATGCTTCCGAGTGAGCTTGATGACGCCTGGGGCAAATGCATCACACTGAGTGTGACTGGTCCAGGAGGGGAGTGTGAACACTCTTGCCATGACTCCCTGGTAAGTGGGAACCCTCTAATCCTACACAAAATTGTGAGTGGGGTGTCCCTGAGATGCACGGGGTGGGGGGACTATGGGACACACTGAGGTCCACATGTAGAACGTGAACTCACTGATTTGTGCAGTGAACAGAACAATGTCTCAGTGTGGGAGACACTGGAAGTGAGGTGGAGACACTGTGGTGACCTCTGAGCCCACCATGACAGCTGGGGGAGCGTCACGGTGACTCCCACAGTCAGTGGTGAAGACACTGGGGCTTCTGCGGGTGTGAGCACCTTGTGGTAAGTGTGGGGAGCACTAGAGATGCCATGTGTGAACTCAAGGTTGAGACCATGGTGAGTGCACCATAGGACGGTGAGGTGACCTTTTTTAAAAAAATATTTACTTGTTTATTTGACTGCTCTCGGTCTTCGTTGTGGCATATTAGTTTTTCTTAGTTGTGGTCTTAGTTGGGATCTAGTTCCCTAACCAGGGATCGAACCCAAGCCCACTATATTGGGACCATGGAGTCTTAGCCACTGGACCACCAGGGAAGTCCTAAGGTGACATTTTTTTAAGTTTGAGGGTCATGAACACAGTGAGCATGTTACACAAGGTGGAGGGCCCTATTGGACATGTTTTGGGGCATCTTCAGACTCTGTCCATTCTCAGGGTATCTGCTCCCCACCTACAACCTTTGAAGAAGTCAGCACACCCTCATAAGACCAGGTGTTGACCAGCAGGCCACAGTGTGTGCAGCTATGCGTGACTTGCATAGTTCTGAAGCTTTCTTTTTCTTTCGTTTTCTAAGCTGGAGTTGTTATAGTTGTTCAGTTTTGCCCAGCTCTTCTGGGAAGTGCTGATGTGGTTACAGGGTGAGAGGAAGTGATTCATGGGTAGGTTTGGCGAAGAACAAAGGGAGGGTCAATACTGAGGTTGACAGCTATTAAAGTGGTTTTTGATTCCAAGATTCAACTACTAGTATCAAGATTAGTTAGTAGTAAGAGGGATTCCCCTGGTGGTCTAGTGGTTAAGAGTTCGCCTGCTAATGCAGGGGACATGGGTTCAATCCCTGGTCAGGGAAGATCCCACATGTCACAGAGCAACTGAGCCCATGCGCCAGAACTGCTGAAGCCCGTGTTAGAGCCTGTGCTCTGCAACAGGAGAAGCCGCTGCAGCAAGAAAGCTGGGCATTGCAACGACTAGTAGCCCCTGCTTGGGCTTAGCTAGAGAAAGCCCATGCACGGCAACAACGACCTAGCGAAACCAAAAATAAATAAACTTTTTAAAAAGAATCTGGATGAAAAAAAGTTTAGTAGTTAGACATTTCAGGTTGACTCCTACTCAACCTGAAGTAGGAGTTGTACTTTTTGGTTTGTGGTTGTATTTTTGGTAGGTATGTGTCATTTTTCGCTTCCTAACATCCATTCTTCCTACTTTCGATGACAGCACCACAGTTTTTCTTTGGGAAAAATCAGTCCCTGTGATTCCAATGAGATGATCTACCCCTACCTCCAGAAGTGGACTAATCAGAGCTTTCCACCCCTGTGATTACGGGCCCAGGGTTAGGAAGGGGCCAGAGAGAGCCTTTCTCAGGACTTCTGCTGGAACACAGAAGTCATGCTTTTTCGACTGGAGATTTGAGATGTGCTAGAAAGGAGCCTGGATCTTCTGGAAGATATCACATGGGAACAGCATCTGTTTCAGTTACTGTTGCATAACTGCTGCTCCTGCTGCTAAGTCACTCCAGGCGTGTCCGACTCCACGAGACCCCATAGACGGCAGCCCACCATACCAAACTACCCCAAATCTTAGTGGCTTAAATGATGATCACTTTCTCATATCCTCAGGATTCTATAGGTCAGGGTCTCATGTAGGGCTTGACTGGGCAATTCAAAACACAATGACTTGTTTTTTATGACTTGGATTGAGGCCACTCTGTGACACTCATCTAATAGATGAGCTGTGGCCTGGCAGGTCCAAGACAGCTACACTCACATGCTTGGTGCCTTCATGGTGAGGGCTGAAGACTGGGCTCAGCTGGGACCTCCTACCATAACACCGACACCAGGCCTTTCCAGTTTGGTGGTCTCTGGAAAGTAAGCTCGCTTTCCCCAGAGCAGACATCCCAGGTGGAAGCTGTGTGACCTTTTCTGACCTAGCCTGAAAAGTTCACCTCGTTCTTGGTTACAAGTCAGTCATAGGCCAGCTGAGATTCAAGGGGAGGGAAATTAGATTCTACTTCTTGATGGCAGAGGAAGGCAATCACCTTGTACATGAACATGTGCAACAGGAGCTATTGTTGCAGCCAACTTGGGAAAATACAGACTCTGCTAGAGCCTCCTTGGGAAAAAAACCATCTCAGAAAAAGCAGTTCGGACATGGAAGGAGAACAATCCTGATGATGTTATTTGAGTCCCTGGATCCAATTTTCCCCAGGACTTCAGTTTTCACAACCATTAGATCCCTTTTCTGTATAATCCAATCTGAGTTGTGCTTTGTCTCTTGCAACTGGAAGCTCTTTGACTCTTAGCGTGTATGTGTAACTGTGTGCTGAGTTGCCGCAGTCATGTCTGACGCTTTGCAACCCCATGGACTATAGCCCACCAGGCTCCTCTGTCCATGGGATTCTCCAGGCAAGAATACTGGAGTGGGTTGCCATACNGGGGGGGGCTTCCCTGTTAGACAGTAAAAAATCTGCCGGCAATGCAGGAGACCCAGGTTCAACCCCTGGGCCAGGAAGATCCTCTGGAGAAGAGAATGGCAAACCATTCCAGTATTCCTTCCTGGAAAATCCCATGGACAGAGGAGCCTGGCAGGCTACAGTTCAAGAGATCACAAAGAATCAGACATGACTGAGCGACTAACACACATGCATAAAAAGTATTTACAAGAGTATCTTGCTGGCACTGGCACAGAATAAGCCTTAATAAGTATTTGCTACTATTAGTGTGGTTATAAAAAGCATTGGCTACTATTACTATTATTTAAGTAAAGCCCTTGGTACCATTCCGGATACATATAAGTACTCAGTAAATGATGGTTATTACCATAGAATCCAACAGTGTCATCCCTATAGTGTTACCTTTATAACAGTGACTCCCTTTAACACCCCACCATGTGAGGATGACTCTGGTCCTTAAAAACCAAGTGACAGGGCTGATACTGAGACAGACAGGATTTTCAGTGACTTGCAAGGCAATGCTTGTCATTGAAAGAGGCAAGTGGGTGGAATCAGTCGCTTGCCCAATGTGCTCCGGGTAAAAGGAAGGGAGTGGTGTGAAAAGAGAGTAAGAGAAGCAGCTTTGCTTTCACACATAGATTCTGCAGCCGGTGTGACCCTCTGCCTGCATCTACTTACCAGTGTGACAAAGTTCTCAACAGCCTTGCCAAACTTGCTGACCAAAAATGCATTTCCATACAATGATGGAAAATGCCTCTCCATGTCACAGAATCAGAATTTCGTGGATTCCATCCAATTTCCTTACTTACACATGAGGCAGTTGAGGCCCAGAGAAGGAAATGAACTTAGCCAAGGTCACACAGATGATGAGGGGCAGTCAGAACTATAAACAGGATTTCCAAACCCAAGTCCAAGTTCATATCCCACCAGGCCACGTACTTATTGATTGTAATTGTGGCACAGGGAAGTGACCCTCAGCCTTAAAACAAGTCCTCTTCCTGGGAAATGCACAGGAAAACGGTGTTGGGAATACCCAGGTGTGCACTCTTGCCTTCATCTGGGTGAGAAATGTTTACCTGCCCCTTATCCTCTCTAGTGTCCTGCTTCAGCTTCCATGCCCAAGTGCTTTGCAGACACACCCTAAAGCTTGTCCAGCCCATTGAATTATACAGTGTCTCCTTGCCATGCTTCCCTGAGGGGCTCCAGATGTTCATGCCATTGGTATCATTGCTGCAGGGCTCACTCAGAAAGAGAGGAAGTTTCAGACACAGTTGAAAGCAAAAGAGAAAGGCTACTCTGTGGCAATCTTACATGATCTATCCCCATATTTATGATGACTGCCTTAGCTTCTTCTTTTTGGCCAGATGGTCCTGGAGTTTACATATTTCCAGCCAGTGAAATGCAAAAAGGAAGTAGCTATAACTGCTGCTGCTGCTGGGCCTCTTATGGGCTTTTCTGCAGATGATGTTGGGGAAAGCAGCGTAAAATGTTCTGCAGAGATGAGAGTCAAAACATCCATGTTAGATCAACAGGTGACACTGCCCAGAGTCTCTACCAACTCCATCTCTAGAGCTGAATCACTAACCCATCCTTAAGCTACACTATATATTCCAAAGAGGCATGTGGTAAATCCTCTCTGGTCCTTATGTTATGAATGCAGATAAAATCTCATCATTGAACAAGCAGTTGCCAAACATCATTACACAGGATTCCATGAGGGTTACAGAGACAAAATGAAATGTAGTTTGTTCTTTCAAAGAGTGACGAGTTTGGTGGGGGAAGCATATTATGTACTTATTAAAAATCAGACAGAGCTCTAAAATGTGTCTGTTTATTACCCCTGATGCAGTCTTTGTCAACTTCCCACTAAAATATCCAGATGACAGAAGAGAATACATAAAAATTCATAATAAAAAAAAAAAACACGGAATGTGGTAGGAATGTTTACTAATCATGAGGCAGCTGATATTGCTAGAGAAAAACTTGGCAAATTCTTGCCTCAAGACACCAGGCTTCATCTCTTAAAGCCCTAAAACATATCTCCTCACTGTCTGCCTAATTCAGAGACTCAAGCAGACCACCAAACAGCCATGTCAATAATACATGGACGCTGCCCTTTGAGGAGGCTGTAGCACGGTGTTTGGTACATGTGCACANAGAGAAAAACTTGGCAAATTCTTGCCTCAAGACACCAGGCTTCATCTCTTAAAGCCCTAAAACATATCTCCTCACTGTCTGCCTAATTCAGAGACTCAAGCAGACCACCAAACAGCCATGTCAATAATACATGGACGCTGCCCTTTGAGGAGGCTGTAGCACGGTGTTTGGTACATGTGCACACTAATTAAGCATCTGCTAAATGGCTAAATGAATGAAGAAGCCCTTTCCTGATCTACCCATTCTCACACTGCCACTCCTAATACCCTGATGCTACATCCTTTGAGAGACAGCATCTCTGTGGGCATGAAGTAGGGAGAGCTGGAAATAGTGACCCACATCTTGGAACATGACGTTTGTATATATAAAGTGGCTCAACTAGGAAAAGAAAAAAAAAGGGGGGATTTGGGGGAAGCAATAGACACTGAAAATTGCATTTTGCATACGTTCCACTGACTCAGAGTATCAGAAAGGTCCAGGGACTAGGTAAAATGCCACCTTAGCAGAATAGATCATAGAGCTGTCATAGATCAGAGTTTCTCAATTTGGGTACTGTTAACACTTAGGGCCACATAATTCATTTTTGTGGGTAGTGTCTTATATATTATAGGGTGTTCAGCAGCATCCCTGGCCTCCCATCACTAGAAATACACTCCTCCCCAATGTGTAACAATCAAAAATGTCTCCAGATCTTATCAAATGTCCCCTGGCAGACACAATCACCCTCAGTTTAGGACCACTGTCATAGATGAATGTTTAAGAAGCTAGAAATCATATGGTGAGCTATTCACATCACTTTGCCCTCTAGCTGTAAAGCTGACCCATCACCACATAAATATACTTGGAAGTAAGCCAGAGGAAGGCAATATCCTTGAATATCGACAAACTGAATGTTCTGAGAAACTTAGGAGGATAACTAGTGTGAAAAAAAGTTACAGGCTTCATAGGGGGACAAAATGCCAAACAAAGGAAAAGAAAAATTATCCTAAAGACCCCAGAAATAATCTACTATGAGATACAGGAGAAAACCTGAGAAAACTGTTTTGTATTCTCAACAGAGAGCCCAAAGATCTGGCACCCATGAAATAAGCAGAAAGCCATGAGGACAGATGGCTGTAGGAAAAGGTAATAAATATGATATGACCCAATGAGGTAGAAAGACAGAATGAAATAAAAATGGATGAGGTTTTTTGGGAAGTTTTAACAAAGATTAAAACTATAATCACAGAATCCAACAACACAGGAGAGGCAGTAAATACGCATAATTGATAAAGCAGAAAATCAGAACAGTAATGTGAGATGTACTACCAGACTGCAAAGAGAAAAGGATAAAAACCATGAGAAAAGTAGAAGAAAGAAAATAAAAAGCTTATATGTAGATGGTTAACATTTCTGAAAACTGCATCAGAAGAAAAGAAATAGCAGCCATAACCAAAGATAAGACAAAAATTAAATGTGCTCAGATGGAAAGGAATCATACAGATCGAAAAGGTCTGCCAGTTTCCTAATCAATTAAATGCCATTCTCATAGAAAAAAAGTGCTATCACCTTTTTAGAAATTATTTGAATAAAGAGAATAATACTATATGTATTCAGTGATTTTTAATTAATTTATTTTAATTGGAGGATAGTTACTTTACAATATTGTGGTGGGTTTTGCCATACATCAACATGAATCAGCCATGGGTACACGTGTGCCCCCCCCATCCTGAACCCCATTCCCACCTTCCTCCCCACACTATCCCTCTGGGTGGTCTCAGAGCACCAGCTTTGAGTGCCCTGCTTCATGCTTCAAACTTGCACTGATCCTCTATGTTACATATGGTAATATACACATTTCAAAAAAAATAAAGAAAAACATGGCATTTCTATGAAGGAACTAAATCAGGTAGTTCTTGTGTTTCAACTCTGAAATGAATTATGAGAATCACACTCAGCAAGTTTGTACTTGGTAGGCTAGGGTTAGAAAAACATGTTATTCCCGTTCACTTCTTTTTTAAAAATTACTTAAAGGCATACCTCCAAACAGCAAAGAAATGAGGAGGGGTGGGGGGAAGACCTCAGAAATAGAGGATCGATGGTATTAAAAGATGGACACTAAAAGACGCTTACTCCTTGGAAGGAAAGTTATGACCAACCTAGACAACATATTCAAAAGCAGAGACATTACTTTGCCAACAAAGGTCCATCTAGTCAAAGCTATGATTTTTCCAGTAGTCATGTATGGATGTGAAAGCTTGACTATAAAGAAAACTGAGCCTTGAAGAATTGATGCTTTTGAACTGTGGTGTTGGAGAAGACTCTTGAGAGTCCGTTGGACTGCAAGGAGATTCAACCAGCCCATCCTATGGGAAATCAGTCCTGAATATTCATTGGAAGGATGGATGCTGAAGGACCAATACTTTGGCCACCTGATGTGAAGAACTGACTCACTGGAAAAGACGAAAGATTGAAGGCAGGAAGAGAAGGGGATGACAGAGGATGAGATGGTTGGATAGCATCATTAACTCAATGGACATGAGTTTGAGCAAGCTTTGGGAGTTTTGGTGATGGACAGGAAAGCCTGGCGTGCTGCAGTCCATGGGGTCACAACCAGTTGGACATGACTGAGCAATTGAACTGAACTGACTGATTGAAACACTAAAATCAGGTAATGAGATGAATCGCCATAACTCCAACTCTAGACAAAACAATGTGAAAATTATTACTGAAATAGAATATAAAAATTACTAATTTAGCATCAATATTGTAGATATAAATCCAAAGATTATATTAACAAAGAGTGAAATGTGCATATAGTAGATCAGAAGTTTAATAACCATGGACTAAATGTTTTAAATATAATTTTGCTCCTGATAAAGTTAGATAAATATGGATTATATATTGCTCTCACAAACATTTTAAGTAATCACGAATAGAATGTAACTATTCAAAAACACTAGGGAACATAGCAACATATACTCCATAAAACAAAGACTAATAAAACCAGGATGTATAAAATAATGTAAAATAGAAGACTATACAGTAGACATTAAAAATAAATACAAATGAGTTTAACAACCTTCTTTTTTAAATTAATTTATTTATTTTAATTGGAGGCTAATTACTTTACAATATTGTAGTGGTTTTTGCCATACATTAACATGAATCAGCCATAGTTGTACAACAGTTCCCCATCCTGAACCCCCCTCCAACCTCCCTCCCCATCCCATCCCTCCGGGTCATCCCAGTGCACCGGCCCTGAGCACGAGGTCTCATGCATCAAACCTGGACTGGTGATCTATTTCACATATGGTAATATATATGTTCTAACAACTCTTTTAAATGACAACTTTCAAAGTGAGTAAACCCTTGTAACACACATAACTAAATTCCATGCTATTGAAAAACATCTCTAAAATCTAATAATATACATGCAGAAAATGTTTTAAAACTAAAAAAATGGAGAAAGACATGGCAACAACAACAACAAAAAACTGGGATCACAGTGTTGTTACTAGAACTGACTCAAACTTCAAAAAAAGAATGCTTAAAGAACATAAAACACATATGTTATAAAGAATAAAAAGCATAGTGAAAAATATTAGATTTTTATGCACAAGAAATTTCTTTGAAATAAATTACATTATATAGATACTAAGGAGAAAAAGTAGTACTGAGATAATTAAATACACCTAAATCTTTGACTGGAAAAGTGAACAAAAATTAAGACAAGAAGGACATAAATAATGTAAATTGTGATTTAACAAACTGGGATTCCCTACAATAATGGGATGGAGCTTCCTTCTAGCAGTTATGAGTCATAAAAAAATGATCATTTATCAAGCCACAATGAATACCTCAGTGAGCTGCAAAAATAAATGTATAGACCACATTTTCAATCATAATGGAATAAAACAAGAAATTAGAGTTTCGAGTGCTTAACAACTTAGAAACTATTAGCACCATCCCAAATACTAACTGCTAAGTAAAAGTGAAAATGAAAATCATTATTACCAATTATTTCAAGAATAAAATTTAAGACTTCTACATATTGAAATATGAGATATAGTCAAAGCTGTACATGTATTAAAATTTATAATGAGTATCATTAAAGAGAAAAAGTGGAAATAAATTGATTAAGCATTAAAGATAAGATATTAGAAAAATGATAAGGTAATGAGGTAAGCAAAAGTAATAAATTCAACAGCAAAAAGTAATGAATTTAACTAATTGATAAGTTGAATAGTTATTCAAGGGACTATTCAACTTTAATAAATACTTTCAGAAAATCTGATAAAAAGCTAAAGCAAATGCAAAATATTAGAAATGAGACTTTCTTCTTTAGTATGAAGAACACTAATAAATTTTTTAAATCTCATTGAAATAGATCATTTTCTAGGAAAAGATAAATTAATGAAGTTCACTCAAAAAGACACTTAAAAAAACGACTATTTTGATAGCAAAGGAAGGAACTGAAATAAAAATTTGAACACTATCATGCATTATATGCCAAAAATAATTTGCAATGGGTTTATGAATAAAATGTAAAGTGTAGTTCTTACATAGAAGAAAATGTATGTGATTTTTTTAAACTTGAGATTATAAAAATCCTCAAGCATATAAAGAAAAAAAAATCTACATAAAGATAAAATATATATACAGGGCTTCCCTGGTAGATTAGGGGTTAAAAAATCTACCTGCCAATGCAGGAGAAATGGGTTCAATCCCTGATCTAGGAAGATCCCACATGATAACAAGTCCATGCACCATAACTATCGAGCCACCACCCCAGAGCCCACATGCCACACCTACGAAGCCTGTGTGCCCTAGAGCCAAAAACAGAAGCCGTCACAATGAAAAGCCCCTACACCACAGTGCGAACAGACCGACCGCTCGCCACAACTAGAGAAAAGCCAAGCAGCAACAAAGGTCCAGTACAGCCAAACTAATAACAACTTTAAAATAAAATTTAAAAACCATTTTAAAAGTGAAATATATCCAGATTTGACTATACTGAATCAGAATTTCAGAATGAAAACATCTTTTACTATTAAAAGGCAAATTTAAAAATTGGAAAAAGTGATTTCCCATGCATGACAGAAAAAGATCTGAAGCCTTTAATATAAACAAGAATAAGTAGGAAATGGACAGTCAATAACAGGTATAAATGACAAAAAAAAAGAAAAAATGTTCAACCTCTCTAGAATGTAACAAGCAAATTCAAATAAAAATGAGCTCCATGTGCTTCTACTTAATTGATCTTTTAAATGATAATTCCCAATTTTAACAGAGATATGGAGAAACTGATTCTCTACTCTCTATAGAAGACAAATATGTAAGATGTTTAATTTTTTTTAATCCTTGTAGAGGGCATTTTGGCCATTTATATCAGAAGCCTGAATATATATATATATATCTGTGGAGGCAATGATTCTAGCATAGGAATTTATCCTAGTGATACAACTATGTAAGACTATTTATTTAGAGAGATGTTCATTTTGTTATTATTCATTATATTAAAATTTGTTTACAAATATCCAATGATAAAGAATAGTTTGCTGCTGCTGCTAAGTCGCTTCAGTCGTGTCCGACTCTGTGCGACCCCATAGACGGCAGCCCACTAGGCTCCCTCTTCCCTGGGATTCTCCAGGCAAGAACACTGGAGTGGGTTGCCATTTCCTTCTCCAGTGCATCAAAAGTGAAGTCGCTCAGTCTCGTCTGACTCCAGTGACCCCATGGACTGCAACCTACCAGGCTCCTCCGTCCATGGGATTTTCCAGGCAAGAGTACTGGAGTGGGGTGCCATTGCCTTCTCCGAAAGAATAGTTTGGATATGTACAAATAATAGGATATTATACAGCATTAATTATACAGAATATTAAAAGTCATAAGAAAAGCTTTTTTAAAAGCTGATATTTTAAGAAAAGAGCATCACAGTGCCAACTGTATATCAGAGTCAACTCAAAGCACATTACACATTCAGATTCCCAGGTCTCACCCAGGATTCCTGAATGGTCTGAGAGCAGAACCCGAAGTCTATATGTTTTTATCATGCTCCACATGCAATCATCTCCACATGATAAGAGAAAAAGATTGAGTGTACATACAACATGTTTATTTATGGGTGGAAAGAATACAGGTAATTTTTACTTGCCCTTTATGTGCACACTTCTCTTTTTCCATAATGAATACATGTATTACATTTATCCACTTAAACATCATAAGCTACTTGGTGTAAATTAACAACACAAGGTGACTTGTGGTCAAATAAATAAACCCTAAGGACCAGAGTTCTGAATAGCTTGCTCAGTAAAATAATAAGAGAGAAGACATGAACTGGCATCCCATAAGGTTCATCTGAAAACCAAACATCTTTAATCCAGATGGTGTTTTAATATTTTAAAAGTGATCGTCAACATTTAAAAATTGGGATATTTCCTATAATAAATAGTGACTTTCATCTTCTCTTTAGAAAAGTAAGACTTCACTATTCTGGGCCCAGATGGCAGTAAGTTATTGGAGTAGAGTGGTTCCTTCTTAGGTGGACAAGGGCTCTTAAGTTTACCACCGTCCCCACTGCTCCCTAATATCTTCCCAATCGCCTTTATTGTCATACTCTCACTGTGCTGATTTTCTAAAAACAAAACAAACCTACCAACTAAACTGCTTTTACCTGTCTGATCCCTGTAGGTGTCTAAGTCTATGATTCCATAAGTAAGCAAAACCCCGGTCAAAAGTGGGGAGACAAACGTCATTACTAACACTTTACAGCTGAGTCTCAACCCTGACTGTATACAATGGACCCACCGAGAGAGCTTTTAAAAATCCCAAAGCCCAGGCCACACCCCAGACCACTTACCTCAAGAGCATCTAGGATGGGGCCCAGGCATCAGTGTTTTTAATCCCTCCTAGGGATTCCAGCATGCAGCCAAAGTTGAGAGCCATTGTTATAAGGGTGAAGCTGCTAGTAGGGGGAACTCAGATTTGAGGGGGAGAAAGGAGATGATGCTAACGTGCTGCACTCAATATGCCAGTAAACTTGGAAAACTCAGCAGGGGCCACAGAACTGGAAAAGATCAGTTTTCATGCAAATCCCGAAGAAAGGCAATGCCAAAGAAGGTTCAAACTATTGCACAATTACACTCATCCCACACACTAGCAAAGTAATGCTCAAAATTCTCCAACCCAGGCTTCAACAGTATGTGAACCATGAAATTCCAGATGTTCAAGTTGGATTTAGAAAAGACAGAGGAACCAGAGATCAAATTGTCAACATCCACCGGGTCATCAAAAAAGCAAGAGAGTTCCAGAAAAACATCTACTTCTGCTTTATTGACTACACCAAAGCCTTNGCACTGGGTGGGAAAAGTGACAGACTGTATCTAGGACAGGGAGGAGACCAACAGGGTCAGAGAGTGAGCTCTCCCACTCCTGTAGACTCTGGGTATCTAGACTCCCATACATACTGGGTCAGCAGCCCCTGAGGGTCGTTCAGAGCTGCAGTGAAGTCCTCCAGTCCCCAGGGATCAGCAGTGGTGCATCCCTGCCCAGACCTGCAAAGCCTCCTCAGGCCACAAGGGGGCGATGATGGGAGCATAGGAGAGGTGGTCAGAGAGCTGGAGACAGATCCCTTCCCCTGGAGCCACCAGCATGATGTCAGACCCCTCCCAGTATTCCCAAGTTTCTTTCCCCTCCGCAGGGTGGAGACCCCTGGCCATAGGCTTGGGTCACAGATGGCCTGGCTAAACTGGATTCCAAGCCCCTCGATCCCCTGGACAAGGGTGGGGGTGATTGATGGGTTTCCAGTGTGTTCCAGGAGAGGGCTTGGAGCTGCAGCAGACGGGCCTGGCCTGAAGGAGCCCCAGGTGGCCACTCATGGTTGGCGCTGACCCAGCTAGGCCAGGCCCTGGACAGTCTGGATCTGTGGCCGCCTCCCAAGCCCTCACTATCCTGAGGTCCTGGCCAAGGAGAGGAGCAGCCTCTCCCTCAAAGGCGTCCTGGGAGCAGGGGGTGGGGTGGGCTCAGATTCCACCAGTCTAGCCCTGTGCAGTTAGCTGCTCAGTCCCTCTTGGGGACAGAAAAGGATTCTTCAACGGGAGAAGTGGGAGGAGATGAGCTAGAAGGACACCAATGGCAGGGAGGTTAGCAGAGCCCAGGGATTCTAGCTCAGCCCTGTGCCAACCATGACAAGACCCTCTGGCCATTTACCCTACCACCCAACCCTTGCTGCTGCTAAGTCACTTCAGTCGTGTCCGACTCTGTGCGACGCTATAGATGGCAGCCCACCAGGCTCCCCCGTCCCTGGGATTCTCCAGGCAAGAACACTGGAGTGGGTTGCCATTTCCTTCTCCAATGCATGAAAGTGAAAAGTGAAAGGGAAGTCATTCAGTCGTGTCCGACTCTTCGCGACCCCATGGACTGCAGCCTACCAGGCTCCTTCATCCAAGGGATTTTCCAGGCAAGAGTACTGGAGTGGGGTGCCATTGCCTTCTCTGACCCTTGGGGCAGGGTAAATGGGGCCTGAGATGTGAGTTCCTGGCCAAGCAAGGACACCTAGGCAGGGCTCATGGCCCTAAAGGGCTTCCTTTTGCCAAGTCCTAGGCTTCCTGCCTCCTGCTACAGAAGGAGAAGACAGGCTGGGGAGATCTCTTTCATGTACTCTGTGGTAGAGGACTGGGAAATAAGTTGATTACCCTGACTTTGACCTCTTGTCCTCTGGTTTACCTCCCGCGCCTTCCTCTCCTGTCTACCTTGCTCTCCTTATCCAGTCTTGGTGGTCAAGGGACTTCTCTGGCTTCTGGCCTAACCTCTGGTGAGAGTCTTTGGCGCTGTCATTTCTTTTGCTCTCTCCTTTCTGTTGTATTCATTGTCAGCATCTTATCAAACCTTGCAAGAGTTGGTGGGGGCCTCAGAGCTCTCTCAGTCTGAACTCCTGCTGCGTAGGAGGTCCAGAGTCATGTGAGTCATTACTTGTCCAAGATCACACATCAGAATTAGCAATAGAACAGTACTATACTTTTGGCTCCCAAGTTCCTGTTTTTCTCCTGGCCTCTGGTCAGGCTACTGGGGCTCAGCTTTTGTCCACGGACCACCAGAGTTCTTAGGGTATTCACTCAGCTCACACTCTGCCTTCACTTAGTTCAGACAAGCTGCTTCGTGGACTGGCTCTGACTATAATTGGACCAGACTTGNCCCAAGTTCCTGTTTTTCTCCTGGCCTCTGGTCAGGCTACTGGGGCTCAGCTTTTGTCCACGGACCACCAGAGTTCTTAGGGTATTCACTCAGCTCACACTCTGCCTTCACTTAGTTCAGACAAGCTGCTTCGTGGACTGGCTCTGACTATAATTGGACCAGACTTGGTCTAGCTACAGAATCTCTGGGCCAAAATCTGGGGGCCAGGAGGGAAACCAGGAGGCTCCAGGAGAAAAAGCAAACCAAGTCTGTGCCTTGGATCTGCTTAGGGGCTGTCTTTACTCAATATCTTTCCTCCACCCATCCGCTTCTCCCCCAACAGCTCCTGTCCAGGATGATGCTCAGGGAAATAGAGCTCCTAACCCCTGCTTACACCCACACACATTCACACAGAGAGGAAGACATATACATATATAATATATATATCTATGAGTGAATGAATGTTAGTCTCTCAGTCATGTCCAACTCTTTGCAACCCCATGGAGTCCTCCAAGCTCCTCTGTCCATGGACTGGAGTGGCTGGCCATTCCCTTCTCCAGGGGACCTTCCTGGCCCAGGGATCAAAACCCAGGTGGTCTCTGCTGCAGGCAGATTCTGTACCATCTGAGCCACCAGGGAAGCCCATATATATATATATATATACATAAACACATACAGCATACACACAGGCACATACCTATAGAGAAAGGCACCAACACACACAAGCACACACACACAGTGAATAAGTGTGCACTGCAGCACTGTGGGATAGTTTCCATACAGGCCTTTTTCGTCTGAAATCATGGAGATGTCTTCTCCCTATGTCCTGCCAGTACTGAGCCTAGAGCCTGCTCCAAACAGGTGCTCGTTGATAGTGTGTGGAAAGAGGGAGCTGACACTGGTGTGGAGGGCCACATGGGCCAGGCCTCCATCTCCAGGCCCCGCATAAGGCAGAAGCCCAGCCTAGGCCTGATGAGCCTGGGCTGTAAGGCAAACCTTGGCAACTCCTGCTGTCTCCCTGGTTCACCCCCTCCCCATCTGGTGCCTCCACTCAGGACTCTCTCCTTGGGTGGTCCATTAACCAACCTATCAAAATCACCTGGGAGCTTGTCAGAAATGCAAAGTCTCAAAAAAAAAAAAAAAAAAAAAGAAAGAAATGCAAAGTCTCAGGCCTCACTTCAGATCTACTGAACCAGAAAGCCTGGGTGTGGGGTCCAGCATCTATGCCTTCATAAGCTCTTCAAGGGTTTCTAATGCATGCTACAATTATAGAACTGCTGCCTGTGAGGAGAGGCAAGCTCATGCCGCGGGGGAGGCAGCTAAAGTCTGGATACACTAGCAGCTGCTTACACCACCTGTGGGTGAGGCGGCTGCTCATTGCTGGTGGGTGCTCATACCCAAAGTACTCTCACATGCACACACACACACCTTCACACACACACACTTGCACATATATGAGCATCTGGCACGATCTCAGAGAATCCATATGCAGGGATTCCTCTCGGATCCATTTGGTATAAGCAGGCACCCAAATGAAGGCAGGAAGGGGTAGGAAAGAACTATTCTCCTCCTGGCTCCACAATCGCTTTGCCCCTTGTCCCTTCGGAGGGTCCCTGAGTGCTCCCTCAGAGCCACAGAAGCTGAGTAGTTGCCCAGTCAGACAAGACAGCCCTAGATGAGAGGTCAGGTGATCTGTGTGCCTAAGAGAACTCGGGGTATGTGCTAAGGGCAGCAAAGTTCTTTCTCTGGATAGGTGGGCCGGGGCCAGGGGAATGTTGGGGATCAGCAGGCAAAGCTTAGGCAAGAGCATACCACCCCCTGAGCCATGAAGCACTGCCCACACGTAGAATTCCCCTTGGCCCCTCCCCAGGGCTGCTCCCCGAGCATCCCTCTGCTCTGGCCTATGGCGCCCCGGGCAGCTGCCCACCTGGCCCATCCCCAGGCCCTGCGGCATCTCCCCCTGAGGATCTGGAAGTGAAATCAGGCCTCTGGAAGCTGCTGGGGATGTGGGGAGGGGAGGAGAAGGCTGAGCTTCCTCAGACTCAGATCTGGTTTCGCGGCTGCTTCCCCTGGCTCACTGCCACAGGCTGAGCCTCCAGCTGTGCTATTTAAGGCCCGGCGGCTGGCCTGCTGGAGAGAGGAAAACTCGGACCCCCCAGCTGAGGAGTCCCGCTCAAGACACGGTGAGTCCCGCGCCTGGTCTCCTTACCCCGTCCCGGCACTGCTGAACCCGGCTCAGCTACCCCGGGGCACCCCCACCAGCCGCCTCACCTCCCGCAGACAAGATTCGCCTTTCTTCTTTGGAGCTGGCCCCAAGTCTTCTCCCTCCCCGACGTGAGGATAGGGGCCCTCAGAGGCCCTGGTCAGGGTCTCTTACCTCTGGGTACTCTCCCTTTTTCCTGAGGTCATCCTTCTTTGTCTGAGCGCTCTGAGACCTGCGGACTGGGGAGCCTCACCAGCAGAGCGTATGCTGAGGAAACTTCCATGGGCTGCCAGGTGGGAAATGGTTTTTCCACAAGGTGCCTCAAGCCACTTTGGCTCCAGACAGTCCCAGAGCAGTCCCTGGCTGAGGGCCGTGCAGGCCCTGGGGAGCGCTCAGCTCTCTGCTCAGAGCCTGGGAGCTGGGGGTGAGACCCACAAGAGCTGGGGACCCTGGAGACCCTGCACCCCGTTCTCTGGGCTGAGAGACAGGTGGCGGAGTTAGTGGCCTTAGAGCTGGATGGTCTGCAGCGTGGGCTTGGTCTGTTCTTCTGGGACAACTAAGTGCTTTTGAATCTTTTTTTCCAGAAAGGAGGAATCTCCCTTTTCTCACCACACCCTGGACTTTGGAGGTTGAAGCGAATCCCTCTTGAATTTCCAGGCACTGGTCAGAATCGGGGTTGGCCAGAAGTCTGGGGAGAGAGAAAACTGAGCGGGAGCCTGGGTCCTGGCCCTATGACCAGACCTCTTGGAGAACAGGGGAGCTCCTTTTCCTGTTCCTGCAGCCCCTAACCCCCACTCAGCAGTTACTGGGGGGCCCTGGCCTCTCCCTGTGGGTCCTCTCTGCTCTCCTCCAGCAGGCTCCTGGCTGTGTGACTCCCAGGCAGGCCAGAAATGTGTTCCATCTACAGCCTGTGAACATCTGGGAATGTGTTCATGGAGCTGGTGTGTCTGAAGCATCTGCACCCTCCAGCTTGCCTGTCCTGTGAGAGGCTGCTGTAGTCGGGGCAGGGGCTGCCCAGCCTTAATATGCAGCCCTGCTGTGCAGGAACATGAGTCCCACCAAGGGCAGCAAAACAGGTCCCCAAGCCTGGGTCTTGGAAGTGATTAATGAGTCACTCAGAGGCTGCTCGGGGTGAGCACAGGCACCCCCTCACTGGCAAGGAAACATCTCACCCCAACCGTCCCTTATGTCCCATCTTGAGGTGGGGTCCTAGCACCTGGACCCGGGGTTTGAATCCAGGTCTGCCTCATGTGAACTGAGATTCTGCCTCTCTGCCTCTCCCAAGATGTCCAGATTTGCAATGTGTGCAGGTATCATCCTCACAAGACTTCATTCTGTCCACCTTTCACCTTTGATAGATCAAGAAATAGAATAGTTCTGGGGACTTCTCTGGCAGTCTAGCAGTGAAGACTCCACATTTCCATTGCAGCGGGTGCAGGCTCAATCCCTGGCTGGGTTACTAAGACCCCACATGTGGCAAGGTGCTGCCAAAGAAATAAATGAATAAAAACTTTTTTAAAAGAAAGAAAAGAAATAGTTCTGCTCAAAACCTCAGAGTCAACCCAGAGATAGGGAACCTGATAAGCGTTGTTTCTTTGCAGGTCACTGATCTGAGAAACCTCAGGGATTGCATTCCAGGGACTCCAGCTCTGTGGAGGAACGCTCACTCAGCTCCTGCCGCATTCCCCACAGGACCAGGGAAAAGATGGCGGGGACCAAGGCCTGCATGCTCTTCTTCCTAGTTCTGGAGATCACTTCAGCGTTGGGTACAGGCTAAGTATCTCCTGTCTCTCTAAGCTGCTACTTTTCCATACGGAAGTCACATTTGGTCTGGGACCCAACTCTGCACCTGACTTAAACTATAGCCATGGCACTAAGACCTGAGGCTGGTTTATCTATTTATTCATAGTTTATACCCTGCTTGTTTTCCTAAAGGGTTTGAGATAGATCCCAATATTAAAACTCACAGGACAGAATCTTTTAAATGAGGAGAGGGATAAGATGTCACTCAGGAGGAGGAAGAGGGTTACCAATGCCCCCTGAGTGCTAAATTTAGCTCTGAGCTTCCTGATAGCCAAAGCAAAAGGAATCCCTGAGTTCTCACATCCGGATTTAGGGTGAGATCTGATTTTAGTTTCATGAAAATTCATTTTGACCCTGTAACCAAATTTCACAGAGACACCAAAACCCCTTCTGGTCTCCTTGTTCTCAGACTCCATTCTCTGGTGACTCTGAGTTCACCAGGGAACAGGTGGAGAGAATTTGTCCGGTGGGCTCCCTGGGGCATCTGAGCATCAGAGCTCACAGCACCAGGCTGCATACTCTCTCTCACCTCCCTTTCTTTTCCTGATTTCTAGCCACATACTCAGATAAAGCAAAGAATGCTCAGAATTCTCTCTCAGAGCTATGAGCAGTGCAGGCTTTGTGACTGCAGATGCGGGAACAGAGGCTGTCCGAGCAGCTTGCCAAACCCTCTATGGGCCCAACTCCTGCCTTGCTCTTTCTGCCTTGACAGCTCTTGTTATGAAGGTGATTAACATTTAGCAAACTGAAGGGAAATCAGATTAGTTTGATTACAAGAGCTACTATCACCCCCAGTTAAGCAGCAAAGAGAAGACTAATTTGACTCTCCTGTGAGAGTTAATTGCTTTTTGAAGCTTTTGCAGGCCTCTGCTCTCCTCTCACCTTTCTGTTTTGGAGCCTCCAACTCAGCCTCAGGTGGGTTGGGCCTGGAGGCTCGCTGCCTGTGGCTCAAAGGTCCCTGTACCCTTTCTCAGGGAGACTTCGCCAGCTGTAGTCAGAAAACTAAAGGACTGGGACTTCCCTGGTGGCCACTGGTTAAGACTTCATATTTCCAGTGCAGAGGGCACTGACTCAGTCCCTGACTGGGGAACTAAGCTCCTACAGCTTGCATGGTGTGGCCAAAAAAAAAAAAAAAAAAAAAAAAAAAATTAAAGGACCACTCCTCCAGCCAGATCCTTTGAGGGTGAGGGTGGATTCTCAAAGTCAAACTTTGCCAGGAGAAGGGAAATGGACATCTATAGTCCAGGTCTTGAGCTAAATGGAGTTGTTAATGCTTTACTCAGCAAACATTCTGTGCTAGGCATTATTCTAAGTGGATTTTATGAAGCTTATTTAATCCCTATAATCCTCTGAGATGGGGACTATTATTATCCTTACTTTATGATGAAGGGTCAGATGAGTTAAGTACCTGGCCCAAGGTCACACAGTCAGAAAGTGGCAGTGTCTGGGGCCCACAGTCTCAGTTGCCATGTACTTCAGAGACTTTGTGTTTCCTTAGGGAATCCTCATGCCAACTGTACCACCACATGTGCAGTGGGAACGAATATCTCCATTTTACAAGATGAGGAAAGTAAGGTTCCATTCCACTAAGAATGGGCTCAGATCTTACAGGAGGAGCCCCAGCTGCCTTGCAGCATCCCATGGTCCATTTCTAGAACAAAAGGGAAACGAGAACCACACTGGTTGAGCATGCACTGCACGCCAGGTCCCTTTACCTTCACCGTCATCCTGAAAAGGCACCATGACCCTGTGATGTGGTGATTGCTGGCGCAGCTCTATTAAAAAAAAATATATTTCTTTTAATTGGAGGCTAATTCCTTTACAATAGTGTGGTGCTTTTTGCCATACGTTGACATGAATCAGCCATGGACGAACGTGTCCCCCCACCGTGAACCCCACTCCCTCTTCCTTCCCACCTCACCCCACCCCACCCCTCTGGGTTGTCCCAGAGCACTGGCTTTGAATGCCCTGCTTCATTTATGGAAACCTTGCACTATTCATTTATTTTACATATGGTAATATACATGTTTCAATGNCAGATCTTACAGGAGGAGCCCCAGCTGCCTTGCAGCATCCCATGGTCCATTTCTAGAACAAAAGGGAAACGAGAACCACACTGGTTGAGCATGCACTGCACGCCAGGTCCCTTTACCTTCACCGTCATCCTGAAAAGGCACCATGACCCTGTGATGTGGTGATTGCTGGCGCAGCTCTATTAAAAAAAAATATATTTCTTTTAATTGGAGGCTAATTCCTTTACAATAGTGTGGTGCTTTTTGCCATACGTTGACATGAATCAGCCATGGACGAACGTGTCCCCCCACCGTGAACCCCACTCCCTCTTCCTTCCCACCTCACCCCACCCCACCCCTCTGGGTTGTCCCAGAGCACTGGCTTTGAATGCCCTGCTTCATTTATGGAAACCTTGCACTATTCATTTATTTTACATATGGTAATATACATGTTTCAATGTTGCTGCTGCTGCTAAGTCGCTTCAGTCATGTCCAACTCTGTGTGACCCCATAGACGGCAGCCCACCAGGCTCCCCCGCCCCTGGGATTCTCCAGGCAAGAACACTGGAGTGGGTTGCCATTTCCTTCTCCAATGCGTGAAAGTAAAAAGTGAAAGTGAAGTTGCTCAGTCGTGTCCGACTTACTGTCTTCTAAATTCCATATATATGTGCTAATACACTGTATTGGTATTTCTCTTTCTGACTTACCTCACTCTGTATAATGGTCTCCAGTTTCATCCACCTCACTAGAACTGGCTCAAATGTATTCTTTTTTGTAGCTGAGTAATATTCCATTGTGTGTATGCACCACAACTTCCTTATCCATTTGTCTACCGATGGACATCTAGGTTGCTTCCATTTCCTAGCTATTGTAAACAGGGTAAAGCTCTATTTTATGAGGAAACAAATTTAAAAGAATAAAGCTTTTGAGGTCATACAGCCAGTCAATGGCAGAGTGAGACTCTGAACTCAGGCCCAGTGCTCACGTTCCATTCCCCACATCACCCTGCTCCTTTACGCCCCGAGAGGCTAGTAGCAGGACCCTGCTAGGCCCCTGTAACTGTCTTGGCTTCTCACTTCTCCTCATGGCCCTCAGGGAGGCAGATGATGCTCACTCAGTCAGTAAGAAGAGTCCAGCCTGGGAAGAGGACCTCAGGCGTCTTTGCCAAGCCTGCTAACCTCCTGGACAGTGAGTTGTGGCTGGAGCAGGGACTGATGGGGGTGAGGGGGTTGGTCTTTACTGAGCTTGTTAAGAGAGTCTCTGCAGTCAGGGGACAATATCAGGGTTCCATAGACAATATGCTTTGCTCAGTTGTGTCCAGCTCTTTGCGATCCTTTGGACTGTAGCCCACCAGGCTCCTTTGTCCATGGGATTTTTCAGGCAAGAATGCTGGAGTGGGTTGCCATTCCCTTCTCCAGGGGATCTTCCTGACCGGGATTGAACTCACATCTCCTGCATTGCAGGCAGATTCTTTTACCCACTGAGCGATTTGGGAACTTCCATACAAATCTACTTTTAAAAGGCATTTGAGGACTTCCCTGGCAGTCCAGTGGTTAAGACTCGGTGCTTCCCCTGCAGGGAGCGAGGGTTCAATCCCTGGTCAGGGAACTTAAAAAAAAAAAAAAAGGGTATTTGGCCAACGTCTTTGTCCAGGCAGAGGGACCAAGTATATAGGACAGCTCAAAAGCCTGAAGCTGCCTGATAGATCCCAGGAATGCTGTAGGGCTTGCTGGGGCCAGAGCACAGACTGGCAGGGAGAGAGCAGAGAGAGCAGGGCGGAGATACCAGCTCTGCTGCTGCTGCTGCTGCTGCTAAGTCGCTTCAGTCGTGTCCGACTCTGTGTGACCCCATAGATGGCAGCCCACCAGGCTCCCCCATCCCTGGGATTCTCCAGGCAAGAACACTGGAATGGGTTGCCATTTCCTTCTCCAAGATACCAGCACCTAAATAGCTGGCTAAGGCTGGCTAAGGGAGTTAAAGCTGGGAGTGATGCGGCCCAGGCCGCATGGAGAAAGCTCGCCCTGACTGTAGCATTGAAGAGGGGTGGGGATGGTTTGGGGAAGCTGGAGGTAGAGACACCAGGCAGGAAGTTGTTGACATGGTATAGCCAGGCTGCTGAGAATCTTTGGCAGTAGGGTGTGCAGAAGGGTAAGAGATTCTAGAAGTGCTACATGGAGAGATGCCATGGGGCCTGAGACCAGTGAGGGGCGGGTGAGGGGTAGCGGGGATGACTCCCAGGGGTTGAGCTCACCGGGGGCTCTGGGGCCCGGTTGGCTCCCACCTGGCTCTCTCTGGCTCTCTCTCAGGTCCTGGGGAGTGGACGACCTGGTTCAACATTGACCACCCGGGTGGGCAGGGTGACTACGAACGGCTGGATGCCATTCAGTTCTACTATGGGGACCGGGTGTGCGCTCGGCCCCTGCGGCTAGAGGCTCGAACCACCAACTGGAAACCTGCAGGCAGCACTGGCCAAGTGGTCCATGGCAGCCCCCTCGAGGGCTTCTGGTGCCTCAACAGGGAGCAGCGACCTGGCCAGAACTGCTCTAATTACACCGTGCGCTTCCTCTGCCCTCCAGGTGAGCCTGGCCAGCCCCCACGCCCTACTTCTCACCAGCCTCCACACAGGGGGAGGCCAGGGCCTGGATCTGGCCATGGAAACTCTGGACATTGCACACACACACGTGCTTCAACTCCATAATAACCCATTAGTTTCATGGAGCCATCATGTTCCCAACAGTGTCCTGAGTTGATGGATAGTTTCCTTTCAATCCATTTTACTGATGGGGGAGACCACGGGCTCTGGAGCTGGACTGCTCTGAATCTGGGCCCACTGTCTCTACTGTGTTCCTTAGGCAGATTTTCTGAAACTCTGAGCCTCAGGTTTCTCACATGTGGAAGAGAGGTATTAATATACCTTCATGGGGGGTTTTGGGCTTCCCTGGTGGCTCAGGCAGTAAAGAATCTGCCTGTAACTCAGGAGACCTGTGTTCAATCCCTGGGTCAGGAAGATCCCCTGGAGAAGGGAATGGCCACTCACTTGCCTGGAGAATTCAATGGATAGAGGAGCCTGGTGGGCTACAGTTCATGGGGTTGCAAAGAGTCGGATGTGACTGAGGGACTAACCGTCTCACTTTATGGGGATTTTTACGAGGATTAAATTAGATGATAAATGCAGAGGGCTTAATGCAGGTGAATGCCCACTAAGTTTTCATTTCTATTTTAGTTCCTCTGTGCCAGACGCTGCTAATTATCTCCATTATTCAACTTTCACAACTGACTGTGAGGAATCTCAGTTTGACACGTCATTCCAGGTTCAGAGAGGTTAGGGAACTTCTTGGAACAACACGGCTGGTCAGTGGAATGCTGGGATTTAAACCCAGGCCTGTGTTCGCAAAGTCCAAGAGTTCGTGCTCTTTCCTTCCTCTTTCCCCATAGTGGGTAATTCAGAGCCAGCTGCAGGCCTGTGCATTACTGACTGTGCAGCCTCCCTTCCTGGGGCTCCGCCAGTGCACACGGCCTGGCCCTGCAGGCTCAGGTGGCAGTGGCAGTCACCTGGACCAGGAACCCAGGCTGGGCAATGTCTCAGGGTGAGGTGCGAGGCCCCCGTTTTCTTGCACAGAGGCCTCAGATCAAGGATAAGGAGTGTAGTCAGAGGGGGTTTGATGTTGCTGAGGCCCCAGGTCTTGACTTCCCAGGGCCCCTTCTGCAGGAGCAGGGGCTGTTTTCACACTGGGAGAGAGTAAAGATGGTGCTGTCCTCCACATCCAAGGACAGCACATCAAAGTCCCAGCGCTTGGCCAGTAAGTCCCTTTCAGGGGCACCTATAGCCCATTTGGTGGTGTCATTGTGAAAATCAAGAGCTATCACTTCCTCCAGTCTCTTGGTTTCCATCTATTGGAAAAATCCTTGCAGGAAATATAAATATAAAAGACATCTAGGATGTAAATGGCGGACTGGGTCTCTGAGAAAAAGCAGCCTCAGGGTCAAACATCCTGAGAGAGTCCCCTTGGGAGGGAAGTCAGACCGCCTGCTGGTCTTCTTTGTAGGATCCTTGCGCCGAAATACAGAGCGCAGCCTCTGGAGTCCGTGGTCTCCCTGGAGCAAGTGTTCTGCTGCTTGTGGTCACCCTGGGGTCCAGACCCGAACACGCACCTGCTTGGCGGAGACGGTGTCACTGTGCAGTGAGGCCACCGAGGAGGGCCGGCACTGCATGGAACAGGCCTGTTCAGGTACCACCCCTGCTCCTGGTACCAGGTAGGGCATGGGGCTGGGGCTGAAATAGCCTATCAGACTGAGACAGGTCCATTCATTCATTCATCCACTCATCAAGTAATCATGTGCACTGACGGGGGACGTAGAGGATAGTGTGGGAGCACGGAGCAGGGTCAATTATCGTCACTTAGAGGAATCAATTAAGTCTTCCTAGAGGAGGCGTCCTGAGCTAAGTCTTGAAGGATGAGTAGGAATTAGTTACCCAGGCTGCTGAGGGAGGGTAACAAAGGCCTAGGGATGAGAAGGAGCATATGGGACTCCGCAGGTGGGACATGGCTGAAGGAGGGTCAGAATCCATACATGCCCTCCTGATGTGGCCTCTTTTTCCGCAGCCTGTGACCTTACCTGCCCCATGGGCAAGGCGAATGCTGAGTGTGACGCCTGCATGTGTCAGGACTTCGTGCTGTATGGGGCTGTCTCCCTTCCTGGGGGTGCCCCAGCCTCAGGGGCTTCTGTCTACCTCCTGAGCAAGACACCTAAGCTACTGACCCAGACGGACAGCGGTGGGAGGTTCCGAGTCCCCGGGTTGTGCCCCGATGGCAAAAGCATCCTGAAGATCACAAAGACCAAGTTTGTGCCTATCCATCTCACTGTGCCTAAGACTAGACTAAAGGCAGCCACCGTCCGGGCGGAGTTCGTGAGGGCAGGTACTTAAGTTCTCTGGGGTAGGGCGGGGAGGAAGGCTGGACTTTTAAATAAAGGGATTCTAGCACTGGGAGATGGCTTCCCAGCTTGCCCAGAGTAAAACTAAAAAATCCACAAGTTCTAACATCATCTGGCTGCCCACCCTCCACCCATTACTTACCTTCTCTCCTCTCCCCTCCTATTACAGTCCCCACCACCCCCACTGAGTCACTCTACTACAGTTACAAAGGCTTCCTATCTATTCCTCAACTACACAGGCACACTCCTGCCTCAGGGCCTTTGCATTTGCTATATACTCTGCTTGGAGTATTCTTTCCCAGATAGTGGCATGGCTTGCTCCCTCAGATGTATAAATTCTTTTCCTGCCTCCTAGTGTGAGGCTTGGAGGTCATAGTGAGAGAGGCTGGGGAAATTCAAAAGCAGTGCAGAATGGCCAGAAAATTCTGTTGGAATCAGAAGAGAAGGTACTGCACTATTCGAAGCATCTGGCTGTGTCTCAGTGGCAATGCTTGGGAATCTTGCCTGGTACAGGGTCCCCTTGGTTCTCCACTGCCTGCCCCAGATACTGCCCAAGAGGCTATGGGAGTGGGTCCCATCTGAGTGGATGGAAGGAGTGGATTCCATTAGGACTATTAGAAGGGGTCTAGGGTGTGTGTGTGAAATTGTACGATTTTAACATATGTCAAAATACCTGAGGGAGCAAGGCTCAGGAGAACCTGTCACAGTGAAAAACCCCAAACACCATTTCTTACCCCTGTCTCAGATACGCCGTACATTGTGATGAACCCTGAGACAAAAGCACGAAGAGCTGGGCAGAGCGTGTCCCTGTGTTGTAAGGCCACAGGGAAGCCCAAACCAGACAAGTATTTCTGGTGAGTGTTCTGCCAGCTGCCTGGCTTGATTCTCCTCTCGGAAAACCAGAGCTCTCTTGCACTGGGTCTGGAGTTGTTAATCATGACAATAGCCAGCAGAATAAAATGACGAGTAAGGCTCTGGCGTGGCTTTCCAGGCGATGCAGTGATGAAGCACCTGCTGCCAGTGCAGGAAATGCAAGAGATGTGGGTTTGATCCCTGGGTCAGGAAGATCCCCTGGAGTAGGAGATGGCAACGTACTCCAGTATTCTTGCTTGGAAAATTCCAGGGACAGAAGAGCCTGGAAAGCTACAGTCCATGGGGTCACAAAGAGTTGGACATGACTGAGTGTGCACGCGCAAACACACCCAGAGACACACACACACACACAAGGCCCTGGTGTATCACCAGGGAATAGGCACTTAAAAGTGGGGGCCAGTTGGGGACTTCTCTGGTGGTCCAGTGATTAAGACTGCAAGGGGTGTAGTTTTGATCCCCTGTCAGGGAACTAAGATTCTAACATGCAGCATGGTTCAGCCAAAAATCAAAAAAAATTAAAAAAAAAAATTTTTTAAGTGGGGGCCAACAGGGATGAGGCCACTCAGCAAGCCTTGTTGTCCTGTTGAAGCTGGGGTCCCTACAGAGCAGCTGTGGTCTTAGGGTCCTGACTCTGTATCCTTGGGACGCAGAACCAGGTTTCCTGTCCTAATTTCCCAAAGGCAAACAAGGTTAGAGTCCCCAGTGGCTGTCCTTTACTCTTCACAAACATTTTACAGCCATTATCTTATTTGACCCTCTCAACAAATTCTACGGATCAGCTAGGAATCATGGAATCTACTTCAAATGAATGGAACAGGAAGTTGAAGCTCAGAGGTGAAAGGATTTGTCCAAGGGTCCATAGCTAGTCAGCGGTGGGCTGAGACTGAGAAGCAAGTCCCCTCACTCCCAGGCCAGTCAGTGCTCTTGAATGAGCCGAGTCAGTTGTAGAGTTGGCATCTGCAGGGACCTATCCGTCACCTACCTGGCTCCTGACACTGTCCTTAAGGATACCAGCCCTTCCACTGCCCCCTCAGGCTGTCCCTCTCCATCCTTTGCAGGTACCATAACAACACACTGTTGGACCCCTCCCTCTACAAGCATGACAGCAAGCTGGTGCTGAGGAATCTGCAGCGGGACCAGGCCGGGGAGTACTTCTGCAAGGCCCAGAGCGATGCTGGGGCTGCAAAGTCCCGCACTGCCCAGCTGACTGTCATAGGTAAGCCTGGCAGGGCCCCTGGAGAACCCCTGCCACAGTGGGCATAACCGAACAGTCAAAACTTGGGCTGTCCTGGGCTGTGCCCAGTGCTGTGCTTTCCGGGACACAAAGATGGCACAGACCTTGACCCTACCCACAGGTCTGCCACTCCAGGAGGGGTGGAGAAATAAGAGACAAGTCAGTAGAGATAGAAAAAATGTAGCTGAAACAGGAGATAAGGAGTTGTGGATGTTACAGAAGAGAAACAGAGAACTTCCAGGGGGGAATGACTGTTGTGGCTCGTTGCTGGAGGCTTAAACAGTGGCTTTTAGCTTTGGCCACCCACTGGGATCAACTGTTGCATTTTTTTTTAACTTTTAATTCTGTATTGGGGTACAGACGATTAGGGCTTCCCTGGTGGCTCAGTGGTAAAGAATCTACCTGCAATGCAGGAGTTGCAGGAGATGCGGTTTCAATCCCTGGGTCGGGAAGAACCCCTGGAGGAGGGCATGGCAGCCCACTCAGTATTCTTGCCTGCAGAATCTCATGGACAGAGGAACCTGGCGGGCTACAGTCCACAGGGTCGGAAAGAGTCAGACATGACTGAAGTGACTTAGTATGTGTGCACAAATAAGCTGATTAACAATGCTGTGGTAGTTTCAGGTGGACAGTGAAGGGACTCGGCCACATATATACATTTATCCCTTCTCCCTCAAACTCCCTTCCCATCCTGGTTGCCACATAACGTGGAGCAGAGTTTCCTGTGTTATACAGTAGGTCCACCTGTTGAGGTTTTCAAAAATATTGATGCCTGTGTTTTACCTCCAGGGAGCTTGATTTGGTTTGGAGTCTGGCCTGGGAACACTCAGGTTAAAAGCTCTCCCTGGTAATTCTAATTTGTGGCCAGTATTGTGAACCCCTGATATTAAACAATGGCCAGGGTCTGTGTGTATGGAGGTGGGGGCGTCCCAGATTAAGGGCCAGAGTGAGCAAAGTGGGAAACTGAGGGAGCTTTACAAGAAAGGGTGACCTGATTAAAGCTGGTTTCTGGAAGTGAGCTGAAGGAGGGGAGACCGGAGGCTGAGACAGTCAGGAACCTGTACTTGCAAAGTGAGGGGGAAGGAGGATATCTTAGTAATTGGCCTAAACAAAACCAAACAAAAGTCAGGAGAAAATTTGTTGGGAGGATTCTGGAATATTTCACAGATTCCTAGAAAGTTGAACAACACAGTTCAGGACAGATAGGACACAGGGCACTTTGACCTTGGCAGATGAGATGTGGAACCCTGTCAACCGTGGTTCCCAGCTCATTACACCAGTGCTCCCTGCTTGTCACAGTTATTCTTAATACTTTATATGTTTAATATTTTATTTTATTTTTTTCTCTGCGCGCTGAACGTTGTTTATTCATTGGTTACTTTTCCTAACAGAGTGTTGTAAACAAAGGTCGGGATGTCCTCCTGAGGGGTCTGGCTGGGGCCTGTGCGGCCTCGGGCCTCCTGTCAGCGCCAGCCTCCCCCCTACTGCTCCCTCAGCTTGGCCAGACCATCTCCCCAGGCTGGGCCAGGGCCTGGGTTTCCGAGAGGAAGGAATACCCCAGGCAGTGAGGGCCTGGGTAGGGAGCCTTCCCTTGCTCTGTGCAGCCCAGGGCCTGGTGTTCGTTTGGAAGACGTGGGACTGGGTTAAGGGTCGTGATTGCCCGCAGGATATGTTTAATATTTTAAACTAAAAAGTAATTTACTAAAGTTAAATTTATAGATAATAACTACATGTGATTTTAAGATATATATATGGAACATGCTCCTAATGACATAAAATGGAAATATAAAAAANATGACTGTTGTGGCTCGTTGCTGGAGGCTTAAACAGTGGCTTTTAGCTTTGGCCACCCACTGGGATCAACTGTTGCATTTTTTTTTAACTTTTAATTCTGTATTGGGGTACAGACGATTAGGGCTTCCCTGGTGGCTCAGTGGTAAAGAATCTACCTGCAATGCAGGAGTTGCAGGAGATGCGGTTTCAATCCCTGGGTCGGGAAGAACCCCTGGAGGAGGGCATGGCAGCCCACTCAGTATTCTTGCCTGCAGAATCTCATGGACAGAGGAACCTGGCGGGCTACAGTCCACAGGGTCGGAAAGAGTCAGACATGACTGAAGTGACTTAGTATGTGTGCACAAATAAGCTGATTAACAATGCTGTGGTAGTTTCAGGTGGACAGTGAAGGGACTCGGCCACATATATACATTTATCCCTTCTCCCTCAAACTCCCTTCCCATCCTGGTTGCCACATAACGTGGAGCAGAGTTTCCTGTGTTATACAGTAGGTCCACCTGTTGAGGTTTTCAAAAATATTGATGCCTGTGTTTTACCTCCAGGGAGCTTGATTTGGTTTGGAGTCTGGCCTGGGAACACTCAGGTTAAAAGCTCTCCCTGGTAATTCTAATTTGTGGCCAGTATTGTGAACCCCTGATATTAAACAATGGCCAGGGTCTGTGTGTATGGAGGTGGGGGCGTCCCAGATTAAGGGCCAGAGTGAGCAAAGTGGGAAACTGAGGGAGCTTTACAAGAAAGGGTGACCTGATTAAAGCTGGTTTCTGGAAGTGAGCTGAAGGAGGGGAGACCGGAGGCTGAGACAGTCAGGAACCTGTACTTGCAAAGTGAGGGGGAAGGAGGATATCTTAGTAATTGGCCTAAACAAAACCAAACAAAAGTCAGGAGAAAATTTGTTGGGAGGATTCTGGAATATTTCACAGATTCCTAGAAAGTTGAACAACACAGTTCAGGACAGATAGGACACAGGGCACTTTGACCTTGGCAGATGAGATGTGGAACCCTGTCAACCGTGGTTCCCAGCTCATTACACCAGTGCTCCCTGCTTGTCACAGTTATTCTTAATACTTTATATGTTTAATATTTTATTTTATTTTTTTCTCTGCGCGCTGAACGTTGTTTATTCATTGGTTACTTTTCCTAACAGAGTGTTGTAAACAAAGGTCGGGATGTCCTCCTGAGGGGTCTGGCTGGGGCCTGTGCGGCCTCGGGCCTCCTGTCAGCGCCAGCCTCCCCCCTACTGCTCCCTCAGCTTGGCCAGACCATCTCCCCAGGCTGGGCCAGGGCCTGGGTTTCCGAGAGGAAGGAATACCCCAGGCAGTGAGGGCCTGGGTAGGGAGCCTTCCCTTGCTCTGTGCAGCCCAGGGCCTGGTGTTCGTTTGGAAGACGTGGGACTGGGTTAAGGGTCGTGATTGCCCGCAGGATATGTTTAATATTTTAAACTAAAAAGTAATTTACTAAAGTTAAATTTATAGATAATAACTACATGTGATTTTAAGATATATATATGGAACATGCTCCTAATGACATAAAATGGAAATATAAAAAATTAATTTTAATGCAAAATCGTATGTATTTAAATATGTAAGTGTTAATGGCACAAGAACACCCACCAAGAAGTCAGACACTTGCACTTGAATCCAGTCACCATGAATGTGACAACAACAAATACTGACCTTGGGCAGTTGTAGGGAGGTGATTTTTCTGAGACAAGAAGCAGTTCTTGGTATTTGACCAAGCTAAACAAAGTACAGTCTTAGCTCGATTTATATGGTAGTTGCATTCTTCAAAAATTCAATGCATGGAAAAACCATGTATAAAGTACCAAGTTCTGATCATTTAAACATGCTTTCCATGTACATGAATGTTTATAGGATATGTGAAAGTAGAATGCAGAAAAATTCTTTATGTCACACAGTGCCAGTGCCAGAAAACAGAACTGCAAGCCCGCCCCACCCCCGATAAGCCAGTAGCACTCCCAGTTTTAACTCAGAACACCCTCAAATTTTCAAGATCCCTCCAATGAGAACCATTACTGTAGTGGTCTCCGCAAGGAACTGCTTCTCCAAGGATAAAATGGAATTAGTAATGGCTATCCATTCTCCCTCACAGGAGTTCTGTGAGAGTTGGGACCATGCCAGTGTTTTGAAAACCCGAAAGCAGGCAGAGAGGTCAGAGATGTGAGATTGAGGTGCCCTTCGTGTAGGAAAAGGACTTGCATTTAATGTCTGAACTATTTCCCTCCATAGCCCCTGATGAGATTCCTTGCAACCCAACCCCCGAGAGCTACCTTATCCGGCTGCCCCATGACTGCTTCCAGAATGCCACCAACTCCTTCTACTATGACGTGGGTCGTTGCCCTGTCAAGACCTGTGCAGGGCAGCAGGATAATGGGATCAGGTGCCGAGATGCTGTGGAGCACTGCTGTGGGATCTCCAAAACAGAGGAGAGGGAGATCCAGTGCAGCGGGTACACGCTGCCCACCAAGGTGGCCACGGAGTGCAGCTGCCAGCGGTGTACGGAGACTCGGAGAATCGTGCGGGGCCGAGTCAGCGCAGCCGACAACGGGGAGCCCCTGCGCTTCGGCCACGTGTACATGGGGAACGCTCGTGTGAGCATGACCGGCTACAAGGGCACGTTCACTCTGCACGTCCCTCAGGACACAGAGAGGCTGGTGCTCACGTTTGTGGACAGGATGCAGAAGTTCGTCAACACCACCAAAGTGCTGCCCTTCAATAAGAAGGGGAGTGCTGTGTTCCATGAGATCAAGATGCTTCGGCGGAAAGAGCCCATCACCTTGGAGGCCATGGAGACCAACATTATCCCCTTGGGGGATGTGGCTGGTGAAGACCCTGTGGCTGAGCTGGAGATCCCATCCAAGAGTTTCTACAGGCAGAACGGGGAGCCCTACATGGGAAAAGTAAAGGCCAGTGTGACCTTCCTGGATCCCCGGAATATTTCCACAGCTACTGCTGCCCAGAGTGACCTGAACTTCATCAATGATGAAGGAGACACTTTCCCTCTTCGGACATATGGCATGTTCTCTGTGGACTTCAGAGATGAAGCCACCTCAGAGTCCCTTAATGTTGGCAAGGTGAAGGTTCATCTTGACTCAACCCAGGTCAAGATGCCAGAGCATGTGCCCATGATGAAACTCTGGTCGCTCAACCCAGTCACAGGGCTGTGGGAGGAGGAAGGTGACTTCAAACCTGAAAGCCAAAGGCGGAACAGAAGGGAAGATAGGACCTTCCTGGTGGGCAACATGGAGATCCGTGAGAGGAGGCTTTTTAACCTGGATGTCCCGGAAAGCAGGAGGTGCTTCATCAAGGTGAGGGCCTACAGGAGTGAGAGGTTCTTGCCCAGTGAGCAGATCCAGGGGGTTGTGGTCTCTGTGATCAACCTGGAGCCGAGGACTGGCTTCTCCTCCAACCCCAGGGCCTGGGGCCGCTTTGACAGTGTCCTCACGGGTCCCAACGGGGCCTGCCTGCCCGCCTTCTGTGATGACCAGTCCCCTGACGCTTACTCTGCCTATGTCTTGGCCAGCCTGGCTGGGGAAGAACTGGAAGCAGTGGAGTCTTCTCCTAAATTCAACCCCAATGCAATTGGAGTCCCTCAGCCTTACCTCAACAAGCTCAAGTACCGCCGGACAGACCATGAGGACCCACGGGTCAAGAAGACGGCTTTCCAGATCAGCATGGCCAAGCCACGGCCCAACTCAGCTGAGGAGGGCAATGGACCCATCTATGCATTTGAGAACCTCCGGGCATGTGAGGACGCACCACCCAGTGCGGCCCATTTCCGGTTCTACCAGATTGAGGGGGATCGGTATGACTATAACACAGTCCCATTCAACGATGACGACCCCATGAGCTGGACTGAAGACTACCTGGCATGGTGGCCCAAGCCAATGGAGTTCAGGGCTTGCTACATCAAGGTGAAGATTGTGGGGCCCCTGGAGATAAATGTGCGATCCCGTAACATGGGGGGCACCCACCGGCAGACAGTGGGAAAGCTATATGGAATCCGGGATGTGAAGAGCACACGGGACAGGGACCAGCCCAACATCTCCTCTGCCTGTTTGGAGTTCAAGTGCAGTGGGATGCTCTATGACCAGGACCGTGTGGACCGCACTCTGGTGAAGGTCATCCCCCAGGGCAGTTGCCAACGAGCCAGTGTAAACTCTATGCTGCATGAGTACCTGGTCAACCACCTACCGCTGGCAGTCAACAACGACACCAGTGAGTACACCATGCTGGCGCCCTTGGACCCACTGGGCCACAACTATGGTATCTACACTGTCACTGACCAAGACCCTCGCACAGCCAAGGAGATTGCGCTCGGCCGGTGCTTTGATGGCACATCTGATGGCTCCTCCAGAGTCATGAAGGCCAATGTGGGAGTGGCCCTCACCTTTAACTGCGTAGAGAGACAGGTGGGCCGTCAGAGTGCCTTCCAGTACCTCCAGAACACCCCAGCCCAGCCCTCTCCTGCAAGCACTGTCAGGGGAAGAGTGTCCTCAAGGAGGCAGCGGGCAAGTCAGGGTAGCCAGCGTGAAGGGGTGGCCTCTCTGAGGTTTCCTGGGGCTGCTCCGCAGCCTCTGAGCGACTGAGGCTTGTGGTACTTCTCTTCTCCTCCCANTCCCGGGCGCAGGCCGCGCGAGGCCCGGGGTGTCACAGTCATTGTGCGGTCGCTCACGCCGGGACGTAAGCCGGACTCGTGCTGTTTCTAGGTGGCCGCGGGAAAGCGTCTGACGAGGTGCCGGTTCGCTCAGCAGTTGTTTTTGAAGTACTTGGGTGTCTCAGCAGTCGTTTGCCGGGTTTCCTAACTTGACAGCCGCAAATAGTTTTTGAAGGGTGGCGCTTGTTTACCTTTCCTTTCTGTTTAACAGGAGCTGCGAAAGGATGGTACCCCAGTCAAGAGATTCCGGAAAAGAAACCATTTTTCTCTTCCCTAAATCTATGAATAGCTGACAGCAGGCTAGATCCTGTTTTAATCACTAAGTTCTAGGCAAATTCGTTTTGTTTTGAATTATCAGCTTGTGATCTCGGGGCGGAGGGGGAAAACCTCCTATTCCTAATATTTACCATCATTGTAAAATCCTTACTGTTTACTAAATGTTTATTTTCTGACAGTTTATTTCACAGAGGGATTAAATGAGGTTGTGTTGACATAAGCATTTTCTAAAATGGTATGTAAATATAAAGGAGTGAATTTAGCCTCCAGACACTGTTAACCCTGAACAAGTAGACATCCGTATTCTAGGAACTTTGAGTTGCAAACACTTGAAAGTGACAGATAGTTGAATTCATTTATCCGACACACTTGTTGACAGCCTCCTGTGTGCCAGGCCCTGTTTTGGTGCTGGAGATGGAGCAGGGAATAAGTCCACACCTTCAAGTTTAGAGAACTAGACTAAAAATAATATTGTTTCTGGGCCTGTATGAAATATGTGGGTGTTCTTGGGTAGGGAAGGCTCCTTTTGACAAAAGTCTTCATTTCTATCAATTGTCCCTGAAAACTGAATTATAGGAAGTGTGCAGTTGTTTATTTTTCTTCTCAAAACAACAGCTTCTTTAAAAATTAAATTTAGTAAAGCAACTATACTCCAATAAAAATTAATTTTAAAAATTAAATCTATCCTTAGGTAAGTAAAAAATTAATGGCTTATTTAGGAATTATCTGTTTGTTTCTCAGTTAATACAAGTTTACTAGAGCTTTTCAGAAATACCAAACCATAGCTTTTACTGTAAAAGAGTAAATTAAACTTTAAATGTGGAATATTACCCAATATCATTATAGAATTTAATATTTTTATGTGACAATGAAACATTAAATGGTTTTCACATGGATTTGAGACTTTGCCAAGGCTTAATTACATAAAATGTTTCTTTTCCATGGTAGAAACTCCATATATACGTCTACAAAAATATAAAGATAAATTTTTTTTTAAAGCCTGAAAAACCTCCAAGAAGGTTATTTTTATTTAGAATTCCTGGAAAGAGGAAGAGAGTGAAAGAAAAATTAAAATTGAACTTTAGTGTATTATTATTACAATTAGAGTTAAGAATTTCAACATAATTAAACAGAAATAATCTCATCAATGTAGTCTTCTCACAGGAAATTGTACAGTGATTCAAGAATAAAAGGGGACATGTCATAACTCCTCTGAAGTACAGTGCTGTTCTGTTTCTGTTCCTTTATCTGTCATGTTATACTTTAAAAATTTTAAATGGTAGTTTGAAAAATTACTTGATAAATTGTCATAGTGGACACCAGATCTGTTTTCTTTTCCTTTTGGGCTATATGTATCCAATTTAATATTTTCTTCACTGTTCTCTTTGAATATAAAATGCATGTTAAAGTAAAAATTTTAAATATTTTTTTGGCTCAGATTGCTGGTGTTTTCACTGTTGGTGTATGTGTTTTTAAAATGTACCTTGCATATATAATAGTCAGTTTGCATTCTAAGTATGTGCATTCAAAAATGTTTGATTCCATTTAAAAAATCCTCAGTGACAATACTTGGTCTGAATTTGACTGTGAGAGTTGTGCGATTCTGTATAACTCCTTTGATTTCTGGATGCTTTCTGTTCTTGTCCATTGGAAGGGTGTCACCTCATAAGGGTGTAAATGAAGATTTGAAGATGCTCAAACTTGTTGGTTGGCATCCATAATTCTCATGATGGTTACATAATGTGCCTAACTTAATAGTTTTTAGCTAGATTTTAGTTCCCTCCCTATCTTGTGATTAAATCCAATACAGATTAAATAAGACAAAATGAATAAGTGATAGAACATCTTTATTTCTGAAATTACACAGTATTTCTAATCACTTCTGTTTTCTTGGGCATGTACACCTTCAGACCAGTAGATTAGTAGCGTTAGTGAAAACCTGTTAAATATGTTTAAACTTGAAAGCTATTATAGGAGTCATGTTATTTTTCTTTATTAATAAGTATTCAGAATTCCTGAAGTAATAACTTGGACATAAAGTAAAAAGTTGAGATTATTAAAAGCAGTAAGTATCTACTAAATTGCGAGCACTGTGTTTGTTGAATTTTGTCTCCAATTTGTGTTAGGGGTCAAGTGTTTAAGAGAGCATCCAATTCGATGTGCCATTTCATAAGTTGTTAAATGCTTAAATATGTCACTACAAATAGCTAGTTTTAAATTTTCATTAGTTCTTTCACTCTGTTTCTAAAATGCAAATTAAAGATCAATTTATCTTTTAAGCTGAATCATTGGTGTATTTTTGGAGAATGCTTAGTTTAAGATTGAGTATATGAAGTTAAGTATTTAGAAATTGAATAAAATATTCTCCTGTTCTTAAGAGCCCTAAATCATTATACCTTATTCTAATATATAGTTTTTAAAAAACAGCTGCTCTGAATCTCAAAGCTTTATCTTTATGACAGAAGTTTGTAAGTGGTTTAACTTTTAACTGTCTTCTGTCATTACTGCCAAGTAGTCTTTTGAAATATACTTCACATAAATACTTCCCCTTGATTGGCTTTTAGGTGTTCTTCACCTGGGTTCACAGGCTTCCAAAAGGCCCAGGGATAAAATTCAGAGGTTCTTTGAACTTTATTTTCACTAGTCTCTGAGAGAAATGTAGCATTTCCTCCAGTTATAAATATAGGCAAGAAACTGTAGTTGTATTAGCAACACCTGTGGAATTGTCACCAGTCTAAATCACAGATGTTTTTGTTTCACATTACATTGCTAATAGCCCAAAATATTGTTTACACTTACCACTACTTTGGAATCATGGTTATTTTAAAAGCTGTTAGATCTTGTTTAATTTTGTTAAGAAGCATATTTCTAAACTACTACATATTAACTACTTCAGGATGATTGGGTTCCTGTATATTTTATTCTGTACATTTAAAAATGTTCTGAATAGGCTTCACCAGCATGCCAGAGAACAACAACAAAAAAAGGGTTAACAATTCCTGATTGGCTTGCTGCAGTGCTTTCTGTGAAGATGTTATATGATTGGTGAATGACTGGTCATTTACATTGTTTTGTACAGTGGTTTTAAAAAGTGTGGTCCTCAAACCAGCAGCATAGGCATCATCTGGGAACTTGTTAGAAATGCATTCTTGGGTCCCACCTCATACTCTCTCAGTCAGAACTAGGGAAGATCCCCTGCAATCTGTGGTTTAACAAGCCGTCCAGGTGATTCTAACGCATGCCCAAGTTTGGGAACCAGTGGTTTAGTATTTATAGCATCATGTTGGTGTAGCCCTTAGATTATAGAATGTTAAAACACCACTTCAGTACCATACTATCAGGGCCAGCAAAGAAGTTCTTAAATTTAGAAGTCTCAATGACATGAACATGTTTTTTAAATTGTATTTTCTGTGATGACTGTGTAATTTGATTTCATATGTCACTTCATTAGTTATTTAAAGTGAAGGATTTATTTTTCTTTCTATTCAAGTAGATTTTAAAAGAATCATGTCCATCATTTTTATTTCTCTTAAATTCCCAAAGATAATTTCCTTTCAGCTTATTTTCTAATAGTATTAGATACTGTACATTGTTAAATGCTGTTTTAAAAGATATAAGTGGAAAATAATACACTATATGTGAAGCTTCAGGTATAAATTTTGTTCTAAACATCTGAGTACAAATATAATATCCGAGTACAAATATAAAGGTTGTTATAATTGTAGTTTTCTTTGTGAATACATCATAAAAGTTCAGTTAAAAAATTACACTTGTTACATATATTATAGTAAATTATTGTATTATGCTGTCTTTCATTTAATGGATGTTCTCAGGCATACACAAAATAGAACACTGAACCCCCAGATACCCAGCCCCAAGGTACATTCAGCTTTCTGCATTCTTGATTTCATCTATCCCTCTCTCCCATAGCTTTGTCTAAACTTGCTTTTTAGAGGGACATAGTCTTTAAATGGTACCCAACTCCAGTACTCTTGCCCGGAAGATCCCATGGACGGTAGGCTGCAGTCCATGGGATCGCTGAGAGTTGGACACGACTCAGTGACTTCACTTTCACTTTTCAGTTTCATGCATTGGAGAAGGAAATGGCAACCCACTCCAGTGTTCTTGCTTGGAGCCTGGTGGGCTGCCGTCTATGGGGTCGCACAGAGTCGGACATGACTGAAGCAGTTTAGCAGCAGCAGCAGTCTTTAAATACATACTGTGTCTTTGAAAAAACATTAATGTTTAGCTTAAATTTCATAAACTATCTAACAAGAGTCAGTTCAGTTCAGTCACTCAGTCATGTCTGATTCTTGCCACCCCATGGACTGCAGCACATCAGGCCTCCCTGTCTATTACCAACTCCCGGAGTTTACTCGAACTCATGTCCATTGAGTCATCACTAACTCAGTGGCATCACCAAAGAGAGAGTAATGGCTAACATAATTTACTACAAAACATGGAAATGTTACACTTGAGAAAATTTGAAATGTCTTGAAAATGTTACTTACAAGGAATGCATCAAATTTTTTTCCCCCTCAATATTCAAGCTTAATAGTGTTAAGCAAAATTTTACACTTTTGGGGTTAGGGACTGGGATGTCATAATCCTTTTTTGGTGTTCTTTGTGAATTTATATAGAAATAAAAATTTTTTTCCTCTTATTTGTATCTTTGCTGAGTAATTTGGTGGGTTCATTTTTGTGCTTTGTGGAACTGGAGATGGCACAGTGATAAGTCATTCAGTATAAAAGAAGTTGGAACATGGGAGGGAGTTGTTAAGAAAACAATTACATAACTAAGCAATTGTTTTTGAATTGTTTTAACTACATAACTTTAAACCAGTTTTTGCATTTGAATACAACATATACATGTGTGTATCTTTTTAAAAAGCCCTAACGTGTAGAAATTAAATCCTGAGTTGTGAATTGTGCAGGGAATAAAGTGAGGGACGCAAAATCAGTTTCTTAAGTTTATCTAAGTGTTCACCACCACCACCACTGGCCTCGCCCCCAGTGTTGTTTAATCACCTCCTATTTTGTTGTATCCAGGTGGTATGTATGCACCTTCCTAATGTATTAAAACATTAAAATCTCTCTGGAAAAAAAAAAAATCACCTCCTAATAGCAGTCTGGGAAGCTTGCTTCATGGCCAGTGTACATTATTAGCTTTTGCAAGATTCTAAGTAGCTCTAGGGTATTGAGGTCTGTGGAATTTTGTTTAACTTATGACCATTCAGTTTTCTTGTGTAGGAAGCAGTCTTTTAAGGACCACCTTGGGGAATACTGCCTCACAATATGGAGTATGGCTCTTTTGCCAATGACTATAATTTATTTGGGAGTTTATTTTGTATTTATATGCAGAGAAGCAGGAGTCAGCAAATGATCCCATAGAACAGATCCAGACACCTATTTATTTACATTTTCTTTGTTCTTGTTGGTCTATACAAGACATATAACAATATAGAACATAAATGCCCTTGTTCCCCTTTCACACTTTGAAAGGACCATTAATTGTTGTCTCTGGTCTTTCCTCACTTCAAAGCACAGGTCTGGCCAGTTTTTGAGGATGGTGTCATCAGTTTGTACTGTTGCTGTGAAAACTGTAACTTTTTCAACTTCCTTAATGCTTAAGGGATTTTTGTTTCCAGGGGATTTATTGAAGGCGTGTTAATATTTGATACGTAGACTAAATAAATTTCATTGTATTTTCAGGTATTTCTTGTAGTCGTATTCATATACCAGTTTTAGGAAGGCTTGGGACCTTTGAAACTCAGCTCCTACGAAGAGCTCCTTTTAGAGCTTTTACAGAAACACCAGCATACTTTGCCTCAAGAGATGGGATAAGTAAAGATGGCTCGGGAGATGGAAATAAGGTATTTTATCTTTACTGGCATCTATATACATACGTGAGTTCCCTCATTTAAACAAATATAATAGGACTCTGTATTTCATTGGTTATGTTTTCATTGTTTGGTTACTAAGCTGTATCCTACTCTTTGTGACCCCATGGACTGTAGCCCACCAGGTGACTGTCTCCTGCATTTCCCAGGCAAGAATACTGGAGGGAGTTGCCATTCTCTTCTCCAGGGAATCTGCCCTACCCAGGGATCAAACCTGTGTCTCCTGCATTGCAAGCAGTTTCTTTACTGCTGAGTCAGCAGGGAAGCCCATGTTTTCTGTAGGAAATATAAAATTATATGAAGAATTTTATGTATTTTTATTTTGTGTATCAGCCTGAACCATAACATTATTTGATAAGCATTTCATTGGTAAGCAGTAATTAAAATTTCGAACACCCCAACACAGTAAAGAAGCTTCATTAAATAATTTATGTAGTCAGTCTGATGGTTGGTTGGATTAAGAATAGCCATCCTTTTCTGCTTCTACACAGCTCTTAAAACTCATGATAATATAAACTTTACTTCATCCTCTACCTAAAAATCTTGGATATCTGTATGACTTAATCGTGGGCTACTCTGTAGCTCATTTGAAAAGACCCTGATGCTGGGCAAGATTGAAGGCAGGAGGAGAAGGGAACGACAGAGTATGAGATGGTTGGATGGCATCCTCGACTCAATGGACACGAGTTTGAGTAGGCTCTGGGAGTTGGTGATGGACAGGGAGGCCTGGTGTGCTGCAGTCGATGGGGTAGCAAAGAGTCGGACATGACTGAGTGACTGAACTGAACTCTGTGGCTAGGAAATAGATGATTGGTAACTTTATTAGGTCAGTGAATAATCATATTTTTTATTATGCAAATTTGACTAACACGAGTTATTAATATGTGTGAGACAAAATGCTAGGTGTTTTCATATATACACTTAATCCTAACAGTGCTTCTCTAAAGTAGGAGAAATTATCCCCTTCCTTTTTTTTAGAGATAACAGAAGTTAGATTTAAGAAAGTTGAGTCACTACTTGTCATGGTAATAACTCTCAATTCAATTTCATAGTAAGTTTTTTAGTTACTAATGCTTATTGACTTTTTTTTCCTCTAGTGTTTACTGTCATTGAAAAAAAGCTAATTATTATACATGCTGGATCATACCATGTAAAGAAGGGAAACAGTAAATGTTTTTATTAGAACTGGTTTTTTTATAAGATTAATTACAAACAATATAAACATAAATTTAAATACAAACAAGTTACATGGTGGTCGCCTGAAAGTAATAATTGACACTTTTTCTTTTCTTGCACAAACATTAGAAATCGGCAAGTGAGGGAAGCAGTAAGAAATCAGGCTCTGGGAATTCTGGGAAAGGTGGAAACCAGCTTCGCTGTCCTAAATGTGGCGACTTATGCACACACGTAGAGACCTTCGTGTGTAAGTATTACTTCTTCTGTTCTTCTTTTTCCCTGCCTTTTCTGTAAATCATTAATTGCACAGAAATATATACATTATACCTTATATACATGAGAATTATTTTTTTCCTGAACTTACAATAGTCTCTCTTATAGTCACCAGATACTAAAAATCTCTTGGGCTAGTAATGCTTTGAACTGTTTTGGTATAAGATAATTTAAGAAAACTCTTTGCTTCCTTGTTTTGCTTGTGTGTGTTAGTCGCTTAGTCATGTCCAACTCTTTGTGACCCTGTGGACTGTAGCCCACTAGGCTCCTCTGTCCATGGAATTCTCCAGGTAAGAATATTGGAGAGAGTTGGCATTCCCTTCTCCAGGGGATCGTCCCGACCCAGGGATTGAACCTGGGTCTCCTGCATTGCAGGTGAATTCTTTACCATCTGAGCCATCCGGCAATTTTAATTGATAAACAATTCTTAATGGTTAAGCTGTGTTGAGACGAGCCCCGAGAGGCAGGCTATATGCTTAGGAATGGAATGGCTTTGTGAGATGGTAACTGTTTAGCTTTTTAAGGGACTGCTGTAGATGTTGCTAAAAAGGTATAAGGGCTTCCCTGGTAGCTCAGCTCGTAAGGAATCTGCCTGCAATGTGGGAGACCCCAGTTCTATTCCTGGGTCAGGAAGATCCCCTGGAGAGGGGATAGGCCACCAACTCCTGTATTCTTGGACTTCTCTGGTTGTTCAGATGGAAAAGAATCAGCTTGGAACATGGGATACTGGGGTTTTATCCTTGTGTTGCGAAGATGCTGGAGAAGGAAATGCCAGCTTACTCCAGTATTCTTACCTGGAGAATTCCATGGACAGAGGAGCCTGATGGGCTACAGTCTGTGTGGTCATAAAGAGTTGGACACGACTGAGCGACTAAGCACAGTACAGCACATAGATGTTGTACCGTTGTACATCCCCACTAACAAGGTAGGCATATGGGTTCTAATTTCTTTACATCCTCAACATTGGTGTCTTTTTTTTAATTATAGCCATCATAGGAATAGAAAGCGGTATTAATATCTCATCGTGGTTGTGATCTACATTTCCTTAATGACTAGATGTTAAATATCTTTTCATGTGCTTATTGACCATTATGTGTGTCTTCTTTGGAGAAGACTAAACTTTCTGTCCATTTTTAGGTTGAGTTATCTTTTTCTTTTTTTGTGTGTGGGGGTTATCTGTTTATTGTTGAGGTGGAAGAATTATTTATTCTGAATACTGGGCCCTTATCTAGATTCGTGATCTGCAAATATTTTTCTTATCCTATGGGTAGTTCTTTATTTTTAAATGCTGTATAGGAGTCAGTTAACTTTTACTATAAAGACCAAATAGTAAATATTTTAGACTTTATGGGCCATGTGGTCTCTGTTATGACTTTTCTCCTTTGTTGTTACTGTGCAAAAGCAACCATAGACAGTGTAAAGGAGTGAAATCGGCTGTGTTCCAATAATGTTTTGTGTATGACACTGAAATTTGAATTTCATTAACTTTCATTGTCTTTTTTTAAAATGTGAAAGCTGTTAAAAAAAGCTCTTTGATCTTCCTGTACATATTTCATCTCACAAATATGTTTATAGTGATTTTTATGTTTTCTTATAGTAGTATTACTGTTGCTTGATAGACTTTGTTGAGATAAAATACCATTTCTGTTAGTCCCATTATAAGTATTTAGAAAATCATCAGAAATTAATATCTAAGATTGTTGATTATAAGTATATATATTAATTTTTTCTTTGCCCCTTTTTTCCCCTTTAAAAAAATAACTTTATGAATACTGTCCCTAGTTTTATTTAAGGTAGAGCCTTTAGTTATGGGGTTTTTTATTTTGGGCTTTTCTTGGGATTTAAAAAAAATTTTTCTTATTTAATTTAAAGGGGAAATTGAGGGATAATTTATATACAGAAAGGAAAGAAAATGCATGGATTCTAAATGTACAGTGTGATGGATGTACATTACCAGTATTTGCTGCACCCCAGAAGGCTCCCTCATGTTCTTTCCCAGTCACTAACCTCTCTTCCCCCAATGCAAGCACTACCTTGACCTTCATCACTAGAGATTGGTTTTGCCTATTTTTGTATTTCATTTAAACAGAATCATACTGCATGTTCTCTTGCTTTTGGATGGAGCTTTTAGTTTTTATTTTTATGTATATAATACTTTTTGAAGGCTTATTGTAATTATGTGTCTCATTGAATGAGGATGAACTTTTATGCAGTGGTTTGGAGATTTTATGTTTGACCCTGAAACTTTTTCAGAACTATGGAGAACTTTCATTTAAACAAATATCCTGAAAAAGTTTTTACTAAGGTGATCTTTCTTCTGTTGTTGATATACTATACAAGCATGTTTATTGGCATCAGTATTCTGTTTGTAAAGGAGTATAGAATACCTGTAGTAATCATTTAAAGTAAGGAGGCCTTTACTTATCCCCTGAAAATTTAACAAAATCAGATTTTTCCCCTTGTTTTTAGGAGTAAAAAATATGCATTGCAATGCTTGTTTACTTGTTTTTCTGAAATATCGTTTTGATAAGTTGAACCTGGATATATGTTGAATGTGTTTCAGTGTAAAACAGTACTGCAAATATTCAGGTAGAATTTAAGCAACCCTTCAAAGAGGAATGAGGAATGAGCAAAGAGGAATGTTTTTGTCGGTATTTCTCTTTCCCTTTGACCTAATTTCTTCAGAGAAATATTTTGTTCTTGTGTTCTCAGGCCAGATTTTCCGGTGACACAGCCTGAACTAGATTAGAGGCTTCCCTGCCCTTTAATCCTTGCCCTGTTTACTACCATCAGTAACAATTATAAATTGGTGCCTAGTCATAACATAAAACCACTGTCTTTTCCATTGATGAGAATTGGTGATAATGAATTTTGACTTATGTTAATCAAAAGTACTTGAAATAGCTTGATCTTTTTCTTTAGGGAAGCCTTACTAGGTGATTGATAAATGGAATACACAAGTTATCCCTCATCTAGTTTAAAATTTTTGGCTAGAATTTGTCCAGAATGTATATTTTTGATTGGCTTTTTGTTTAAGAGCAGATATGTAATAATTAACTTGGTTGAATTAATAATTAAATTTATTTTTTAAATGTGGAATGGTCTATTTTTTTAAAAAACTTTGGATAGGTAATTATAATATTCCCAAAGGCAGAGATTCCCATAGTTTTAAAAATCATTTTTCTTTGCCTTTTTACCTGTTTAGTTAGGTTACACAAACGTAACACAAAAATATATTACTAGACCTACCAACATGTAACTAATTCCTGTGTATATTTTGCTCTGACTCTGTTAATAGTCTGTATAGGATTCTCTAGCATGCTGCTTTCTGAGGTTCTTGGTTACCATTAGTGGAATTAGGCTTGGAGAAGATTAAGAATATGTGCCTGTATCCTAAAAGAGAGAAAAGAGGAAATTACTTTTGTTTTAAACACAAGATATCTATAGCTGATGCCTTGGAACTGAGAAACCTGTTTCATCTTCACTTTTAACTGCCCTGTGCTGTTTCCAAAAGCTGTATGATTATATTTTGTTAGTTTCTTAGTTTTTTTTTTTTTTTAATATTTATTTATTTGACTGTGTTGAGTCTTAGTTGCAGCATATGGGATCTGTGTTGCATCACATGGGATCTTGCATTGTTCACGGACTCTCCAGTTGTGCATGGGCTTGGTTTCTCCATGACGTGTGGGATCTTACTTCCATGACCAGGGATTGAGCCTGCAGTGCAAGGCAGATTCTTAACCCCTGGACCACCAGGGAAGTCCCAGTTTCTTAGTGGTTTTTAGGTCAAAGAAATAGGAATTAGTGGAATAAAGATAATAAGAAAGGTATAAAATAGTTTTATATATTTACCAAGTCAAGGTCTTAGAAATGCTCACAGGTTTGAAAAGAACCTTAAGAATATATATATATTTTATATTTTTTAAGGATTAAAATGGATTTTTGTCTTTCAACTATTGTGTTTGTAATTTTTTGTAGTAAAATGTTAATTTTACTACAGATTAATTTATTTGTACTTTACTTTTTACCCACAGTTTATTCATTGTAGTATTTGAATAAAATAATTACTTAATATAGTGGTAGTTTTTAAAATTAACTTTAGGGTGAATTCCCTGATAATGGTTAGATGACACCCCGCTTTCACTGCTAAGAGTCTGAGTTTAGTCCTTTGCCAGGGAACTAAGATCTCAGGAACTGCGCAGTGCACACCACCCTCCAAAAGAAAAACCCAAAACTTTAGTGAATGGAGAAGTTAAAAGAATTTCAACCAATCTTTTCTCTAGATAAAATCTGTCGCACCTAGCTGAAATGAATAGAATGTAGTTTACTGAACTCAGATTTATCATCTATTTTAGGTACAAATTAGGCTGGCTGTTGTGGCTAGTGGAGTGAACTACAAGTTTTTCGTCAAATACATAGGTTTCAATTTTCAGTGAGTCTTTAAAGTTAAATAGTATTTGAATTATTTTTCTCTGTCCTTTTACAGCATCCACCCGCTTTGTGAAGTGTGAAAAATGTCATCATTTTTTTGTTGTGTTATCAGAAGCAGACTCAAAGAAAAGCGTAATTAAAGAACCTGAATCAGCAGCAGAAGCTGTAAAATTGGCATTCCAACAGAAACCGCCTCCTCCTCCGAAGAAGGTATAAGTCCTCGCTCAGTGTCATAAACATTTTATCTTGAAAACATTTCACTGCTTCCCCTCTCTCCAGTTTATATTGAATCTTAATACTAGTATCTAAACAAGTTTTGTAAGTTCTTTATAATATAGGCTTGTGTCTGGCTGAATTGTTACTGATATTTGATACTTGAAATTTAGTTATGGGGTCCATTGCTATTTTCCCATATCATGATTATTGTATTCATAGCAGTGAAATACAGCTGAAGATTATTAATGTTAATACTAAGTTAATCTAAAATGATATCCTTAAAATAGAACAGCTGGGGATTTGTTTTTGTTAGTTTGGATCCCTAAATAACAGCAGCCTGCAGTTTTTCCCTCTTAAATTAATCTACTTTATTAGAAGTAAAACAGCCTCAGGCTAACAATAGAAGCAAGTATTTTTTCATGACCAGTGTGCCAGGGCACTCCTGTATAACACTGTGACTTTTTGTGGTGTCAGCTCTTTCTTGAAGTCTCAGGTGGATTGTGATTTAGCCATGTGAGACAGCAGTTTACCACCAGCTTCACTGGGTACTTGGCGTGTGCCTTCTGAGAAGGAGGAGCCCTGCTTCTGGGCTGTTATTATCTCTGGCCATGTCTCATGTGGTATTTACACACTTGTTATTTCTCACCCTCTGCTTTCTTTGACTGTTGAGATACCAGTGCATTTGTTTCTGCAAATGTGCTAAATCATGGGTGTAATTCATGAAGAATGATGATTTTTAAAAACCAAGAAGTAAAGTAGTGAAGTGAAGTTGCTCAGTCGTGCCCGACTCTTTGCGACCACCCTGGACTGTAGCCTACCAGGCTCCATCCATGGGATTTTCCAGGCAAGAATACTGGAGTGGGTTGCCATTTCCTTCTCGAGGGGATCTTCCTGACCCGGGGATTAAACCCCGGTCTCTCGCATTGTAGGCAGACGCTTTACCGTCTGAGCCACCAGGGAAGCATCTGTTAAAAACAATAACAACATATATATGGTCAACCATTATAGAATTTGTTATGTAAAAATAAAGTAATGGAAAATACAGCTGTTAAGCTTTATGTTCCTCACTAATTTGTATAGACTTCAGAATCTGAGTCGGAGTTCTAGAGAATAAAGTTCTAGAAAATAACTCTTTTCAGGAGTTGGTGAATATTAGTAGTTAACTTCTGTTAACTAAAAGGTGAAAGAATTAACTCTAGGTGCTAAGCCATTGGCAATAACCAAATTTCATATAGAGCTTTAGTTTCTACCAAAATTAAGAGTTTTAGATTGCCATTTAGATAAATGTATAGCTTTAAAGTTAATATCTGAGAAAAAGCTAAATGTTTGTGAGTATTAAATCACATTTGATACAGGTGGTATAATGATTTTTGAGTATATAATGCCTATTTTATTCTTAAAATTTTTTAAAGAGATAGGAATACCAGACCACCTTACCTGCCCCTTTAGAAATCTGTATGCAAGTCAAGAAGCAACAGTTAGAACTGGACATAGAACAACAGACTGGTTCCAAATTGGGAAAGGAGTACGTCATGGCTGTATATTGTCACCCCGCTTATTTAACTTCTATGCAGAGTAGTACATCATGTGAAATATCAAGCTGGATGAAGCAAAAGCTGGAATCAAGATTGTGGGAGAAATATCAATCTCAGATATGCAGATGATACCACCCTTATGGCAGAAAGCGGAGAAGAACTAAAGGGCCTCTTGATGAAAGTGAAAGAGGAGAATGAAAAAGCTTGTTTAAAACACAACATTCAGAAAACTAAGATCATGGCATCCAATCCCATCACTTCATAGCAAGTAGATGGAGAAACAATGGAAGCAGTGACAGACTTTATTTTCTTGGGCTCCAAAATCACTGTGAACAGTGACTGCAGCCATGAAATTAAAAGACACTTGCTCCTTGGAAGAAAAGCTATGAGCAACCTAGACAGCATATTAAAAAGCAGAGAATTACTTTGCCGACAAAAGTCTGTCTAGTCAGAGCTATGGTTTTTCCAGTAGTCATGTATGGATGTGAGAGTTGGACTATAAAGAAAGCTGAAAAAAAAAAAAAACTGAGCACCGAAGAATTGATGCTTTTGAACTGTGGTGTTGGGGAAGACTCTTGTGAGTTGCTTAGACTGCAAGGAGATCCAACCAATCAATCTTAAGGGACATAAGTCCTAAATATTCATTGGAAGACTAATGCTGAAGCTGAAACTGCAACACTTTGGCCACCTGATGTGAAGAATGACTCATTGGAAAAGTCCCTGATGCTGGGAAGGATTGAGGGCAGGAGGAGAAGGGGATGACAGAGGAGGAGGTGGTTGGATAGCCTCACCCACTCAATGGACATGAGTTTGAGCAAGCTCCGGGAGTTGGTGATGGACAGGGAAGCCTGGCGTGCTGTAGTCCATGGGGTTGCAAAGAGTCAGACATGACTGAGCAGCTGAACTGAACTGAATGCCTATTTTGAAAAAATTAGTTTTATAATGTAATCTTTGTGAATAATCATATTATTCATATGATTGAAAGAGGTGTAAAAATTGATTTCATTAATGATAACAGCTTTACACCCATGGTAGTAAGTGTAGATATTCTAATTGACTTTAATATTGACTTTCAGCAATTAGGATCGTTGGCATTGTTTATAGACTAGAAACTGGCATAGCACTGGAAAAGTACAGGAATACTTTGTTAAGCTAGAGAACAAATGAATGGTGTGTTGTATCTTTAAAGTTTGGGGCCTCTGAAATCATTGCTGCATAATGTATCATGCCCTTGGCATTTTGCTTTGAATGAGAGTCTTTGTTCAAATTTAAAACTGTAACCAAGTGAGTTCAGTATATAGGACTTCCCTGTGGTCCCGTGGTGAGCTCTGCACTTCCACTGCAGGGGACACAGGTTCCATCCGTGGTAGGGGAAGTTCTTTATGCTGTGCGGTGCAGCCAAAAAAAAAATGTGCTCGGTATTTAACTCTAATGTGTGTATATTGTGATGACTCACAGTAAATTGTTCATTTCTGATCATTTTTCAGATTTATAACTACCTCGATAAGTACGTTGTTGGCCAGTCGTTTGCCAAGAAGGTGCTTTCAGTTGCTGTATACAATCATTACAAGAGAATATATAACAATATCCCAGCTAATCTGAGACAGCAGGCAGAAGTTGAGAAGCAGACATCATTAACACCTAGAGGTTAGTGTTTTGATAATTGACCAAAATAGAGATTACTGTGCTTAGAGGTAATCCTTATTTGCAACTCTTTGCTTTTGTCTTAAAATAATTTTAGTACAGTACAGCATTTTTCAAAATACAGGTTCCTTCCCATTAGTGGTTCATGAAATCATTCCAGTTCATTTCCAACAGCATTTAAAAAAGAGAGTTAATAAGTGTGAGTAGAAAATACCAGAGTCTGTTAACTTGTTAAGTATTATTTCGTAAAACTTTATTTTCGGGTATATGTGCTTAGGTTCTCGTGTACAAATTGAGACATCATTTTTGAGTTGTAGGCTTGACCACAGGTCTTGTTGACTAGATCGTTGCAGGGTTCTGTATACAACTCTTGAGTTCTTCTCTTTTGGGTTTAGGACACAGAATTTAATTTCCCTAAGTCAGAGATATATGGAAATGGTACTTCTTACAGAACGTATTTAGCGCTCTTTCCGTTTTGGCCTCAGCTACACAATGCAACATTCAGGGCAAATTTGTAAGTGATTCAAAGTATAATTCCAATTAATGATAGATTCTAATGCACCAATATACTGTGTAATGTCAACTTATTATGGACAATGTATATGTTATATTAACATAATGATTTTATTTAAAAAACTATGAATACAGTAAAATGTAAATACGTTTTTTTTTTTGGCTAGGGAGCTGTTAATTTTGGAGTTGTCCTACAGATATCTATTGTTTACATTCTTTTAGCTATGTTATAATTTTATGGAGTTTTGCTAAGTACTTTTAGTATTAAATTACTTTTAGTAGGTACTAATATATAATTTATTGCCTTAATGAAGACACCTGTTTACTTCTTGAACTTACTGCAAAATATTTACATAGTAGAATCAATTACTTTTTTAGAAAGTATAAATCATAGTAACTGATGAAGGACCTGGAACCTTTATGACTTATAAGGTCCAAATATTGTTGTTTGGTCATGGAGCAAAATAATTTTTTCTGATTCCTTCAGTCAACAAATTAATAGTTAAACTCTTCTAGGTGCTGGAAAAGCAAATAGTTATATGGTCTTTATAATGAGGGATTTAAATTCTTATTGAAGACCTAAATTACTACATTTCTTTTCTTAAAATAGCAACTTTGTATTTGACAAATGTGAATATTAGCAATTATACAGCCATCATTAAGCATGTTTGGGTTTGTTTTTTTTTTTAATACAAAAAAGAGGTAGCATATAAATTCTTTCATGATTTATAGAAAGCTGGAAAAACATTAATGAACATATTCTTTGTTTTTGGAAGAGGGCAAGAAGTGGAATACTCCTTGTTTGTTCCCCTAAATTAAGCAAATATATAATATTTTCATGTTGCCATTTTCATCCTCTTTCTTAGAGTTAGAAATAAGAAGACGGGAGGATGAGTACAGATTCACAAGTAAGTGGCCTCTTTTCGGGTCCGCCTCTGTAGCCGTTCTTACTTTTTAGATTTACCTCAGTGAAGTTTGTCAGCACTAGTTGTGATAGATATGTACTTGTTTGTGTATTACTAAGAAAGGCATTGTATATTATCTAAACTTGTTTGTTATACATGGCATATATAACTTTGAAACCGTTTTATAGCTAATTTGTGTAGTTAATAGATGTTGGGTTGTTTTAGATATTTGATTTTATCTTTCCTATTGTGATATTTCTTATAACATAAATAAGTATTATATGTAGTTTTCCTCTGTAAATTAGATCTGCATGTTAACAGAAGTTGTATTTTTTAAAATTTGTACCGTATCCTTTTTTTTTTCCCCTTAAAAAAAAGAATACAATTAAAGATGATCTGCCTGTGACAGATTTTAAGGGAGGTATGTTATCTTTCAGCTGTTCTTTGCCAGAAACTACCTTATTTTTTGGTGTTTATGAAACTTAGTGTAGGCTTACAAATTACACATAACGTCCAGCTCACTACTGAGAGCTCTAGACTGCCCCTAAAAGCATCAGAGGGTCTGATGGAGGATATGGACTGACATGAAAAACCAATGATAGTGGCCATTCTGATGTCTTGCACTCATTTCTTTGGAGGTGGAGATAGCTGCTACACAAAGAAAGGGTGAAGGTTCCAAAGTTACCATAAAAAGATTCGTGTTGTCACAAAAGACAAAAAATAATAGATGAACCAGTGTGAACATTTTTCACTTATAAGTTTGATAAGTTTACAATTGCCTTTGAATCAAACAGTGTTATACATCTAATATTTGAACATCAGAATATTGTACTGTATATTCAGGATGAGCCATGAGAACATAATGAGTTCAGCAACTCTGGCATAAAATTTATTTTTTGCTAAGTCACTTCAGTCATGTCCGACTCTGTGCGACCCCATAGATAGCAGCCCACCAGGCTTCCCTGTCCCTGGGATTCTCCAGGCAAAAACACTGGAGTGGGTTGTCATTTCCTTCTCCATGTAAAGTTTATTACATGTAATAAAATATGCCGTCATTATATATTCATAATCTTGGGCAGGTGGCTGGTGAAACTAGTATGAATTAGTAAAGTCTATCATAGTGATTTAATACAAATGTTAACAAGTAATAATATTTAAGGATGTAAGCAAAATAATTTGTAATTACATATATTGATTGGCTTATAAATTAATATTTTTAGAGCTTATGTAGAATTTACTATCATGTATAATTTAGTCTTCTCCTATGTGGGGTATTAGATTCTAATGTTAGGACATTGGACCAAAGTCATATATAATTAAAATATTCTTGGAAATTTCTTTGGAAGTCACATGTTAGAGATCAACATGTGTCTCTTTAACATTTTAAGATTTTAAGATTTTTCTTAAATCTTAAATGGTTTCTTCCCCTCATCATTGGAACATAAATTTTTCTGATGTTAAGTACCAGATGAACTAGTTGGCTTGCATATACTTACACACTAGGAAAATAGTAATACTAACAGTAAATTCTTTCAAAGCACATGTAAAACTATCTGCCAGCCACTGTTTTAAGCGTTTTACACGTATATACTCATTTCATAAGCCTATGAGATAGAAATGATTATTTTCACCACCATTTTACATATAAGAGTTGAAGCACAGAAATTTTAAGTTTTACCCAGGGTCCTATTGCTCCATACAACTAACTAGTCTAGCCTGCTTACTCAATAGTCCTCATTGTAAAGAGCTGCGTAGGCAATAAGAGATGTGCACAAACAGAGACTTAACTGAAAGAACAGGGGTGTTTTCTCAAGCTTACCCTGGGGCATATTTTCATAAATGGAATGACAAACATCATTTGTTCTATATTCCTCTTTTTTAAAAAACTTAAATCATAAAGTTGAATATTTGTGTCATGTGATTCCACGGTAGGTAATATGCTTCTTACAATTCTGTTCAAGTTACCTAAATCATCTTTCCCCATTGGGCAGACCTATTCTTCAGCCAAGCACCTCTTTATACTGTCACAATTCCTAACTAGATTTTGCTGAAATTTAAAAAAAAAAAAGTTTTTTTTGTTTGTTTGGTAGAGGACAGCTAGCTAACTTCAGACTGCCTTTTTTTTTTTTAACCTGATGTGAATTGTAAGGAGGCATAGCATTGTAAATTATTCACTGACCATTAACCCTCAAATGTAGTACAGTTTAATTAAATTCAAATATTTATTTAATGCCTATTATTTTTGGTGAAGAGAATAACCCTTTACCAAAGGGTGTGACCCAAAGATAGTTTGAAAATGACGGCCAGATGGAACAGGATTTCAGTAGTATGTTTGCTGAAGATCTGTCTGTTGGTTTGCTTAAAATAATAAAGCACTGGAAAATACTGATGTTCTTAGAAACAAGCTACAACTAAATCTAGAAAATAGACATATGATATGAGCCCAGGTACCTTAAATGCTGAGAGCCAGGAGCAATGTGGATATTTACAAATCTAGCTAGTTCAAAAGAGTATTGGGATTCTTTCCTTCAGCTGAGAGGGTGAGAATAAGATTTTTTTTTTTTTTAAAGGGATCCAGCTGATAAACTCTTAGTTCACCAGCACTATAGTTCTCATATAATTAACATTGTATGTCTGCTAAAGGAAATGCAGTGATCCAGTTGAGATCCTGTAAAATCGGAAATTCAGGTAGGGCCAGGGATATTGAGTCATACCATACTTGGTTTCTCTGGTAGACTCACAGCATCATTTTTAAGTGTGGAAGAGATTGTAGAGTAATTCACTAAGGAAGCAGGCTCAGTAAAGCCAAGTGACTTGCTGTGTTCCTGTGATAGAGCTGAGACTAGAACCCAAGCTTTCTATTCCTCAGTTCAGTGTTTTACCGTTTCTCTACAACACTGTTTCTTTTCATTTGTACAAATATATGTACATATACCTCTATCTTTCAGAGTGCCTCCAAATCAGTTGCATTTTGTTCTTAAACCTCCAGTCATGTGTTTAAAAATGATAGGGCAGGTGTTAGCCATTTTATAGATTAGGGCACAGAAACACAGAGTGTGTATGGTGATACAGCTCAGGATCTTATAGCTATTCGGAGGCAAAGAAAGGACCAAATTTCTGAAGCTTTCTGACTCTTGACACTGTTCTCCTTGTTATACTGGCGTCTTTTCAGTAAAAGGATATTCTTCATTCAAGTTTATTTAAATAAGGAAGGTAAAAAGAATACATTTCCTTTGCTTGAGGTTCTATGAATAATCATCATGTATTACACATTTGTCATTAGATAATTTGAGACTTCCTTCTCTTTTAGGTAAGACAAAAAATGTCAGAATATTTACTTATTTTTTTTTCTAAATAAGTATTGGTTTTAGATGTAAGGTTTTATTGGGCATTTTGTTCAAGTGAAAGCAAATGAAGCTCTAATACCTTTGGCATTTTTTCAGAGTTGCTTCAGATTGCTGGAATTAGTCCACATGGTAATGCTTTAGGAGCATCAGTGCAGCAACAGGTAAATCAACAAATACCTCAGGAAAAACGAGGAGGTGAAGTATTGGATTCTTCCCACGATGACATCAAACTTGAAAAGAGTAATATTTTGCTGCTTGGACCAACTGGGTCAGGTAAATAACTTACTTAAAAATTTACCACTCATTTAAGAAACTAGAATATAGATGACTCTGTAACCTGTGTCTTATGACTGGGAGATTCTCACTCTTAAGAAGAAAACCGAAGGCCCATTGTTACTGTTTCTATTTATAGGTAAAACTCTTCTGGCACAAACTCTAGCTAAATGCCTTGATGTCCCTTTTGCTATCTGTGACTGTACCACTTTGACTCAGGCTGGATATGTAGGTGAAGATATTGAATCTGTGATTGCCAAGCTGCTCCAAGATGCCAATTATAATGTAGAAAAAGCACAACAAGGTATGTTTCAGCAAGTTTGTCAGTCCTTAGATATAGTCTGTTGAGGAAGCAGTCTAATAGCAAGAGAGAATATATTTTTTGTTTTGAGTCAAAGAGTCAAATTCAGTAACTGTATAAAAGTAGCTGTGTTTAAGTTTTCCAGCATACTGACTAAGGGCCACAAAGTTTGCTTTGTCTTATTGTCATAAGTTGGCAATATTACTAGAGTGAAAACAGGCCAGATTATTTCTTCCATTCTGTTCTAACTTTCCTCCAGACTCCTAATGCTGAAATGGGTTGGGGGAGGGGAAAAAGACAAATGCAAGAGAGTGCAAGATGTATATAGCAACATATTAACTTTTATCTACCTGTGGAGTGTTGTAGATGCTACATATCTCTTTCCTTCTGTATCATCTCTCCTTGTTTACATGAAGAGCTTGACAGCTTCCTGTCTAAATTCCTTTAGGACAAGAATATAGATGAAAAAAATAAGCTGAAGTTTAGCTAATACCAGCCCTGTATCCACCTTTTGCTTTCACACTGTACCTCTATCTCTGCTTCTTAGAATAAAAAACTTGAAAACATTAGTGGGGTAGCTAACTATAATAGTCATAGAAAATTGGTAATCTTACCCAAGTGTTATTTTTACCCAAATGATGTAAGAATAAATTATAAAATGTTTACACAAAATGACGTGTGGAAAAGTTGGCAGTATATTTTTATTGTATTAAACTATTGCATATGTTGTGTTAAAGATTAAATACCTTGATCTCTAGCTACCTAGCCTTTTAAAGCTTAGGTTGTCTTGTAATATCTTTTTCATATTATAAATAGAATCCTCCTTAAATTATAGGAATTGTCTTTCTGGATGAAGTAGATAAGATTGGCAGTGTGCCAGGCATTCATCAGTTACGGGATGTAGGTGGAGAAGGCGTTCAGCAAGTAAGCAGTTGAATATTTTGTTCAAGCCCACTAAAAGGAAGGGAGTACATCAACCTCCCAAATATTGTACGTTTGGTTTCATATTCAATTAGACTCTGTTTTATTTCGCCCACTCTAAACTCCCCAGACTAGTTAGTTCCAATCCTAAGAGAAATCTATTGGTGATTTTAAATTTACCTTTGTTAGGAAATTAAAGATATTTTAAAGAAGTAAATGAAATTTAATTTTTATTGGCGTATTCCACAAAGACCCAGTTAAACATTTCTAAAGGATGCTTGAAGAAAGTTCTGATTCTAACTAGGTATAAATGAACCATGTACATGTATTTTATTCTTAGTTAGAAGATAAAATAGTGCTCTATTCCTTGTAGAGTCATAATTAAAGTCATAACGATCTATTGATTAACTTGACTTTTTACTGGTAACTAATTATGAAGTAAACTACAGGGTAAGGAAAATTGCTTTTGTTTTTTGACCAGGACATAGAGAGGTCCAGTCACACATATAAAATGTGCTAGATAATGTTTTTTTGTAAAGGCATTTCAAAATACAACTATGCTCAAAGTTTAACACTAAAAGTAGAGTAGAATTTTAGTATAAAGACAAGGCTTTAAATATTTTCAAATTTTGAATGTTCCCACTTGGTTGAATAACATTTTATAATGAGTCCTAATTCTGTCTTTATGTCTTTACCATCAAAAACAACCTCTGAAGTTGATTGTTTTCTAAATGCATCACGAGTCCTATACTATTCCAAATAAATTTATGAATAATTAAATATGATAGTATATTAGATTTTCATGTTAGTTATAGGAATGTGGAGGTGTTCTTCAGTTATGCTCATTGACCATACCCACATATTATTTTCCCCATTGAATCCCATTATCTAAAGTATAATAAGTAATACACTTATATGATGATGCCATAAATCATTTTTTCTTTATTTAGGGCTTATTAAAACTGTTGGAAGGCACGATAGTCAATGTTCCAGAAAAGAATTCCCGTAAGCTACGTGGAGAAACGGTACAAGTTGATACAACAAACATTCTGTTTGTTGCGTCTGGTGCTTTCAATGGTTTGGACAGAATTATCAGCAGGAGGAAAAATGAAAAGGTAAGTTTTTCTGAATGGTTACTAGGAGAGAATTTGAAGTTAGAGGATAGACCCTCAGTTTCTAATCTCGTATCTGCTTTCTGCTAGTTAGGTGTCCTTAGAGTATACCAGAAATATATTCCTAGTTATTTTTTAAATTTCAGAGTAGTGATTTGGAAGATTTCTAAATATCATCTTTATAGCAGCATTTTTAAAGTGTGACTTGATATTGATTTTATATTTATCTGAGTTTTTTTAATTATTGGAGGTAACTGCGAAATCAATAAAATTTCTACTCATTTCTCTTTCCCAATTCACTAGAGCACAATAAAGGGCTTGTTTCCATTGCCCCTGCCCATAGAGTCTTCATAGGTCACTGCTGACATTCAGGAGTGGAGGAAAGGAGTTTGGAGGTTGAGGGAGGGTTGTGATCTCACCTAGTTTATAGATATTTCTTAAACATTCTTATAAGCCTTGATTTTAGCTGGAATTTATTTTTTCATATCCTCAAGGTTCATGCCCAGTACCTACTTATGATAAAACATAATAGCATAGTGGCAAGAACCCCAAAAACATGCCTATTTTCCATGCTTTTGTGTTTTACATAATAGCTACAAATGATGCCTTTTATATCATATGTTTAGGTTTATATAATACCTAAATGAATGTATCATAGATCACTTCTTTTGTATATTGCCTGCTCTAAGTCTTCTTAGCCTTACATGTTTAGTAGCAGTTTACTTGAGTTTTTTAGTTTGGTATTAGTAGCTACTAAAGTAGCAGTTTAGTAGTAGTAAAAAAAAAAAAAAAAAGCTCTGCTAATGAAACAGTTGCCTGTGGTCATTCCTTTGCATAGCCTAGAGGAGAAACCTCTTGTAAGGCTACCTGCTGATCCATGTAGTGCTGTTACTTCTCAGCATCAGACCTTATTCAGCATGGATAAGGTTAGATTTTTATTTTTCATATTAATCAATTTATGTTTTTCTTGCTTTTGAAATTCTGTACAAGTTAGCCTAAAAATTAGAAGAAATTATATCTTCGTGTGTCCATGCATGTGTGTGGGTATGAAAGAGATGGGGGAGAGTGGGAGATAGAACTTTATATTCAAAATTCTGTAACCAAAAGCAAGGACCATGTTCTTATATTTATAATTCATACTTGCAAATAAAATTGAAACTAGAAACATGTAGAAAAGAACAGTTACAAGTAGTGTTAGTAAAGAGATCAGAAATGGATAGAAAGAAGATTTACATCATTTCAAGTTAGTGGAAATTAAGTCACTGTTTGTTAATCTTTGAACTTCTTAATGAAATTAGGGAGAAATCCTGAGCTAGTTTTTATTCCCTGAAAGAGGAAGGGTATAATCTCTTCATGAAAGACAAAGATTTTAAAAGATAAGTTTTTATGAAAAGAAGACAGAGATGTGAGAGAGTCTATAACAGTGATTTTATGAAGGATTAAACACTTCCATTTGGCTATTGTTTTTATCAAACCTCGTTGAAAGCCAGGCTTACAGTATTAAATAATATACCTATATCCTGACCATATGAAATGCTTGCAGTCCTAAGTTTTACTCCTATTGCCTTTGCTCATGTTTTCCCCTACTTCATTTCAGTTGGCAGATATGTGTTCATTCTTTAAGATTCTGTTAAATGATGAGTCAGTTCCTCTGTGAGGACTTTCTTGGTCATTTCCTACCCTCCCTCCCCAGATTGTGCCTCTTCTTCCTTTCCACTGCTAAGGTTTCCTGCACAGTTGTCCTTCATTGCAATTATGATGCCTTAATATCTTCATGTGTTCTCAGAACAAACCAGAGGGGAGGAGGGGGTAAGGAATAGTTAGGGAGTTTGGGATGGACATGTTCAGTTCAGTTGCTCAGTTGTGTCTGACTCTTTGTGACCCCACAGACTGAAGCATGCCAGACTTCCCTGTCCATCATCAACTCCCGGAGCTTGCTCAAACTCATGTCCATCGAGCCAGTGATACCATCCAACCATCCCATCATCTGTCATCCCTGTCTCCTCTTGCCTTCAATCTTTCCCAGCATCAGGGTCTTCTCCAGTGAGTTAGTTCTTCGCATCAGGTGACCAAAGTATTGGCGTTTCAGCTTCAGCATCAGTCCTTCCAATGAATATTGAGGACTGATTTCCTTTAGGATTGACTGATTTGATCTCCTTACAGTCCAAGGGACTCTCAAGAGTCTTCTCCAATACCACAGTTCAAAAGCATCAATTCTTCAGCACTCAGCTTTCTCTATAGTCCAACTCTCACATCCATACATGACTACTGGAACTGCTGCTAAGTCGCTTTAGTCGTGTCCGACTCTGTGCGACCCCATAGACGGCAGCCCACCAGGCTCCTCCGTCCCTGGGATTCTCCAGGCAAGAACACTGCAGTGGGTTGCCGTTTCCTTCTCCAACTGGAAAGACCATAGCTTTGACTAAGACGGACCTTTGTCCGCAAAGTAGTCTCTTCTTTTTAATGTGCTGTCTAGGTGGCTTATAGCTTTTCTTCCAAGGAACAAGTGTCTTTTAATTTCATGGCTGCAGTCACCATCTGCAGTGATTTTAGAGACCAAGAAAAATAAAGTCTATCACTGTTTCCATTGTTTCTCCATCTATTTGCCGTGAAGTGATGGCACCGGTTGCCGTGATCTTTGTTTTTGGATTGTTGAGTTTTAAGCCAACTTTTTCACTCTCCTCTTTCACTTTCATCAAGAGTCTCTTTATTTAGTTCTTCACTTTCTGCCATAAGGGTGGTGTCGTCTGCGGGTCATCTGGATGGACATGTACACACTGCTATATTAAAATGGATAACCAACAAGACCCTACTATATAGCACATAGAACTCTGCTCAGTGTTATGTGCCAGCCTGGATGTGAGGGGAGCTTGGGGGAGAATGGATACATGTATACATATAGCCGACTCCCTTTGCTGTTCCCCTTAAACTATCACCACATGGAAAATTGGCTATACCCCAATACAAAATTGGAGAAGGCAATGGCACCCCACTCCAGTACTCTTGCCTAGAAAATCCCATGGATGGAGGAGCCTGGTAGGCTGTAGTCCATGGGGTTGCTAAGAGTCGGACACGATTGAGTGACTTCACTTTGACTTTTCACTTTCATGCATTGGAGAAGGAAATGGCAAACCACTCCAGTGTTCTTGCTTGGAGAATCCCAGGGACGGCGGAGCCTGGTGAGCTGCCATCTATGGGGTCGCACAGAGTCAGACATGACTGAAGTGACTTAGCAGCAGCAGCAACACAAAATAAAAATTTTTTTAAATATATATATTTTTATGTGTTCTCACTATAAATAAACACCTTTAAGTTAGGATAAGGACTGTCTTCAGGTTTATATCCCCAGTGTTTTATAATAATGCTTTATAATATATATAAACCTTACACATGGACATCACCAAATGGTCAATATCAAAATCAGATTGATTGCAGTCTTTGTAACTGAAGATGGAGAAACTGTATACAGTTAGCAAAAACAAGACTAGGAGCTGACTGTGGCTCAGATTATTAGCTTCTCTGCAAAATTCAAGCTTAACATAAAGAAAGGGGAAAACCAATAGGCCAGTCAGGTACAACTTAAATCTCCTATGAGTAACAGTGGAGGTGATGCATAGATTCAAGGGATTAGATCTAGTAAACTAGAGTGGCTGCGGAACTATGGACAGAGCTTGGTAATGTTGTTGAGGAAACAGTGAACAAAACCATCCCAAAGAAAAAGAAAAGAAAGATAAGTGGTTGTCTGGGGAGGCTTTACAAATAGCTGAAGAAAGAAGAGATGCAAAAAGCAAGGGAGAAAGGGAAAGGTACGTCCAACTAAATGCAGAGTTCCAGAAAATACCAAGGAGAGACGCGAAGGCCTTCTTACAATGAACAATGCAAAGAAATAGAGGAAAAATAGCTGAAGGGGAAAGACTAGAGATCTCCTTAAGAAAATTGGAAATATCAAAGGAACATTTCATCCAAAGTTAGGCACAATAAAGGACAGAAACAGGTAAAGGTCTAATAGAAGCAGAAGAGTTCAAGAAGAGATGGAAAGAATACACAGAAGAACTGTACAAAAGAGATCTTAATGACCCGGATAACCATGATGGTGTTGGTGTGGTCACTCACTCAGAGCCAGACATCCTGGAATGTGAAGTCAAGTGGGCCTTCCAGAGCACTGCTGCCGGTAAAGCTAGTGGAGGTGATGAAATTCCAGCAGAACTATTTAAAATCCTAAAAGATGGTGCTCTCAAAGTGCTGCACTCAATATGTCAGCACATTTGGAAAACTCATCAGTGGCCACAGGACTGGAAAAGGTCCATCCTCATTCCAGTTCCCAAGAAAGGAAGTACTAAAGAATGTTAAACCACCAGACAGTTGCACTCATCTCCCATGCTAGTAAGGTCGTGCTCAAAATCCTGCATGCTGGGCTTTAGCATTACATGAACTGAGAACTTTTAGATCTTCAAGCTGGATTTAGAAAAGGCAAAGAAACCAGAGGTAAAATTGCCAACATTCACTGGATCATAAAAGCAAGGGAATTCCAGAAAGGCATTTACCTCTGTTTCATTGACTGTGCTAAAGCCTTTGACTGTGTGGATCATAAAAACTGTGGAAAACTCTTAAAGAGATGGGCATACCAAACCATCTTACCTGCCTCCTGAGAAACCTGTATGCAACAGTTAGAACCTTGTATGGAACAACTGACTGGTTCAGGATTGAGAAAGGAGTATGACAACGCTGTTTATTGTTACCCTGATTATGTAACTTAATGCAGAGCATGTCATGAGAAATGCCGGGCTGGATGAGTTATAAGCTGGAATCAAGAGATTAATAACCTCAGATATGTTGGATGATACTACTCTAATGGCAGAAAGTGAAGAGGAACTAAAGAAACTCCTCATGTGAGTGAAGGAGGAAAGTGAAAAAGCTGGCTTAAAACTCAGTGTTAAAAACACTAAGATCACGGCATCTGGTGGGGAAACAGTGGAAACAGAAAGTTTATTTACTCGGGCTCCAAAATCACTGCAAATGGTGACTGTAGCCACGAAATTAAAGGATGCTTGCTCCTTGGAAGAAAAGCTTGACCAACCTAGACAGCATATTAAAAAGCAGAAACATCACTTTGCCAACAAGTTCTGTGTAGTCAAAGCTATGATTTTTTCAATAGTCATGTACAGATGTGGGAGTTGGGCCATAAAGAGGGCTGAGTGCCAATGAATTGATGCTTTCAAATTGTGGTGCTGGAGAAGACTCTTAAGAGTCCCTTGGACAACAAGGAGATCAAACCAGTCAATCCTAAGAAAATCAACCCTGAATATTTGTTGGAAGGACTGATGCTGAAGCTGAAGCTGAAGCTCCAGTATTTGGGCCACCTGATGCGAGCAGCTGACTCATTGGAAAAGACTCTGACACTGGGAAAGATTGAAGGCAGAAGGAGAAGAGAGCGACAGAGGATAAGATGAATCACTGATTCACTGAACATGAACTTGGGCAAATTCCAGGAGATGGTGAGGGACAGGGAAGCCTGGCGTCCTGTAGTCCACGGGATTGTAAAGAGTTAGCCATGACTTGGCGACTGAACAATAGCATGCCTGCAGAGCAGAAGTAGAGACACAAACGCTGAGGACAGACTTATGGACACTGCTGGAGCGGGAGGAAGGAGAGGGTGGGATGTACGGAGAGGGTAACATGGAAGCATACATTACCAGTGGAAAATAGATAGCCAGTGGGAATTTGCTGTGTGACTCAGGGAGCTCATACTGGGGCTTGGTAAAAACCTGGTGGGGTGGGGAGGGAAGTGGGAGGGATGTTCAAATGGGAGGGGACATGGGTAAACCTATGACTGATTGACGTTAATGTTTGGTAGAAACCAACAGAATAAAGCAATTATCCTTCAATTAAAAGTAATTTTTTTAAAAAAGGAAAGGTACATCCTAAAGAAAATTTTTTAATGTTTATATTATTGCATGCAAAGTGTTTTGCTTTCTGATAGAGTCACTGTCCACATACAGAATATTTAGAATTAATTAACTTAGACTGTTTTCTCATATATCATGTGCTTCTCTTGTACTTTTGACAAAAGTTGTATGACATATCAAAATCAAACTCTATGACAGTTACCTGGAGTATAGTTCTTTATACTGAGTAAAGCAAGGTCCATACATTGTAGATACACAACGTTTTGCAACAAAGTTACCATTTTTGTTTGATGTCATCCTTACATGCTCTTTTATAAAATCTCACTCGGGAGTTGGTGATGGACAGGGAGGCCTGGCGTGCTGCGATTCATGGGGTCGCAAAGAGTCGGACACGACTGAGTGACTGAACTGAACTGAACTCATACAGTGTTCTAACTCATCATATAATCTGATAGTATGCAACCCCAAATTATGATTTTAATAGAATGCTTAGCAATGACTTAAGATACTTGTGGATAATTTACTTGTAAGGCTGCTTGTTCCATAGGCCCTACTCCTCTTAGTATTACTGAACTGACTTTGGTTACAAAATAATTACTATCTCTACTTTGTTGCACATTTTGAAAGTTATACTAGTCTAGAGGTCTGAGAAATGTCCTGCAATATCATAATCTGAGTTCTAAGAGACTTCCTTCACAGTTCTTACCTATTCTTACTAGAATTTATTCTTCTGAGAGTTGGTTGGGTTCTCAGTTCTGAAGGCAGATAGACTGAAGTTTGAATCCTAATTGTTAACCACTAGCAGAAATGAGAGCTTGGTCAAGGTACTTAACCTCTCTAAGCCTTTTTTATTCATTGTAAAATATAAATGATAATACTTTCTTCTGTTGCAAAGATCATGTGAGATATGCATGCAGAATGCTGAACACGATGCAGCTTCATTCTGTTATTCGTATTACCTGTGTTTTCTTTGGCAGTATCTTGGATTTGGAACACCATCTAATCTGGGAAAAGGTAGAAGGGCTGCAGCTGCTGCTGACCTTGCCAATCGAAGTGGAGAATCGAATACGCACCAAGACATTGAAGAAAAAGACCGTTTATTACGTCATGTGGAAGCCAGAGATCTCATTGAGTTTGGCATGATTCCTGAGTTTGTGGGACGGTTGCCTGTGGTAGTTCCTTTGCATAGCCTAGATGAGAAAACACTTGTACAAATACTAACTGAGCCACGTAATGCTGTTATCCCTCAGTACCAAGCCTTATTCAGCATGGATAAGGTTAGATCTTTATTTTTTATACCTAACTTACATGTATTTTTTGCTATGGAAAATCTGCATATGTTAGCCTAACAAATTAAAAAGCAATACTTCTTGTCTGGAATACCAGCCTGTGTGTGTATGCGTGTGCACTCAGTTGCTCAGTGGTATCTGACGCTTTGCCACACTGTGGACTGTAGCCTGCCAGGCTCCTCTGTCCATGGAATTTTCCAGGCAAGAATATTGGAGTGGGTTACCATTTCCCCTCTTCTAGGGGATCTTCCCAGCCTAAAGATTGAGCCTGTGTCTCCTGCATTGGCAGGCAGATTCTATTGGCAGGAATAGGCCAGCCTATTACTCACTAAATATGGATCTAGGAATCAGGGAAGGCACGTTGTGTTGTGTTAGACACTTAGGAGTTGGCTTAATTTTTTTTCTTAATTAAAGCCAGCATTGTAGCTTGAAGCCTAAGGGTAAATATTGAGAGAAATTACGCTCGCAGCCTACGGTAACGCCTCAAGCTAGGGACACAGAATTGTCTTTTCAGTCTTGATATTCTAAATCCTTTCATTATGACATGCTAGGTATATTTTTTCCTAAACTCAGCTCTGACATCTACTTCTCTGCAGTCAGACACTTGGAGCCATACATCCAGTCAGATAGCAAATGTTTGGGTTTTATGAACTTAGTGTCACAAAACAGTAGTCTCCTCTCCATTGCCACTCTTGCTACCTTAAGTCAGTCTCCTTTATCATTCTTAACCTTGACCCCTGCATTTGCTTCCTAATTGGGTTTCCCTACCTAAAGTTTGTCTCTGACCACCACCACCAAAGTACCATTTCCCACTTTACTTCCAGATGGATCTTTTAAAAATTATTGAATATAGGGTTCAACCAATAGATATATATTAAATGCTTAATAAATATTTATTGAATGAATAAACCCGAAGCTAATTATTTTACTCCCTTCCTTAAAAATGCTTCAGTGGTCCCATAGCCTTATTTAGGTGTCCCCACTTTTATTGTTCTCTTAGCACCATGTGCAAACACTATACTGTACATGCTATTTTGCTAATTTGTCACCATCCGATACACTTAAATTTCTTGAGGGTAAAGATGGTGTCTGATTCATCATTCAGTTTCTAATATTTAAACACATCTGGGCTCAATAAGTGTTGAATAAAGTCCTAGAAAATCCATGTTAATTTAGAAAACCTCTTCAGGAACTAAGGACAAACTTTGATTCATGCTGTTAACTGTCTCATAAGCTAATTCATAGAAACAAGTGCTTTTTGAAAGCAAGATTCTAAAGCATCATGAGAGATAATTACCTTGTGTAAGTTTTACATTTTCTGGAGGTAGAAATTAATAACCAAAAGTTTTTTAGTACCAAGATCTTATTTTTTAGGGGGAGGTATATTAAATTCTCAGTAACTTTTTATATTTGTGGTAATTCAGAGAGACTTGTCTTAAAATTGTACCTTTGTTCTATGGGATGAGAGGGTTAGTAACACTTTTTAAAATGAGTGTTTTTTCGGAAGCTTAAGTTACAATCTAAAAATACTTGAGTCTGAAAGGGGATAGGATCAGTCAAGACACAAGATTCTGTGTTTTTAAGTATTAATGAATCAGTGTACTTAACTCTCTGGAACATTTGTTTACCTGTAAAGTCAGGGCATTCATCTCTTGTTATAAAAAGACCAATAATGGTGATAGGTAGTAATAGGTAATAGATCAAATACTGCATGATTTTATTAGGAAAATGTCATCATCAAATATTATCTTAATTATTTCTTTTGAATGTATTTGTAGTGTGAACTGAATGTTACTGAAGATGCTTTAAAAGCTATAGCCAGATTGGCGCTAGAACGAAAAACAGGTGCACGAGGCCTCCGGTCCATTATGGTAAGTTGGCACAAATTTACAAAAACTAGATTATTTCTTGGTCTGAATTTTGAGAATATTAAACCTCCATGTTTTTCCTTTGGAAATATATCCAGAAATTTGGTCTAATTTTTTTGTGATTTTTTTTTTTTTCTTGTATATTTTGGCCACACTGTGCAGCATGCAGAATCTTTGTTTCCCAACCAGTGTTTGAGCCCTTCCAGTGGAAGCACTGGACTGCCAGGGAAGTCCCTGTTCTTCTTTCCAAAATGGAACTTCAAGGTGTTTGCAACAAAGGACATACACTTAATGTGATTAATGAAATAGAGGAAATCAGGATCATGGGAAGGCGGTTTTTAGAAAACCCTACACAAGCCTTTTGACTAAGCTCCAGAGTAGCTCCTCAGAACCACTGAAATTCTCTCATTGTTGTTTTATGTTTGAAATTGAGTTGTAGATATTATAACATTTTATTTATGAATTCTTCAGTATAGTATGAACTATTTTAATTTTGTTACAAGTCCTGGAGACCCATTCTACTTTTTAGCCATCCTCTTTCTTAAAGATGTTTCCGCTCTCTAGTGTGGCTGTACAGTGGGTTACTGTTTCCCTACATGCTGCAAAAGCAAGCACATGGTCTGTTCTCTGAGGATTTCACTGCTAAGTGTTACTTCTCTCATCTAAGTAGGACTTTTTTGAACACAACTACACATCTGTCACAATTTACAATAATACTTTAATAAAGGTGTCAACTTTAGGTGCTGTGACAGATTTATAAACATGTAAACTAGAAGAAAAGGTAATATAGTTGACATTTTTAGAAAATTTGATGTATTCAACCAGTAGTTTCCTTAAGATGGAACATAATCCAGCTGCTGCTGCTGCTAAGTCACTTCAGTTGTGTCTGACTCTGTGCGACCCCATAGACGGCAGCCCACCAGGCTCCTCCGTCCCTGGGATTCTCCAGGCAAGAACACTAGAGTGGGTTGCCATTTCCTTCTCCAGTGCATGAAAGTGAAAAGTGAAAGTGAAGTCACTCAGTCGTGTCTGACTCTTAGCAACCCCATGGACTGCAGCCTACCAGGCTTCTCTGTCCATGGGATTTTCCAGGCAAGAGTACTGGAGTGGATTGCCATTGCCTTCTCCAATCCAGCTGCTACCCATAGGTAAAACTAGTTTTCTTTAGTAAATTACTTTAGATCTACTGCAGCAGTTGAGACAAATGCATATTTGAAGTCATAGCTTGGTATAGATGATTTAAGATTAAGTCATTTTCAAATTAAGGACTACCAGTTGACCTCCTTTGGTGATAAAGTATGTCAGAAATGCTTCTTGAGTAACATCTGATCACATGCAAAGTGAAAGTACAGTCTTTGTAGGTGCAAGATGACCTAAGTAGGCAGAACTGCAGACAAGAAACTTTCTCTTATAGAATGACTTCTGTCTGAATTTAGTTAGAAGCTGTTTTAAATACTCTTTAAGAATATGAAAGCTCTTACATTGACTTTTCAAAATTCAGTTCCTGATGCATCATAGGGACTCCATAATATTTCTTGAGTTGATGAATTTGATTGACAGACTATAGAATACAAGTATTTTGTATGTAACCTCAGTTTTCCATGTAATTCATTACTTTTTTACTCTTTAGGAAAAGCTGTTACTAGAACCAATGTTCGAAGTCCCTAATTCTGATATTGTATGTGTGGAGGTTGACAAAGAAGTAGTAGAAGGAAAGAAGGAACCAGGATACATCCGGTAAAGTGTATTGTCAAACTAAAACAGGTCTAAAACTTAAGATCATTCTTTATTGCTATGGTTTATTGGTCTGTCATATAGTTGTGTGAAAATCTTTATATTCATAAAGGAATCAGTTATCTCAAATATTCTGTAGAAAAATTTTCTAATTTTGGTTTATAAAATGATATTTTGAGTCTTCTTGGAAATTGACCTTCAAAACTAGCCTCCACTTATTTCTCCTAAAAGAAGTATCAAAAAAGATTATCAATTTAGATTATAAAGTAATCTAAATGAAAAGATTTAAATGAACTTTGCTTCTAATTCTATAATTTATTTATTGTTTCATGTCTTTCATAAGACCAAAACTTTGTTGACATAATTTTCCTCTTAGTTGTATCTTTTCAGTTGAAAAATTTGACATATCTTTCACTGCTTTTATTTAACTATTCTAAGGGTCAGGAAACTGTCTAGTACAGGGCTATTTTAACACTTCGGGGCCATGCAATTTGTATTGTAGCTACTCTACCCTTATAGCGTGATAGTTCAGTCCATAAATGAATGATCCATGTCTGTGTTCAAATAAGTATTTACAAGAACAAATGACAGATTTATTTGGCCGGCAGGCTGTAGTTTACTGACCCCAGTCTATTCAATAAATATTTATTAAACAGTGCTTGACATGAATGTTACATACACAGAAAATAGGCTTCTGTCACAAGGTATGTTCCATTTTATGCTTATCTTCTAAGGTAACTTGTGAGGCAGTTGATTGGTTTTGAGCAACCTTTACTTATTCAAAGAGATATCTCTCTTTTATTGTTTACTATTAGTATACAAAAGAATTGTGGTCTAATCATAATTTTGGCTAATTTGAGTCATACTGGTTTGATCAGAAGCTTTCAACTTCTTTCCATTGACATATACTAAATGTCAAGTATTTTAGTTAAAATAATAGATTCTACTTTTGCTGGAGAAAAGGCCTTCACTGTTGAAGCCTGGTTGTTGATTTGTTTCACTTTAAAAAAATTGTTTGGGAAATTACTTACAGTTTTTGGTTTTGTGCTCGAAATGCTTCTCATATTTTACCATTAATCAATCTTAATATTAGAAGTGCTCTTAATATTTTCTTTCTTCGTGCAGCTTTTCTAGCTAGGTGGATTAATTTATTATTTATTTTTTGAGAAGTTATGTTTACCCCTAATTCTTATTAAAAACAGAAGAACACTGATGACTTTTCATTATAGGGCTCCAACCAAAGAATCCTCTGAAGAGGAGTATGATTCTGGAATTGAAGAAGAAGGATGGCCTCGTCAAGCAGATGCTGCAAACAGCTAAACTGTCAGACTTCTGTTGTGTATATAAAGTTGTCCTTCTTTTGTTTAGGATCATAACTATCTCTGCAGTCTGACATTAAAAGCATTGGATCTATCTTGGATATCATATACATGGTCAGAAGCTTTTAGGATAAAAATCAGATCATGTATATTACGTAACATCACATTGATTTATACAGACTATTACATGGACTTTAATGACACAATGTTCTGAGAGAATATGTACATTATTTTGTTTCGGTTTTTAAAAAAAAATGTACTTAAATCTTAGGAGTTCTTTTAAGCAGTGCAGGTGTTGCAATAACTGTGGATTTTACAATAATGTTACTCTACAAATGGGAAAATAAATTCTTTAAAATTGAAGTTGGGATTCCATTCTTTAGCTTAACTTTGTCTACTCATGTTTGTTTCCTGAAAAATGTTAGAATTTTATTCATCTTAAAAATTGGAACAGGAGTTTCCAAATAGTTAAAGATCATGGAAAGAGTACCCCGAAGAGCCATACTTTGATGATTTGTTTAGCTGTGTTCTTAGTCTTGTCCACTGATGCATGACACTGACTTCCCATTGGTACTATAAGAAAAGACCATTCTCCTGCTAACTTGTCTGATTTATTTGCTATCTTGGATCCATTTTAGTACCATGAGTGAGCAGATGAAACTAAAAGTCTGCCTTAAATCTTTAGAAAAAGACTACATCTAATTCTAAAAGTAGCATGCAGCATCAGTCATAACAGCCATATGCTGAACTAAATAAAATATCCTAATATTGTACACTTACCTAAAATACTAGTTTTTTGTTTTCTGGTGCTGAATATTTGTCTAATTCTTTGGCTTCATGGAACATTAAAGAAAATCTATGCTTTACTATCAGCAGAAGTGAATGTGTTCATACTAAAATATAAGTTAGTAACTTTCATTATATAGAAATAGTGGAGGAGGTTTGGGGGGCTTAATGAAAATTATTTCATTTGATGCCATAAATATTAAAATACTTGGATAGCTTTTAAATTTTTTTCTTTCCCTTTATATTGATACAAGCTTCTATATTGTTCCTTCACTTCAGCCTTATTGGAAATTGTTTAAATCAGAGTACCTTTAAACATTTGTTTTCAGTTTTTGGTTTATAAACGCTTGAGTTTTTCTTTTAACCGCACCCTACCCCTTTTCTTAGGGAAGGAACCTTAAACTATTAGCGAATTCTAAATCTTGTTGGTGGAGTTGGGTTTTCTGTGATGTAACAAGAGATATCTATTTATGGCTGGGGTAGGACCAGAAATGCACTTCTGCAAAGTGTTTAAGCCTGGTTGCAATAGTATGAAACAGAAACTGGTATCCTTGGTCTCCCTAGTAATGGTTAACGTTCTTCTCAGGAAGGGTTTCGTATCATAACTGTTCATTGTCTTTTTCTTACAGGCTCATCATTTTCCTTTTTGTAGAGTGAAAATTGGAGTAGCTACTAAATGTATTAAAGGTAGTCCTCCAGAAATGGACTGGGAGACGTTTTAATCATAACAACTTACATTTGGTTTTGAAAGTCGTTAACAAAGCATAATTGATGTTTTTAAATTAAACACAACTACGATTTGTATCTTGAAACTTGTTTTGGCATTTGAATAAAAGGATTAAATGAAAGCCCTTGTTGTGGTGTGTCCATAATGCAGTGCCATTTTAAAAAGGACACAGGTATCACAAGCTGGTTTATTCTAGAGACTGGTTAACCCTTCACACTTTCGTTAACCCTTCACACTTTCATATCCCTCTAATTCTGTGGATTCTACCAACAAAAAGTCTGTTTATGTTAAACATTGATTAATGTTTACCATTAAACGTGATCCTGCATGGGCCCCACACTAGTAGTACAGGCCAAGTTTTCAAAGAAGCTTTGTCTATTAGGGAAAGCAGATGCAAATATCAGTGTATTATAATAGTGGAAGTGAGGTAGGTACCAGCTGTGAATATACTATACAGTAATCTCAGAGGAGTAACATGAAGTCATACTTGTTGTCTATTTCTCAACTCCTAAAGCTCCCTAGTTTCACATTTCAGAGATTTTAATTTTGATACTCCTTTCTGGAAAATCTGGAAAAACAAGTAGGAATTTGCCAGAAAGGAATCATGAAAATTAAAGTCTCAGAAATGTGAAACAACCAGGGATCTTTAGGAGTTGAGAAATAGCCAACATGTATGACTACATGTTAGTCCTCTGAGATGACTATTTGATATGTTCTCTCCCCTCTCCATCTTACTTGGCCTTTCATTGAGGAACAAGATGGAACTCATCTTCCCACCATCAAATCTATAAATCTGTCTGCTTTAACACCCAACCTTTCCAGTTACAGCTGAAGAATCCCATTTATCAAAACTCAGTTGCTCCACATTATTATGAAGGGAGCCCATCACCTGCTCCAAACATTTTAAAAAAAAGAAAATGCCAGGTCAAGTTGTAATTTTATGCAGAAAGTAATGGAGAGCTATTAAAAGGATTTAAGCATGAGAATTGAACATCACTAGATACGTATTTCAGATTGTTGGGAAGGTTCTGTGGTAAATTGGAGGAAACAACTAGAGATCTTGCAAATATTTCTCCAGCACTTGCCCTATATCGCCTACCTCATTGCTTTCCTTCCGTCTGATCAATTCTCTTTTTAAAAAATTGGAATATAGTTGATTTACAGTGTAGTTTCAGATGTACAGCAAGGTGAATCAGTTATACAGTAAGTCCTCAACATGTGAACCTTCAAGTTGCAAACTTTCAAAAATGTAAATATGCGTTCACATGTCCAGTTACAAAAGTTAGTTCATGTGTCTGGCGTACCTTGTCATGTGTGTGCATCTTGTACAAGTGGTGCTTTTGTGTACTGTACAGCACTGTATATAGTACAGTAGTATAGTATCTTTATTTCAAGCCCAGGATATGCAGAAGCAAGCATAAAAGTGATAAAAGTAGCTGGTACTTCTGTGAAGCGCCAAACAATAATGATGGAAAGAAAGAAAAGTGAAAATCATGAGCGGGGGAGGCGAAAAGATGGTAGACGTCACTCATGACATAAACTGTTCAACCACTGGCACAATTGTAAAGAACAAGGATGAGATCATGAAACATGAAGTCTGTTGATAATATCAAAGAAATGTGGGAAAGTGATGGAGANAACTTTCAAAAATGTAAATATGCGTTCACATGTCCAGTTACAAAAGTTAGTTCATGTGTCTGGCGTACCTTGTCATGTGTGTGCATCTTGTACAAGTGGTGCTTTTGTGTACTGTACAGCACTGTATATAGTACAGTAGTATAGTATCTTTATTTCAAGCCCAGGATATGCAGAAGCAAGCATAAAAGTGATAAAAGTAGCTGGTACTTCTGTGAAGCGCCAAACAATAATGATGGAAAGAAAGAAAAGTGAAAATCATGAGCGGGGGAGGCGAAAAGATGGTAGACGTCACTCATGACATAAACTGTTCAACCACTGGCACAATTGTAAAGAACAAGGATGAGATCATGAAACATGAAGTCTGTTGATAATATCAAAGAAATGTGGGAAAGTGATGGAGAAGGTGGAGAAACAGGATCAGCATCAGCGTCAAGTCCTGCTCAGCTTAATGCTGATTCAAGAGAAAGCTAAAAGCCCTTATGAAGACTCGAAGAAACAGAATTGGGCTGTGTTTCCAGAATCAAGACTGGAGCTGACCTTCACAATGTAAAAGCAAGTGGTGAGGCAGCAACTACAGATATGGTAGCTGCCTGGAAACTTCCTGAAACACTTTGGGAAGTTATACCCAAGCAGATTTTTAATGTGGATGAGACAGGACTGTACTGGAAGGGGGTGGCAGACCAAAGTTACATCAGTAAGGAGGGAAAATTGCTACTTGGCAATAAAGTAGGAAAGGATAGACTAACTCTGGTGACATTGCTTCCGGGCATATGAAGCCGAAGTCTGCCTTAGTTTATTATTCAGAGAACCCAAAAGCCCTTAAAACCATAGCCAAGGGCCCTCTTCCTGTTATGTGGAAGAGTAATGCCAAAGCCTGGATTATACAGGCCATTTTCCAGGTGACTTTAACACCATTTTATCCCAGAGGTAGAGAAATGTTGCTTGGAGAAGGATGTCCCACTCATTCTTTTGCTACTCAACAGTGTTTCAGGCCACCTCCCATTTGTGGGCAACTTTCCCCCCGGTGTCAAAGTGGAGCATCTGCTACCGAACACTACATTGCTCATCCAGCCTGTGGGCCAGGGGGCTACAGCAACTTTGAAGAAATATTTATGTCACACTTTTCATCAGGCAGTGAATCAGGAACAACCTTGGGATAATTTTGGAAGGACTGTCGCATCTACAAGACATAAAAAACTGCTTGGTGTGAGGTTACAGCTAACCACCATGAATGGTTTGGAAGTACCTTTGCTGGCTGTGTGTTCATGATTTCCGCGGGTTTGAGAAGATGGATGAAGAGTCCAAATAGGTCTTCAGCAGCTTAGTGGTCCCTCAGCAAGAAATTGGATCTAGATGTGCAATGGGGCAATTTCATTGAATTTGCTGTAAAACACAGCGCTTGCTAATGAAGACCCAATAGTAATTGATTGGGGTCCAGAGAAATGAAGTAACTGAAGAACCCAAGAAATTGATGACACGGGAAATGGCAAGGGGATTTCATTTGAGGAGGTATTGTGCTGGAGCAGCTGTGGAGAGATACCCCACGCCCAAGGTAAGAGAAACCCAAGTAAGATGGTAGGTGTTGCAAGAGGGCATCAGAGGGCAGACACACTGAAACCTTCCTCACAGAAAACTAGTCAATCTAATCACACTAGGAACAGGCTTGTCTAACTCAATGAAACCANCCCGGTGCCGCCACCGCCGCTGCCTCCGCCGCCGCCCCAGTGCCGGCCCTTCCTAGGGAACGACGCCGGTGAGCGCCCGCGGCCGCCGCCTCCAGGCCCGGGGCCGCCCTGGAGTCCGCGCTGGCCTGAGGCACAGCCGCCGTCCGACGCGCTCGGGGACGCGGCCCTGCAGCGCCTGCGCGACCGGCAGTGGCTAGAGGCGGTGTTCGGAATCCCGCGGCGGGCCGGCGGCTCGGTGGCCCCGCGCGCGCCCGCCGGGCCCAGCCTGGGCGAGGTGCGCGCCCGGTTGCGGGGGGCCCTGCGCCTGTTGCGGCGGCTGCGCGACTTGGGCCAGGCCCTGCACGAGGCCGAGGCCGACGGCGCGGCCTGGGCGCAGCTGCATGCGCAGGCACAGCCGCTGCGCGCCGAACTGGCCGAGCGACTAGAGCTGCTGACCCAGGCCGCCTACGTGGGCGAGGCGCGGCGCAGGCTGGAGAGGGTCCGGCGCCGCCGCCTGCGGCTTCGCGAGAGGGTCCGGGAACGCGAGGCCGAGCGGGAGGCAGAGGCCGCGCGGGCAGCAGAGCGCGAGCAGGAGATTGACCGCTGGAGGGTCCAGTGCGTGCAGGAGGTCGAGGAGAAGAAGCGGGTAAGAGCAGCGGACGCTCGCGGGGGCCGGGGTAGTGGTATTTGACATCTGAAGGGGCGTGAAGCTTTGCCCTGTCATTTCCCAAATTTAAGCCTCTTTTTCCTCATCCGTGAAATGAAAAGATAGTTTGCCTTTCCTACCACATATGTCCATTTTGGTTGCGTGTTAATGGTGTATAGTGTACACAATACAAATGCTCTAGGTGCGCAGCAAAGTCTCGTGAATACAAAGTATAGGATTACGCAATGATCTTAGGGGGTTGACAGATCTGTTTCTTGCTCCATCCTTCTGTCCACTTAGTAACATCCAAGACGAACAAGCGTCAGGCCCTTGCGTCTTGTATTACTCTAGGTGATTTTAAGAATACAAAATAAAAAGAACTTTGGGCCGTTTCTCCAGCAACATATATACCCTGATTGGCGATGGGCCAGTAGTGATGATTTCCCCAGATTCCTTTGTTTACAAGTTCAACTGTTTTCTCAAGTTCAACAATGGTATTTTTGAGCACTTACTATATACTAGACACTATGCTGCCTACAGCCCTTACTTGCAAATGCCAGATCTTGTAACAACCCTGAGAGGTAGGCAGTATTACCCTAATTTTACAGATTAGGTAATTGAGGCATAGAGAGATTAACTTGCCAACAGTCACACAACTGGTTTGGGGACAGTTTCACTCCAAAGCCTGCTGACCTCAAGTTCTTAAGTAGAGGGCAAGGGTGAAACTGGAAATTGGTCAGATATATAATTAAGGTATCCTCATTACTTTTGAGTTCCTCAGGGGACTTTCCCTTTCCCTCTGCTGTCCACAACCAGCTAGTATTTCCTGCTTCCTCTGCCACGGCCCTGAGTCTGATCCACCTCCCCTGTGAAGCATATTGATGGCAAGCTTTGTCTTCACACGTCTAGGAACATATCAGTGCTTTAAAGGAGGGGCAGTGCCTTAATCTAAGGGAATTTGAGCCAGTTCAACAGACATTTAATGGGGACCTACTGGGGCTGGCCCACTGGGACTGACCTACTGGGCTGGAGATAGAGATGGATAGGACGTAGAGCTTATCCTTGAGTGGCTTAGAGGACTATGGGGGATTGTGTCTGTATAGCATGGTGGGTGTTAGGATTTCAACTGAAGGTTGGGGGAGAGTATCAAGGAAGGCGTCCCAGATGATCCAGTGACATCTCAGCTGAGTCTTGTAGGAAATGTTTAAGCTAAGTGAAAGCAACGTATACAGTTCCAGGAAAAAAAGAGTGAAACAGCATGGTGTATCTGTAATGGTGAAATTATAGTGTTCATTTGACAGATGGGAAAGAGAGCTTTAGTCAAAAGGATCCTCCTTACCACCCACTGCAAGGTACTAGAGAGGGAGTCCTGTGAGTAGTGAGTTGAGGAGCCAGGGTTATTTAGTCTGCATGTGAACCAATTTAAGAAGAGTGAGGGTGGGTTTTCAGATATTGGAAAGGCTGTCCTATCAAAGACTTTAGAGCAATGGGGCACAGGCTGTGCTTAGGTGTCACTGAGAACCCTGTGGAGTCTGGGCCTTTCCAACTCCGTTCCTTATCCTCCCTGCTAGTCTGAATCTTTGCATCTAGGAGTCTGCATTTTTAACGACTGAGCCCCAGCTTGACAAGGTCAGTTGGATGCAGATGTTCCTTGAACCACGCTTGAGAAACTCTGAGGAAGAAACAAAGACAAGGGCCCACGTGGACCCTGCAGAGAAGATAATCCCTGGGCCGGAGCAGTGTAGAGGGGAGTTGTGCTCGGCCCAGGAAACTGGGAGGTCGATCCAGTGGAGTCTTTCTTAACCCTGGGACCGCCCGGTCCTCTGAAATCTCAAGCCCAGGCAGCTTTTCTCTGTTGTAAGGTTGTTCCTCTTTAGGTTCCATACTAGGTCTCATGGCTTCTCTTTCTCTTTCTCCTTCAGGAGCAGGAACTTAAAGCTGCTGCTGATGGTGTCTTATCTGAAGTGAGGAAAAAACAAGCAGACACCAAAAGAATGGTGGATATTCTTCGGGCCTTGGAGAAATTGAGGAAGCTTAGGAAAGAGGCTGCGGCAAGGAAAGGTAAGCACGACTTTGCATTTCTTCTTTTTCTTTACCCTGGAACCCCCTCCCCATCCCAAAGTGTTTTATGGAAAAATGCTTGATACTTCATTATTTTCACCCACTAGGGTAACCTAAGCTTATCAACAGTACCTCAGAACTTTTGAAGCAGGAAGCCTCAGATGTTTAGCCCTGGGTATCCAAAATTGAAAAGGATGAGGAAACCCACTGCCGTATGTTCCTCTTGACTCATCATTCCCACCCCAGGCATTCCTGGCCACATTTTTCTGAGTGAGGTTGGCATGGCTGGCCAGCTTTGCCCATATACCAAGGTGAAAGCTGCTCTGTCTTTACTTGGTGCTTCAAAAGGTGTCAGAAACTTACCATGCTCCTTCAAATACATTTCAAACCTGATTTGAAAACATATGAACGGTTAGACGGGGCAGGGAGTGCCCTGCAGATTGCATGGGTGTCCCTGACTCACTTGCAAGTCACTTTTGGACTTAGAAAACCTCAGTAATCTCCTCTGGACTCTAGAGGGAGCATTGGTTTTCTAGAAGTTCCCCAGTTTGCTTTCCGTTTGCCTGCCAGGATCTTGGCTCTTGCCGGTCTGCTTGTCTGGAGGGCCCTCAGTTCCATCTTTCCCATTTAAGCTCTCACTATCCTTCAGAAGTAAATACAGACGCAGCAGCATCCATCCTTCCCTGATCTGGGCTGAGGTGACCTGCTGCTCCTTTTCATTTGCACCTGGCTGGGACAACATGCTGCCTTATTTAGTAGGCCATTGTCATTCACCAGAGATATTTGAGAGTGCACAAATTAGCAAGTACCACAGTGGCAAAAGATTCACTGGCTGGTTTAGATTCAGGTCTCAGAATCAGATGACCTCATTCAAGAGTCAGAGTGGAGTTGGCATCTACTGTGTCTGCCTCTTTCTTTTCCTGGCAAAAATGCAAAACCCGAGGGCTACTATTTAATATTGCCCTACCTCATGTCTTCCATGAGGTATGTTCAGTAAATTTTCATCAAGTGAATTCACCAGCATAATTTCTCACTATTAGCCTTCCTCACTTTCCAAAAGAAGGGAGAAATTTTAGGAGAAGTTATGCTCTAAAATAACCCACTCCAGTGTTCTTGCCTGGAGCATCCCAGGGACGGGGGAGCCTGGTGGGCTGCCATCTATGGGGTCGCACAGAGTTGGACATGACTGAAGCGACTTAGCAGATGATCTAAAATAAGCAGACTCTTTGGAATTAGTTGCCTTGAGTATAAAACAAGTTAGTGTCTAGTAACTGGTTTTGTTGGATACTTTGAAAGAAGAAGTCCAACTTTATAACTCCTCTCTTTAAGGCATGTGCTTCTCCAATTACGTACTGAGAAAACGAAGCTGGTTATGTCAGCAGGGACAAGTTGCAAAGAGTCTTATGGACTAGGACTAGATATCTCACCTGTGCTTAAATCTGAGTGGAACCAGTGAAAGCCCTCTAGCAGAGAGTGAAATGAGGACAAAGATTAGTGCTGGCAAAGTCGAGGAAGGTCTGGGGCTTCCAGGAGGGAAGAGGAAGGAGAGACTGATACGTTACTGTTGTCTGGGCACGGGTAACATGGGAGTGTGAAATAAAGGTCAGATGGTGAGTTGGAGAAAAGTATATGGATTTAAGAGATGTGAGTAGTGTGTGTGAAGTATGTGTATACACGTAAGTAAATAACTTGGGGAGCTCATGTGGGAGCTGATGGAAAAAATGACTTTCAGGGTCCAGCTTGATCGATGGTACCGTTCTAATTGTCCAGGAAGACAGGAGCAGGAACAGGCTCAGGGCTGATGAGTTTGGTTTAGGACCTGTTGAGTTTGAGGTGCCCTTGGGGCATTCTGCATAAGAGTTTATCAGCATGTAGCCATAAATTGGAGTGACCTTAAGCAGATTGTGTGGTATGAGATGAGGGTCAAAACCACAGATTCCTAGGAAATATCAAAATCAAGCTGGGTAAGGAGGAGGCTGGAGAAGGCAATGGCTCCTCACTTTAGTACTCTTGCCTGAAAAATCCCGTGGACGGAGGAGCCTGGTGGGCTGCAGTCCATGGGGTCGCGAAGAGTCGGACACGACTGAGCGACTTCACTTTCACTTTTCACTTTCATGCATTGGAGAAGGGAATGGCAACCCACTCCAGTGTTCTTGCCTGGAGAATCCCAGGAATGGGGGAGCTGGTGGGCTCCCTGCCATCTACGAGGTTGCACAGAGTTGGACACGACTGAAGCGACTTAGCAGCAGCAGCAAGGAGGAGACTACAAAAGAAATCAAGAGAGATAGGAGGAAAGTGTAGACCTCCTGGGGCTTCCCAGGTAGTACTAGTGGTAAAGAATCTGCCTGCCAATGCAGGAGGTGTAAGAGACACAGGTTCGATCCCTGGGTCAGGAAGACTCCTTGGAGGAGGGCATGGCAATTCATTCCAGTATCCTTGCCTGGAGAATCCCTTGGACAGAGGAGCCTGGTGGGCTACAGTCCATAGCGTCACAGAGTCAGACACAAATGAAGCGACTTGGCATGCACCCACATAGACTCCCTACTTTCTTCTGGAAAGTTGCAAATGCTGAAAGAGATTGTGTAATAATGGGTAAGTTACTTGGACTTCTCTGTGCCTTGATTTTTCCTCACCTATACGAAGGAAATAGTGATAGTACCTATCCCTGGGATGTTGCAATGATTAAATTAGTAAACATACATAAAGTGTTTAAAACCATCCTGGCAAATGTTTAAGTGTTTCTTCCTATTATTATTGCCATCACCATCAAGTAATATGAAGATTAAGGACCATCCCTAACAGATCATTAGTGACCTGTAGGGGGTGCATTTCAGTGGGTTGGTATGAGTAGAAGACAGACTAGACAAGATCAGAGAGGAAATAGGAAATCAGAAAAGCAGACAGTGAGTCCAGCTCACTAAAAGTTTGCCTGTGAAGGGAAGCAGGAGGGATAGTTGATGGCTTGAGGTCCTATAAGAATTAGGGAGATTCAGATCCTGGATGGAGGCGTTCACATCAGTGGAAAAGGAGTCATTTTCCACTGGAATGAAAATGAAGAGGGCAAGGATGGGTAGTAAGGCAAATGAGCAAAATCAGGAGAAAAAAATGTTAAGGAATTTCCTGCCTGATGGCCTCTTTTTGTCTAGGGAAAATGCTAGATGGGTTGCTTAGAGTAAAGAAGGAAGGCTTTAGGAGAGCAGTTGCAGGTTTGAAGTACTTGCTGTGAGGAACGAATGAGAGCCAACCAGAGATGCATGGGAATCTGGCTGCAGAGAGGTGCTGTTGTGGGCAGAGCTGACGAGCGTGCACGCTGGCACCAGGTCACACAGTCATGGGAGTGCATTTGGCAGATGAGCACAGAGCACAGGGCTGTTGGCGTTTTGCTTTGTGGGTGACCACACATTGTGGAGAAATCTGATAGACTGGAGGGGTGTTTTTGTTTGTTTGGGTTTTGTTTTGTTTTGTCTGTTTTTAATTTTTTTTGGCTGTACTGCATGGCATGCAGGATCTTAGTTCCCCAACCAGGGATTAAACCCATGTCCCCTGCAGTGGAAGTGTAGAGTCTTAACCCCTAGACCACCAAGGAATTCCCAGATTGAAGGTTTTAGTGAAACTAATGGAGAGTCTCAGGTAGAAAGCCAGAGAAGAGAATAATTGGATTTAAGACTTCAGGGGTGGAATCTTTTTTCTAATTATGTCAAGGTCCAAAGAGTGGGCGAGCCCCTCAGGCATGGGTAGCCTCAAGGGAAATAAAGGGGAATGAAGGAGAAGGCATTGGTATCTGGGAGCTGCCTGAACTAGAGAAGTAATGGTAGACAGTGGAAGGATCTCATCTAACCCAGATCATGTCAGTGCAGGGGGTCTGGAAGAGGGTTGGTGGGAAGTGCCATGTGGGAATGTATCAGGGGTAGTGAGAAGTGATCCATGAAGGCTGAGGAATGTGAGTGTGGGTGGTGTGGCCCAGCAAACTGAGATGGGAGCAGGCCTCACCTTCTCATGGGTGTGGAGGCACTTTGGGGCTGATGGATTAGTTGTATATTTTTGCTGTACTGGCAGATTTTAGTTTTTGTAGCAGAGATTGTATGATCCACAAGCCTAAAATATTCAGTGTCTGGCCCTTTATAGAAAAAGTTTGTCAGTCCTTGGTCTAGGTCAAGAAATGAAACAAAACCATAAACTCATTACAGAGCAACAAAATGACAGTTTAAATTTCTCAGTACATAAGAATTTTGTGTGTATTTGGTAAATAATTATCAACTTAGTAGAAGATGAATTTGAGTTGTAGAGTTTCCATAGGTGGGAGTGAGTGGATGAAAACTTGTTCAAGCAAAGAAATCCTAACAAAATGATCTGAAGAACCATTAGCCTTGGAAATGAAGATAGAGCGAATTCCACAGCCATTTAGTTGCAGTAGTTGAGGGAGAAAAGAATCAGACCTGCAAATCAGGGTGACCAGCCATCCCCAGGACACTGGATTGCCAGTGCTAAAACTGGGCAGATGAAATAGTTGGCTGTGCTGCTCTCATTAGCAGCCTGTGAGGTTATTGCGGTTGGCTAAGTGTATTTCTTTCTCATTGCTCAAGTGTGCACTCTCAGAAGTTCAGACTCAATCAGAGGGAGAATTATTTATTAATTGGGTCTATGTGTCTGTGCTGTTTTTACAATGAAGAAATAAAAGTTCCTCCCTTTAGTAAAGGAACTGTCCAGCTGAAGGGTCAAAAACATTAGAAATAAACAAAATCAAAGGTTAAGTGGTGTGATACAGAAAGAGGAGTTAGTGAAACTCAGGGTAGGGTCAAATTAATTGAAGACTCAGAAAGGGCAAATTGAGCCTCGAAGATTGGTTGGAGTTTGTAAACTCTAACCAAACTTAAACTGGAAGTAGGACTTTGAGTCTGTTCCTTAGAACATGGATTTGGGGATAAGAAGGGGTTGTATCTAAACACTTTTTGCATCTCGTTGCCCAGGGGTCTGTCCTCCAGCCTCAGCAGATGAGACTTTTGAGCATCACCTTCAGCGACTGAGAAAACTCATTAAAAAGCGCTCTGAACTCTATGAAGCTGAAGAGAGAGCCCTCCAAGTTATGTTAGAAGGAGAACAAGAGGAAGAGAGGAAAAGAGAATTAGAAAAGAAACAGAGGAAAGAAAAAGAGAAATTTTTACTTCAGAAGCATGAAATCGAGTCCAAGTTATTTGGGGATCCAGGTAAGTTTTTCTGTAGGCGGTAGAGAAAAGAAAAATACTAGATTGACAGCTCTTTTGCTCATGGATGATCTCCACCTGAGCTAAGATGTGGTAGATGACAAGTGACAGCTTTAGGATTTGAATTCTAAACTATATCCTGGAAATCAGGGCTGAAGGTGAGACACATTTGATCATATTATATAATCATAGACTAAGTCAGTTTGCCTTGAGAAATATGCTCTGGACACTAAGCATGACATGGCATGGTGCCTTTTCTTTTTCAGATGAGTTCCCGCTCGCCCATCTCTTGCAGCCTTTCCGGCAGTATTACCTCCAAGCTGAGCACTCCCTGCCAGCACTCATCCAGATAAGGTCAGAGGGGCACTGTCCACGTCTTCTTTCCCTTAGGTAGCAACAGGCAGTGCTTATGTTGTTGGGGTCTATTACTATATCTTTTCTTTTTTTAGTTCTTATGAATTTATGTAATGTTTCCAAGTTTGAAGGATGCTGCTGACATCTTGTTTAGTCCTCATCAACTCTTGAGAAGTACATGTCCCTATTTTAACAGGTGAAGACACTGAAACTCAGGTTGTGACTTGCCCTCTCTGTTATCCCATGCTATAGCTGTTATGTTGACTTAAAACATTGACTTCCTTTTCCTAATTCTCTTCTGTGGCTAAACAGGCCAAAGAAAAGAAACCTTTCCTGTGTACTTACTTACCTGTGGAGACTGTTTAAGACCCAGACTGACTTGTGAGTTCAAAGCCAAGAGAGCTAGGAACAAGGGGTCTCACCTTAATCTGCAGTAACTAATGAGCTGGGTAAAGTTTTTAGTACTGAGCCTCACTTTCCTTACCTGGAAGATGCAAATGGAGGCTTAGACTGTGGTCTCCAAACGTGAACAGCAGTACCCTCCCAGATGCAGTCTTTTGAGAACTCAGCTTGTATAACAGAATGAATGGATGCATGGGTTCCACAGGCAGCTTAAATCTGTTAGTGACTGGAAGTGCCTTGTTCTTTCTAGACTCCCCAAAGCATCTCCTTGGATCTAAGGGTCTTCAAAGCCCAGTTTGAAAAACTGCCGAATCAAGTGATCTTTGAGGATCCTTCCAAAGGTCCAACCATGCTGTTCAGCAGTGTTCTGGGAAAAGTGTATTTCTGGCTAATATACAAGTTTTAGCCTTTAAATATATTACAGTTGATTCTCATTATTCATAGGAGCTGTATTCTATAAAGCTGCAAATGCTAAGTTAGAGAATGTTGAACTCCTGCTCCTAAAGGAAAAATAGAATTAGATTCCTGTGAGCCTCTGGCCATAACATTTCATTAACCAATCAGTATATAAATTTTCTTTCTTTTTTAAAAGACACCTTATTTAATATTTTTGATCCATTAACATTGAACTCATTAACACACAACTCCTGCCTGAAGGTAGCTTATGTAACATACACGTATTCTCCATAAGGCATATCGCGGCTTCTCATGCTAGCTTTAGCACTCCAGCACTATACTTGGGAGCGATTTTAAACAACAAAATGCCAATAAAAGGCACAAAAATGTGAAGAATGTTGCACTAAATAGACTACAAAAAGGACACTTGTTTACAGTAGGGGAGCTGAAAACAAGAAGGCACAGAGTCACCATGTCCTACTGCAGTTGGGAACATGCCCTTTGGTGACTCAGGCTTTTCACTGCTCTGTGTGTGTCAGCAGGTAACCGTGGAAGCACGAGTAATGATTTGGGAGGTTACACATAAATTTTAGTGAGTAGGCAAATTTGCAAATACAGAATCGATGATTGACGCTATATTCATTATTTGGTTATCCATAAAATACAAGTTCTTTGGATTTTTTTTCCCCCATTTGTATGTACATTAAGAAGTAGTCTTTTGCATAATTTCTAGAAATTAATTCTTTAGTAGATTCATATCAGTCATTTGAGAGCAGAGTCCTGAAATAGAATACTTAGTTGCTAGCATCTTGCTTGAAATAAACACTTGTTCTACAATGTTCTTATTAAGGCATGATTGGGATCAGTACCTGGTGCCATCCGATCATCCCAAAGGCAGCTCCGTTCCTCAAGGATGGGTCTTTCCCCCGCTCCCCAGCAACGACATTTGGGCGACCGCTGTTAAGCTGCATTAGTAAAGATGTTACAGGAGTGTCATCCAGCCAAGGCTCTTTTCAACTCTAAGTATCAGTGATGCTGCCATCTTGTACAGTAAACCAAACTCCATGTGGCATTGCCCTACCAAGAAGGTACATTTTCCTTCCGTCCTCTGTCTCAGCCAGAGGTGCCTCTTGAATCAGGAGATTAATACGATTTTTCAAGAAAAGACCCAGGTGGACTGAGGTTATCGTGACAGGCACTGGCCTTGGTTCACCGAATTTGCCTCTGTTTTGAGGGGCTTCGTCCAGAGTGACTTGCAAGTTTACTCGTACCTTTCTTGTGTGGTAATGGGTAAGTACACTATACATGCATATCCTCGACACAGGTGTGCCCTGGGTAGATTAGCAGTCCTTCCCCCAGTACTGCTTGTTAAGGCAAGCTGGATGCAAAATCCCCTTACCTTTCTTACCCAAAGACCCCCCCTAACTTCCAGGAAGAAAAGTAAGGAAGGCTTTATCCTCAATTTTGTGAATTCTACTTTTGGTGCAGCTGGAGAGGCTAGGCTGCCAGAAAAACTGGTGGCGTCACCGCTAGTCATGTGGAGAGCTTGGAAGGCCTGCAGAGTGCTTGTATCCAAACTGGATGTTTTAATGGACGCTGGCTGCATGTCCCCATGTTAGAAGGGTCCTATTGAGAGCACCTGCTTAAGGTCTGGTTGTTCAGAATCCCCAACAATAGAAGTTAATTTCCTTATGGGATTGTGACCCTGATCAACTTGACTCAGTCACCCTGTGGGAGCCAGTAGAATGGAAATTGGGGAATTTTCTTAGGAACTCAAGCTTCCAAAAATATACACGTAGTTGAAGTGGGAGACAGGGGGGAAGTGGATTGAAATAATAAAATTTATTTTTTATATTCATTAATAAATGCTGTTGTGCCTGGAGATGATCAGTCATATAACATTGTCAGGTTTTTTGGTTTGATTTTCCTTTTTTGTCATGTATTATTTCCAAAAAGCTAAATAAATATTATTCTTATTTTTTTAGTTTGAGCCTTCGCCCTCAATTTGTTGCCTCCCAAATCACTGCACACTCTGTCTCACTGCTGAAACACACACACTGTAAAGTTCACATTTAGTAACTAGGCATTTGGTCCAGGAAGGCAAACCTCAAGCACTAGACTTTGTATGTGGAATCCAGCTCTGGATAAGCAGGAAAGGACACCTCAACTTTGGAAGTGATTTCATGTAACTGGAAGCACTTGGGTACAAGATAATAACTAACACATTTGTCCCTGTTTTGTTTCATTTGCACTATTAAGTTTCTATATTATGCATTACAGTGCCATCACTCCTCCAAAGTGTGTTTAAGCTCATAAACCTCAGAATCTGACATGGTCAGGCTCACATAACCCCACAGGCCTGTGTGCCCTTTTGTTATAAATCGCTACCATTTTCTGGTGAGCTGTAGGACCAGTAGAAATAAAGGATGAATTGTACAATATATATTTGGTTCCAGAGAGCCTTGCTTTGAAGATACCTGCATTGAGAGAAAAGAAGACACAATCTCAGGTGGAAAAAAACAATTCTCTCTTTCCTCTCATTTGGCTTCTGCGAAGTTTTAATAAAATGAGCATTATTTTTGTTATTTGCTTGGTTTTTTGTTTTGTTGAGTTTTCCCTAGTTTATTGCCGTGTGTCGTGGTGGTGGCAGCAGCCACTGGTACGTCATGAGTTCAGAAAGAAGACTCACAGCAGCGTCTTTCACGAACTGTACTTCTAACAATATGGACAGGATCTCTGTGATTTTATCCCGGGTCGTCTTTTCTTTCTTTTTTTTTTAATTGTGGAAAATTTCAAACATTGAAAGGTAGAGAGAATGGTATAATTTTTTTCATCATCTGGCTTCAAATAATGGTCAACTCCTGGCCAATCTTGTTTTATCTGTACCCCTACCAATCACACTGGATTATTTTGAAGCAAATCTCAGATGCTATATTACTTCATAAGTGTTTCAGTATATAGCTCTAAGACAACCATAGTGCTATTATTGCACCTAAAGAATAACTCCTTAGTGTCATCAAATATCCAGTCAGTGTTCAAACGAGCTCAGAAGTGTGTGTTTTACATTTTGTTCCAAATCAAGGTCTGGATGCAGTCTACGTGTCGCTGTTAGCTGATACGTCTCTTAAGTTTCTCATAACCTGTAGGTCGTCTTCCTGTGTACTGTTGCACTTTCACTCTTTCGCTCCCTTGCAACTTACTACTTGAGGAAATCAGATCATCTTTTTTCTAAAGAGTTCCCAGTCTGGATTTACCTAACTGCATCACTGTGATTACATATTCCTCGGTTCCTGTATTTCTTATAATTTAATGATTAGACAGAACTGTACCGTAGCCATCTATGGCTGTTGGGCACTTGAGTTTGAACTGAAACTGAGTTTGACTTGAGATGTGCAGTTACACATGCAGCTTATATATTTCTATTGGACCACGCTAGAGGTTTGATCACATTAAGGTCAGGAGTTTCTGGCTCAAGTATATCATAGACCTGGTACTACATTCAGGGGGACTAATTTGTGGTTTTAGCAGCCATTGTTATTCAAGACCTAGACTCACTTATTTGGATTTGCAAAAGACTGACAGTTTAATTGTGCCCTTCTTAACTTCAGGTGGAATATTAAAAGGAGAAGCATCACCTCATCAACTACTTGATTACACAGGACCAGAGTTTGTATAGGAAAGGCAAAAAATAAACACATGATTTTATTTACTAGTATTCAAAATGATGAATTGCATCCTCTAAAAGTTACTAGTAAATTTTGTTTTTAAGTGTCATTATGAATTCGGATCTAAATGGATTTTTCTTTCAACCCATTGTTATTATTTTTTATTGATTGCTTCATGTTTGGCCAGTGGGAGCCTCTTTAACTCTGATCCTGAGTTCCCACTCAATCCCAGTATCCTGTTTCAAGTTTACTTTATAGGTGTAGCCTACACTGGGCTTCCCAGGTGGTGATAGTGGTAAAGAAGCCGCCTGCCAATGGAAGAGACATAAGAGATGTGGGTTTGATCCCTTGATTGGGAAGATCTCCTGGAGGAGGAGTGGCAGCCCAGTCCAGTATTCTTCCCTAGAGAATCCCACGGACAGAGGAGCCCGGTGGGCTACAGTCCAGTCCATAGGGCTGCAAAGAGCTGGACACGACTGAAGCAACTTGCCACACAGCACAACTTAGCATGCAGCATATAGCCTATATTCTCTATGTATTGAACATAAATAAATGAGAATTAAAATCCTTCAAAGACTAACCAGAAATGTGTTGATTCATCATGTCCTATATACAAGAAATTTATCTTGACAAATTAACAGGAGACACTAGATTTGTGAGAAACTCTAATAAGAGCATTTAAGAAATTAGATAAGTACAGGGAAGACTGGAAAATGAAAGAGATTAGTTGTATGTTAAATACTAAGAGTGTTCAGTGGGAGTGCCTGAGTTTATGACATCAAAGAATTTGCTAGAGCCAACCAATTTAATCACTCTAAAGCCATTCATGCTCCTATGTCCACGTGATTTTTGTGCAAGGATTATTGAGAAGCTTAGCTGGGATTATACCATCTGTTGTAGCAATTTACTTCTATAAATTTTGTCCTCAGAGAAGCTATCTTGGGAATTACAAGGTAAGTGCAAAGTATGTCTTATTCCATTCAAATAAGAATAATATATAGAAGGAGTGTGAGTGCTGTGAAGTATTAGCTGTGACATAATTTAGGGAGTAGAGATTACATGAAGCATTTCCAACTAAATTTTTAAAAAAAAATTACTTATAACCAGCTATTCCCACATAATTAACTGTTTACTTTTGGGTGTACCGATTAGTAGTTTCAGATTTGCCACACCTGACTATCCATGAAGAATTTGTTTCCAATGAAGGTTCCATTTTCCTTTTGGAATAAGCTGGGTTTTTCATAGTCTCTGAAGCAAAGATTGAAGTCTTGGAGGCAACTGGACTTAAAATAGATAACTATGAAGAGCAGCAGATACTTTTCAACTTCATTAACTTATTCTTGTCAGAAGCTGGTTACCAGGATTTGAATGGTGTTCTTGGGAAATTATTATTTACCATTTTCCAGGTACAGTGTTAAATGCTGGAGACATAGAAAGGGGGCAAACATATAGGATTCCTGCCTTTCTGCAGTTAGTCTAGAGTAGAGAAGTTTAATGATTATCCAGGATAATTGTAGTCAGTTTTAATTGTGATATGCGCTACAAAGAAACAGTATTAAGTCACAAATTTATATTTTTCATTGTTCAAATTTTTTTAAGTGCCTGTTGAGGCTCAGATAATTTACTAAGTACAGGGGCTATAATGGTGAGCAAAATACCAAATACTCCCGAACGAGTACAGGCTTTAAAGGAGATAGATAATCGTCCAACAATCAAAAAGTGGGCCGAGTGCTTCGAAGGAGAGCTATGGCTCCCCCCTCTTTTTTCCCCCCAAACCGAGTGTTCTGTAATGCTTTTAGGTGAAATAATACAAAATATCTATGTGTCACATAGTAAGAGAAAGAATTATCATTCAGTTTATGTATGTATTTACTAAGTTACAAAGTCAAATGTATTTCATTCCATGGGTCACAGTAGGAAAAAAACCTTGAAAGCCACTGTACTAGTGGGACCAATTCAAGTTTGGGGGTTAGGGAAAGATTTTTGGGGGACATGATGTTCCAGCAGAGCTCGGAAGAGACAGGAGCACTGCAGGTATCTGGAATAGTGTATGTAAAGACCCTTTGTGGGGCTGAGAGGGCAATGCAGCTGAAGGCTGGCATAGTGAGAATAAGACGGCAAGTGAGAGAGTAGGGGCCAGACACTGCAAGGCACTGGAATTCCTTGTCAGGAGTCTGATTTTATTCTGAGACTGGGGGGGAGCCATTGGAGGCTTTTAAACATCAGAATGGCTTGAAATGATAAATTTGATCCCAGTGTGTGTAATAGAATGAAAAGGCATGGGAAGATACATGGACACCAGTTGTCCAAGTGAGAGAGGAAGGGGGCTCGGATTCCANCTTTTTTGGGGACATGATGTTCCAGCAGAGCTCGGAAGAATTAGCTAGTGGGAAGAGACAAAGAGGAGCACTGCAGGTATCTGGAAGAGTGTATGTAAAGACCCTTTGTGGGACTGAGGGGGCAATGCAGCTGAAGGCCGGCATGGTGAGAATAAGACAGCAAGTGAGAGAGTAGGGGCCAGACACTGCAAGGCATTGGAATTCCTTGTCAGGAGTCTGATTTTATTCTGAGAGTAGGGGGCAGCCATTGGAGGCTTTTAAACATCAGAATGGCTTGAAATGATAAATTTGATCCCAGTGTGTGTAATCGAATGAAAAGGCATGGGAAGATACATGGACACCAGTTGTCCAAGTGAGAGAGGAAGGGGGCTCGGATTCCAACGGCAGCAGTCGAGGTAGCATGAAATGGCTAGATTCCAGAGATTTAGGAGAGAAAATTCGGTGGGAATTTGAGATGGGTGGCGGTGAAGGGGAAGAANTGAACGGCAAAGGAGCTTAGACTTTCATTCTATTAACCTATTCCTCACGTTGTCCTGTCTACAGAGTTTGCTATTAAATTGTTATTGACAGCCATCCACTCCAACGCTAGCTAAAACCGAGGGTGAGGGTAGCCTGCGATGAATGCCTGGGGCTTAGAATCAGAAGCTGTCTAGGTCCGGAGAGTTTATGGCTGAATAGGTTCCCCGGGGGCCAGGAGGTAGGGGTGTGCCCTCAGACCCTGATTTGCCTGGTGGAGCCTCCCCTGGCCTTGTCTCCGCAGCACGACTTCAGCCTGGAGAGGAGAACACTCTTCTGGGTGGAGGCTGTCATCCGGGGACCCTGCCCACTCCAATGCGATGCTCCGGGGGCAGCTTCCGCCCCTCCGGCCTGGCTCTTGCTGGCCAGCCCCGAGCAAGGGCTGGAACCCGTGCCTGCCACACTTGAAGATCCGGAGGCCGGATCCCAGGAGCAGCCTGAGGAGGAGGAGGAGGAAGAGGAGGAGGAGAAGGAGGACCTGGATGAGGAAGCAGCCTCCTCTGCCGTGGAGGAAGACCCAGAGCCCTGCAAACCCCAGCCCAGCTCCTCGGCGAGCCCTCACCTGGACCAACACCGGTGCTCGCTGGACATGCTGCGCAGCGTGAGGTCGGAGCTGGCTGGGGCTACGCGGCGGCTCTCCGAGGGCAAGCTCGCCTCCCACCCCCGCAGCCTCCTGCACCGCCTCCGCCACCGAGCCCTGAGCCTCTGCCACGGCCCGGCGCCGCCCCTGGGCCCGGCGCCTCCACCCCGCAGTGCTCCCACGCAGAACCCCCAGTCCCCTGTCTCCCAGGCCNAGCTGGCTGGGGCTACGCGGCGGCTCTCCGAGGGCAAGCTCGCCTCCCACCCCCGCAGCCTCCTGCACCGCCTCCGCCACCGAGCTCTGAGCCTCTGCCACGGCCCCGCGCCGCCCCTGGGCCCGGCGCCTCCACCCCGCAGTGCTCCCACGCAGAACCCCCAGTCCCCTGTCTCCCAGGCCTCTCTCCCCAGCACCCGCACGCCCCCCTTGGGCCCCAAGTCGTCGCTCCCCAGCACCCTCGCGCTGCCCCCGCGGCCCTCCACGGCCGGCGCTATGCCCCCGCTGCGGAGCCACAAGCCCACAGTTGCGGTAAGGAACCTGTCCCCTTGGCCAAGGCCACAACTNCACGCAGAACCCCCAGTCCCCTGTCTCCCAGGCCTCTCTCCCCAGCACCCGCACGCCCCCCTTGGGCCCCAAGTCGTCGCTCCCCAGCACCCTCGCGCTGCCCCCGCGGCCCTCCACGGCCGGCGCTATGCCCCCGCTGCGGAGCCACAAGCCCACAGTTGCGGTAAGGAACCTGTCCCCTTGGCCAAGGCCACAACTCGGCAGCGAAGCCCCCACATCTGGTCCCCTGCCTAGTTGGACACTCCTCCCTACCAGCTCTCACCTGGCCCTGTACCAGGCTGTCCTTCCTGCAGCCCTATGCCTAGAGTATTCCCTGCTTCAAGGTCCCCTTCCTCGTTTTTCGCTGTGTCTCCTTGTTTGCTTCTATAAGGGCACCTGTTAGGATAATTGTAATTACCCAGGATCTGTCTCTTCCAATGGAATATGGCATCTCTTAGGGCAGTGATTGGATCGCGTTTGTTTCCAGAGCACACTTGTCCCGCAGGGGGAGCTCGGTGAATGTCCATTGAATCAATCAATGTGGCTCAGATCTAGGGCTTCCCACTTTTCAAGGGTTGGGTGAGTTCAATCAAGGAATATTCACAGCGCAGTTACTTCTTGCAAGAGACTGGACTGGAAGAGACAAAGTCAAAGCATGGGACGAGGAGATTGGCGAGGGAGTGTGAGACAGGCACCACTGCCCAGTGGGAGGGATCAGGTACCGAGGGAGAGGAGAAGGCTGCTGCAGGCTGGGGCGGCTTCAGGACAAAGGATGTGCACCGAGAACTGGGAGCAGACGTGAACGCACAGTGAAACCAGTAAAGCTTAAACTTCAGGCTTAGCTCCTCCCAAGGCTTTGAGCATGTGCGCTCAGCTGCTCAGTCGTGTCTTTCTTTGGGACCCACCCTGGACTGTAGCCTGGGGCCTCCCAGGAGGCGCTAGTGGTAAAGAACATGCCTGAGATGTAANATCGTATTTCTCTCGCAGGCTTGTTCTAAGCAATAAATATTATCATCTACTGGCAGTTTCTGTATGCCAAACCCTTTGCTAGTCACTTTTCTCACCTTCTCTTATTTAAGCCTTGTAACAATCCTGTGTGGTATCTGGTATGATTGCATTCATTTTGCACATGAATAAACTGGATTCCCTGGTGGCCTAGCGGTAAAGAATCCACCTGCAATGCATGAGACTCAGGTTCAGTCCCTGGGTTAGGAAGATCCCTTAGAGAAGTAAATGGCAGCCCACTCCAGTATTCTTGCCTGTGAACTCTCATGGACAGAGGAGCTTGGTGGGCTTCAGTCTATGGGGTCTCAAAGCGTTGGACACGACTTAGCAATTAAACAACCACCTGAGTAAACAGTAGAAAGCTGGGATCTGAACCCAGGTCTGCAGTACCCCAAGATCCTAACAATATTAGTCCCTGTGCTCTGTAGCGAAGGCACCTTTAATAATGTCTTGCCCAGCCAGGTGTCACCTCCAGTGGTAACTGACACTTGCAGCTTGTCTGTGTTTCAGTCCCTCAGCCCGTACACCTGCCTGCCACCTCCTGGACAGGTGCCCCAGCCTTGTGCTGCCCACAGATCGCAACCTGATTCTGCTGACTTGCTGTCTGCCCTGAAGATGTGTATAAGAGACAGCAATCTAGGTCTGGAACAGATGTGTTAGGTTAGATTAGTAGCAGGAGGTGACATTTAGGCATAGCTTTCTGCCCCTGAGGAGTTCCACAGTCAGGCCGGGAGATGCAACAGAATAAGGCCAAGGTGAAATTAAGTCCAAAAGACAGACTCAAAGTCTGGCTTTTCCCACTCAATGCTGTGTGAGCTTAGGCAAGTCACTGAACTGCTCTGAACCATCCCTTCTCTACCTATAAAGCAGCCCTGCACACAGTTATTTACAGCAAACAGAGAAGAGGTTATATAAACAGTACAGGCCACACCCACGTCACGGGCTAGATGGTGATGCTAGGAGGGCTCTTCCCTGATGCCAATTAAGTTTAACTCTAGCAACAACCCTGTAGCGGGGTGGGGGAGAGATGGGGGCAGATGGGACACATATTCTGTAAAGGAAACTNGAGGCAGAATTTCAGCTTCAAATTAATTATTGGGGGTTTTGATCAATTTTCTAGATCCTAAGGCTACCATCTCCATGGGAGTTTAGCAAGACTCCCCATGCCTACCTGGGGAGTCTCAACATTCTACTCCCATCCAAGTCTCTGCTCCGAAAGTAAGACTGAAGCTTTGGGCAGTCACAAACCTTTCCAGAGCTGCCCAATAACACTTTCTGCAACAAGAGAGATGTTTTATTCCTGTGTTGTCCAATATAGTAAACACTAGCTATATGTGGTTACTTGAATGTGGATAGTATGACTGAAAATTGTTATTAATTATAATTAAATGAAATTAAAAATTAAATAGCCACATACAGCTACCATATTGGATGGCACAGCTCTGACCACTTCCCTCAACAATTAATCCACACCCATATCCATCGCTCTCTCTTTCCATCTACCCATCCATCAATCTAGTCATAAGTATTTGCTGGACGCTTCTTTGGTGTTTAGATGCAGCTAGGAGCTATGGGGAAACCAGTGTTGTGGGTTGGGTTTCCAGGAAGCAGATTCCAGTGGGGTTTGACATATGGAGATTTATTAAGGAGACCCTTGGGAACAACTTCTGAAGGAGGGGAAGGACAGAAGCAGGGATGGGTAGAGGGAGAGGTTGAACTTTATAGACCCAGTGACAGCCAACCCCATAGCTCTGAAGTATATATGGCCCTTTGGAGTTGTCCTAATTGGGGATAAGATGGTCAGGCCTTCATACCTCTGCCTTAATGGGTCATCAGAGGTAGAAAGAGGGTGACTTGAGAGAAGTGATCTCTGCAGCTAAGGCATCCCCTGAAGGGACAGATAGCTAATGGTTTCTACCACTGCTACCACCATCTGCAATACGACCTTCAAGGAAGGTGTATCTGGAAGAGATATCTCAGAGTCTACCACAGCAGGTTCCATTTTTAAGTCCTCCACTCCTATTGGAAGAAGAGTGGACACCAGTAATAACAAGGATAGATAGCACCCCAAGCTGCTCTAATATTTGGGAGCAAGTCTTGACACCCCCCCCCCCATACAAGCTAAGAATATGAGAACACCAGCAGGAGAGTGAGAACCCCTGAATTGCCAAAAGAGCTGTGGTGAGAAGATGCCTTGGAACAGAAGGAACAGGAATGATTCAGGGGTGTTTCAGTTATCTATTGCTGTGTGACAGTCACCCCAACTTAGTGGCTTAATGCTACAACCATGTGTTCGCTCATGAGTCTCTGGGTTGGCAATGTGGGTGGAGTCAGCAAGCAAGTTCTTTTGCAGGTCTCACCTAGGGTCTCTCATGTGGCTACAGTTACTATCCAGCTAGAGCGGAATAGTCTAGGATGACCTTGATCACAATCCAGTGGTTGGTGAAACTTGTCAGCTGGACCACATGTCTCCAGCAAGCTAGTCCACGTGTTCCCAAGAGTACAGGAGTGGAAGATGCAAAGTCTCTTGAGGTTGAAATTATAGTCACTTCTGCCTTATACTGTTGGCCAAAGTATGTCATAGACCAGATCAGATTAAAAGGATAGAAAAATAGACTCTACCTCCTGATGGGAAAAGCTGCGAAGAGTATATGACTGTTCTTAATCTACCATGGGGAGGTTTCAGTAATTGAGAAAGGCTTCATAAAGGTATAAAGCCTTGAGCTGGACTTTAAGGGTGGATAAGACCTGAATTTGAAGAAAGGAGAAGGATGATCTTCCAGGCAGGAGGAACAGTATCAGCTGAGAGGCAGAGGCAGGAAGGACTTGGGAGGCCCTGATTCAACAGTCTCACTGAATATATGACGTGGGCTGGTGGGAGATAGGACAGGAAGGGGAATAGAGGGAAGATTGAGGGTGCCTTGAAGGCTGGCCTGAGAGTTTTCTCAAAGACCCCACAGCAGAAGGGAAGCATGAAAGGACTGTGAGCAGGGGCAGGAGGTCGGCATTGAATATCATCGTCTGAACCCCTTCCCCCAGCTGAATGTTGCATCCCTTTTTGCATTATTTTCTACACACCAGGGTTATTTGTGGTTGGAAAGCTGAGCCACAGGTATTGAATGGCATATATTTCTTTCTCCTGTCTCTGTCCCACCACCATCAGAGGACTTGGAGACCCTCTCCCTAGTCACTGATGGTGGCCATATGTTGAGTCCCTGAGGTCTGGAGCTGCCTGCTCCTGGGTGAGGGAGTGACGGAGGGAGAGTGGCTCAACCAGGAGCCTGATCAGGATGGGCTGCTGCAGGTTGAGGAGGTGGGAAGGCACTGGGTCCTCTTTCCCACCTTCTCCTGCTCCCGCTCTACTCGGTTCATCAGTCCTAGAGGAAAGCTTTCAACGTGGTGGGCCCCACATATGGTGGCTAACATGATGCAGGAGATGGCAGGGGTGCTGCTGATATTTACTGAGCACCTTTGTGCCAGTCCCTCAGGCTGAGGGTGTTCATTTAGGTCTTCTCATTTCTGCAAGGTTGCTTTTCCTGTTTCCACTTTGCAGATGAGGAAACTGAGGTCAGGGAGGTTCACATAATTAGTCAGTGGTGGCACCACGGTGGATCCCAGGCTGGTGTGGTTCTGAATTTTGTGACACTGTGCTTTTCTCTCATTGTCTGTGTGAAAATCTTCCAGGGCAGCACCTTTAGGTTGATCTGAGATTTAAGAGTAGATTTAAAGTTGCCTCTACTTTCAGCTGCTGCTGAAAAGCCAGGACCTTGGCCAAGAAGCAGTCCAGAAGCATCGTGAGGGGCCAGGCCCATGGTGGCCAAACTCTGACATGCCTCCCCAAATCCTCCAGACCCTGTGACAAGGCTGAGGTCTCAGGTCATCACTGTGGGAATCCGAAGATTAGCTGGGGGCAGCAAAGGGCACTGACCTTCCTTTGGGTGGGCTGGAAGAATCTCACTGCATCAGGAACACTGTGTTTCCAGACATAGACTGACCACTTGCCTGGTGGGCCTTCTCCCAGTGAGCATTCAGGGGCCAGGCTCTAAGGTGTGGGCCTGAGGGCCATTGGATGACTTTATCTTGATCTCCCCAACCACGTTAGTGTTCTTCTCTGTTCTGTGAAGTTGCACATTAACTGAACATCTCTTTTGGGTTCACAGCCCTTCTCACCATGAAAGACAAATGCTACAGTAAATCACCTTTGGTCAGAGATGAACAGCAGATGATCCAGGAGGGTGGGCATCAGGTGATGGAGACAGGGCACTTGGAAAAACCAGGGAGAGAGGACGAAATACAAAACCTAAGCTTTGTCCATCATGCCTTCCTTCCTGTCCCAGGATCAGTGTGCCACTGACTGCCTGCAGGACAGGCATGGGTAGCGCTTTTGAGGCCCACTGGCCAGACCCAGGCTCACCCTTAGACTCTAGACACATCATGGCCCCTCTCTGAGCCTCATTTTCCCCATTCACAGAATGGAGGAGAATATGTTTATGACCAGTGCCAAGGTGACCTCCTCACCCACCCTGGATCCTGAGCTAGGCCTGGTTACTGACCAAGCAGCAGAATCCTTACAAATGCAGATTCTCGGAACCTACCGCAGGGTCAGTAGATCTAGAGTGGGCCCAGGGGCCTATCATTTAAAAAGATCTGCAGATGGTTCTGATATGCAGCCTGGCTTGGGTCTACTGGGTTGGACTGAGTCAGAGACCCTTAACCTTGGCTGCACACAAGAATCACCTGGAAAGCTGTAAAAATCCCAGTGCCAGGCTTCCCCCCCAGCCAGTCATATCAGGGCCTCTGGAGGTGACCACCATCAGCAGGGTATGGATAGTTATACAGAGACACCAGTGTTCTGTTGCTGTTGTTTTGTTTTGTTAACTTTTTATTTTGTATTGAAGTGTAGCTGATTAACAATGTTGTGATAGTTTCAGGTGGATAGCAAAGGGACTCGGTCACATGTATCCGTTCTCCCACCTAGTCCCCTCCCATCCAGCCAATACCTATGGCTCAGCTTTCCAACCTAACACTGAGCAGAATTCCGTGTGCTATACAGTAGGTTTTTGATGGTTATCCGTTTTAAATATATCAGTATGACCATCTCCAAACTCCCTAACTATTCCTTCCTCCATGCTTCTGCCCCTCTAGTAATCGTAAGTTCATACTCTAAGACTGTGAGTCGGTTTTGTGAGTAAGTTCACTTGTTATCATCTCTTTTTTAGATTTCACATATAAGGGATGTCATAGGATGTTTCTCTTTCTCTCTCTAACTTGCTTCACCATATGATAATCTCTAGTTCCATCCGTGGTGCTGCGAATGGCATTATTTCATTCTTTTTAATGGCTGAGTAATATTCTATTGTATATATGTATCACATCTTTTTTTATCCATTCCTCTGTCCGTGGGCATTTAGGTTGCTTTCATGTCTTGGCTATTGTAAACAGTGCTGCAGGGAACATTGGAGGGCATGTATCCTTTTTGACCACCCTTTTCTCTGGATATATGCCCAAGAATGGGATTGCAAGGTCATATGGTAGCTCTATTTTTTAGTTTTTTAAGGAATCTCCCTACTGTTCTCCACAGTGTCTCTACCACTTTACATTCCCACCAACAATGTAGGAGGGTTACCTTCTCCACACCCTCTCCAGAATTTATTGTTGAGGCACCGTAGTTTTAAAGCTCCCAGGTAGCTACAGTCGGCACTGAGGCTGAGAACTCTTGCTGTAGATGAACATACCTTCGGAAACTCTGTCTACTTGCAAGCCAGCTCAAAGTTCCTCCTCTAGCAGCGGGACCCACGGACAAGGCATTGGCCAAGAAGTCAGGTGATCTGGGCCCCAGTCCTGGGACCCTAGTCCACGCTGCCTGGACCTCAGTTCCCTCAACTGTGCCAGGAGAGCTGAGTTGGTTGGTTTTCAAAATGTGCCCAGAGCAAGGTTCCTGGGGTGAGGGCCCCCGCTCTAGGCTCCCTCTACCTCTTGCCCCCAGTCCTCCAAGAGCAACTGCAACCTCCCCGTTATTGTTGAAGCCCTCTGGTGCTTGGGCAGTTCACAGGCTAAAACAGTCTGAAAGCCATTAGTCTATGTGGCCTGTTTTCTGCTCCGTTCCAAAGGTCTGCAGAAATCCGACTTGCTTCTCCTCCACTCGTACCCACACATTAATTGTCTGGAGCCTTCATTTGGCACCAATTCCCTGTAAATCCTGCTTTGATTTGCCTGGCACTCGTGTTTTCCTGTATCTGTTTTATCTCCCCCAAGGAGCTATGAACTCCCGGAAGGTAGTTCTTAATTTAGTTTATAAACACAGCTTACATTTATTGAGCTCCTTCTGCCTGCCTGCTGTGGTGGAGGCTGGGACCTAGTGGTGTCCTCCTGTGGGACAAAAACTTGGTGAATGAGAAAGCTGAGAAAGATACTAGGCAGTTACAGAGCTGTAGGTGCGGGGAAGCCTTGAGTGCTATGGAGACAGCTGGTGGAGACGGAGGTGGGAGTGAGGGTAGGGAGAGCCTGCCCAGGGCAGAGGAATGAGGCTGGTCTTGGCCTTGGAGCCAGATGGGCAGGAGTCTGGGGGTGCCGAGGGAAGCAGCCAGCAGCCAAGGCTGCTGACAGAGCGAGCAGGTCTTTGAAAGTGGGGTTGGAAGGCAGAACTTTATCCTGAGGGCAAAAGCAGCCCTTGATAAATAAGCAGGGAGTGGCTGGAAGAGATGCTCGGCCCTGTGGGCCCTTGGCTGTCCCCTGCCCTTCCAGCCTTGGTGAAACACTGCTCTAGGGTGGGGCCCATGGAGTCCTGGATCGCAAAGATATTATGAATCTGGAGGGGGGGTGGGGGTGCACGGGGTGGGTGGAAAAGGAGGCACCCTCACACAGATGGGTGCTCACCAGGGAGGGTGAGCAGGCTTGGTGGATGTTGGGTAGACACCTGTGTTTGAGGCCTGGCCTGTTCCCCACTTAGGTTCTGGGAACACCTTGACCCACCCTGCAGCCCCAAGTTTGGACAGTTGGTGAGGCTTTGCTGTCCACCTGTCCCCGGGGAGGCCTCTGACCCTCTTCCGCTGGCTCATGATCTCTGGGCCAATGCTGTGTATGGCTGGTTGCCCAGTCAGCCTGGCCCTGAGCTCAGCCCTCCTTGAGGCCCTTGGGTGCCTCCTCCACTGCGCATGCTGTCCTGGGCATTGCTCTTACTGTCCTTCCCTCTGTGCCCCTTCCTGCCCAGTTTCTCAGTTACCTTAGCGCCTGTGACCGGCTGCTGCGACAGGGCTACGAGGAGGGGCTGGTGGATGAGGCCATGGAGATGTTCCAGTTCTCCGAGAGCCAGGTCAGCAGAGCCTCTTGCTTGGGCCCCAGTGAAGGGTGGGTGGGGCACCCATGGCGTGCAGGGGCTGACCAGCACCAGAGACTACCTGGGGGTCTCAGGAGACAGCCTGCTTGCTGAGCCCCGGGGAGAACAAACAGCCTAGGAAGCTGAGACATGGAGAAGCCAAGAGGACCGAAGGGGAAGGGGTGGGGAGGAAACAGGGAGCAGAGCTTTGTGCCAACTCGCTTCAGTCGTGTCCGACTCTGTGTGACCCCATGGACTGCAGCCCGCCAGGCTCCTCTGTCCATGGGATTCTCCAGGCAAGAATACTGGAGTGGATTGTCGTGCCCTCCTCCAGGGGATCTTCCCGACCCAGGGATTGAACCTGCATCTCTTACATCTCTTGCATTGGTAGGCGGGTTCTTTACCACTAACACCACCTGGGTAGAGCTTTATAGCTGAATTAGCACAGCAAATATTGACTGGCTCCTCTTTGTCGGACACCCAGACAGGAGCCAGGCAGGTGGCACGATAATGCTTGAACTCTCTTCAGGGAGTCTGCCACTTACCTGGAAACCCAGAAGGCTTGAGGTTTTGGCCCCAGTTAGGAGGGCATTCTGGGTGCCCAGTGAATGTGACCCGTCCAGAGTCGGCAGTTGGTCAAGGCAGAGCAGACTTCCCGGAGACTGTGGGAGGGATGGTGGGGTGGGAGGGATGCCGAGGGGTCGGGGGAGAGGCAGGGAAGTTTTGAGCAGTGGGGTCAGAGGAGGCAGGCAGAGGCTGGGCTGTGTGAGGGTTTGGGCCCTGGGCAGAGACCCTGTGCTGTGCATCCTCTGGGCACCAGTGTGCAGCCTTCTCTTCCTGCCCCAGGGCAGGGCATGAGCACGGGGAGTCAGGAGGGAGCGGGAGAGGGGAAGTAAAGCCAAGACAGAGAGAGCCTGCTGCCGGGCTGGGGCCTCCTTAGCACAGGAAGTGAGGTTTGAGCCCATGTCACCTCCTGTCATTGAGATACAGGAGAACCACAGGTGCTGGCCAGGACCAGGCTCACCTGGCCTGTGGGGTCATGGCTTTCTGGGGGTATGTAGAGTCGGTACTCGGAGAAGGTAATGGCACCCCACTCCAGTACTCTTGCCTGGAAGATCCCATGGATGGAGGAGCCTGGGGAGCTGCAGTCCATGGGGTCGCTGGGAGTCGGACACGACTGAAGCGACTTAGCAGCAGGAGCAGCAGCAGCAGAGTGGGTACTTGGGAGGGGACTGCCCAGGCCAGAGGCCCAGTCTCCCAGCGCCCCCCATGCCCTCTCTGCCTCCTCTTCCTCAGGCAGGGGAGTTCCTGCGCCTCTCGGAGCAGTTCAGCGACATGGGCTTCCAGCAGGACCGCATCAAGGAAGTGCTGCTGGTCCATGGCAACCGCCGCGAGCAAGCCCTGGAGGAGCTGGTGGCCTGTGCCCAATGACCCCCAGGGCACCTAGCAGTGTCTGTGCATCCTGGTCCTGACCCAGACCCGGCAATCCATCCTGGCTGTATCATGAAGACTGCCTGAGAATAACAAAGCAGTGCATGCTTATTGTAACCATGCACACGATGCTGAGAGTGGCAGTAAATACTGTAGAGGAGGCAAAACTTTACCTCTGAGAGCTTCATGGGGCTCTTTAACAAAAAGACAGATTAACAAGGGAAAACCCAAAATGTATTAATGCAGGTGGCACGCATCGTGCCCAAGAAACCTCAATGAAAAGTAACCCAAGATAGCAGTTTAGAACTCTGGCTGGGGAAGATCCCCTGGAGAAGGGAAAGGCTGCCTACTCCAGTATTCTGGCCTGGAGAATTCCATGGACTGTATAGTCCATGGGGTTGCAAAGAGTTGGACACGATTAAGTGACTTTCACCTTATATAGCGTTTTCAACAAACAACAATACATTTGTAGAGAAATGACAGGACAAAGGAAAACAGTTTCAGGCTTCCAAGGGTGGCAAACTGTAGGGAGGTAAATAGATGAAGGGAACTAATGGAGTAAGATTTATTTGCAGGTTCCCTGGTGCACTGCTGGGCTGACAAGAATCTGTCTCCAGAAAAGAATGTGTATCCTGCCTCAAAGCAGAAAAGAGGGGAAGGGAAGAGAGAACTTTTCTTGTATTTTCTGCTTAGTTGCCTTCAGCTCAGTTATGTCAAGGGTTTCCCAGATGGCTTAGTGGTAAAGAATCCACCTGACAATGCAGAAGACACAGGAATGCAGATTGAATCCCTGGGTTGGGAAGACCCCCTGGAAAAGGAAATGGCAACCTGCTCCAGTATTCTTATCTGGAGAATTCCTGTGGAAAGAGGAGACTGGTGGGCTACAGTCTGTGGGCCCATAAAGAGTTGGATGCAATTGAGCAGAATTATGTCAAAAAGGCATATTTTGGGATGACATTCCAGTTTCCTTCAGTATCAGAAGCAGCAGCTTAAAGAGGTGAAAGTGGTTCCTTGTGAGGAGGGCCAGATGGGGTGCATAGGTGATGAACTGCATGTTTTTCATATAAGCCTTGTGAAATGATCTGTATTTGATTCTTTAAACTGTGAGCATTAGTAACTTTAAGAAAATTAAAGCAAATAAATATTGTGTAGTTCTTTGGGTCCTGGTTTCTGGTCTTGGTGTGGAAAGGATATCTAACTGTGGGCGAGAGGACCTAATTCTGGTTTTGGTTCTGCTGATGACTGGCTCAAGGCCTGTTTGGGCTTAAGTTTCCCCAGGGAAAGTGGAGTGACTGGACCCGACTGCTATCCATAAGAGTGCCCTGGGGAGTTTGTTAAAATGTCCAAAGCCCCACTCCTGGATAATCTGATTCAGAAAGTCCATCTTGGCAGCCCGCAGGAATCTGTTTTGTTTTTGTAAGAAGCTCTCTGGAGATTTTTTCATTTTCCTTTTTATTTTTTAAATCGCTGTTTTGGTTATATTGTTGACCCTCTTCATTCATTTCCCCCCTTCTCCCACCCCCCACCTCTGGCAACCACTATCTGTTCTTTGTATCTATGAGCTTGTTTTTGTTTAGTAGTCCACGTATAAGAAAGATCATACAGTATTTGTCTTTCTGTGTCTGATTTGTTCCACGTAGCATAATGCCCTCAAGGCCCATCCATGTTGTCACAGATGGCAAGATCTCATTCTTCCTTTCGGCTGAATAATATTCCACTGTATACCAGAGTCTCTTTACCCATGCACCCGTCAAAAGGCACTTAGGCTGTTGCCATTGTCTTGGTGGTTTCTCATATTATTGCAGTGAACTTCTGGGGTGCAGATATACCTTTTCAAGTTAGTGTTTTCATTTTTTTTCAGATAATATCCAGAAGTGGAATTGCAGGCTCATATGGTAGCTCTATTTTTAATTTTTAGAGGAACTTCCATACCGTCTTCCTGTTTTCCATAATGGCTGCACCAACTTCCATTCCCACAATGTGCATGAGGGTTCCCTTTTTTCCATATCCTCACAAACGCTTGTGATTTCTTGTCATTTTGATACTAGTCATTCTGATAGGTGTGAGATGGCATCTCATTGTGGTTTTGATTTATATCCCTAATAATTAATGATGTTTTCATATGCATATTGGCCTTCTGTATGTCTTCTTTGGGAAAAACTCTATTTAGATCTTCCCATTTAAAAATCAGATTGTGTAGGCATTTTGTTTTTGTTTTTTGGGTTTTTGTTTGCTGCTGACTTTATGAGTTCCTTTTCTAAAAATTATTTTTAATTTTTAATTATTTTTTGGCCATACTATGGAGCATGCAGGATCTTAACCCCCCAACCAGGGATCCAACCGTACCCTCTGTGGTGGAAGCTCAGAATCTTAACCATTGGACCACAAGGGAGGTCCCTGAATGAGTTATTTATCTATTTTGGATATTAGCTTCTTATCAGATATATGATTTGTAAATATCTTCTCTCATTATGTAGGCTGCCTTTTCACTCTGTTGGTTTCCTTTGCTGTACAGAGCTTTTTATAATAGTTTGATGTGGCCCCACTTGCTTACTTTTGCTTTTGTTGCATTTGCTTTGGGTGTCAGATTTTAAAAGTCCTCACTCAGACTGACGTCAAGGAGCTTACTGCCTATGTTTTCTTCTGGGAGTTTCATGTTTTCATACCTAACATTCAAGTCTTTAATTCCCTTGAGTTAATTTTTGTGTGTGGTGTTAGGTAGTGGTGGGGTTTTATTCTTTTGCATACAGCTCCCCAGTTTTCATGGAGAAGACGATGGCACCCCACTCCAGTACTCTTGCCTGGAAAATCCCATGGGTAGAAGAGCCTGGTGGGCTGCAGTTCATGGGGTCATGAAGAGTCAGACACGACTGAGCGACTTCACTTTCACTTTTCACTTTCATGCTTTGGAGAAGGAAATGGCAACCCACTCCAGTGTTCTTGCCTGGAGAATCCCAGGGATGGGGGAGCCTGGTGGGCTGCCATCTATGGGGTCGCACAGAGTTGGACGCGACTGAAGCGACTTAGCAGCAGCAGCGGCAGCCCAGTTTTCACAGCACCATTCACTGAAGAGCTGCTGTTGTTCAGTCGCTCAGTCATGTCTGACTCTTTGTGACCCCATGGACTGCAGCACACCAGGCTTCTCTGTCCAGCACCAACTCCTGGAGCTTGCTCAAACTCATGTCCATTGAGTAGGTAATGCCATCCAACCATCTCATCCTCTGTTGTTCCCTTCTCCTCCTGCCCTCAATCTTTCCCAGCATAAAGGTCTTTTCCAATGAGTCAGTTCTTTGCATCAGGTGGCTGAAGTATTGGAGTTTCAGCTTCAGCATCAGTCCTTCCAATGAATATTCAGGACTGATTTCCTTTAGGATTGACTGGTTGGATCTCCTTGCAGTCCAAGGGACTCTCAAGAGTCTTATCCAACACCACAGTTCAAAAGCATCAATTCTTCAGTGCTCAGTTTTCTTTGTACTCCAACTCTCTCATCCATACATGACTACTGGAAAAAACATAGCTTGACTAGATGGATCTCTGTTGGCAAAGTAATATCTCTGCTTTTTAATATGTTATCTAGGTTGGTCATAACTTTCCTTCCAAGGAGTAAGCATCTTTTAATTTCATGGCTGCAGTCACCATCTGCAGTGATTTTGGAGTCCAAAGAAATAAAGTCTGCCATACCTTCCACTGTTTCCCCATCTATTTGCCATGAAGTGATGGAACCGGATGCCATGATCTTAATTTTCTGAATGTTGAGCTTTAAGCCAAGTTTTTTCACTCCCCTCTTTCACTTTCATTAAGAGGCTCTTTAGTTCCTCACTTTTGGCTGTAAAGGTGGTGTCATCTGCAAATCTGAGGTCATTGATACGTCTCTTGGCAATCTTGATTCCAGCTTGTTCTTCATCCAGCCCAGTGTTTCTCATGATGTACTCTGTCTGCATAAAGTTAAATTAGCAGGGTGACAATACACAGCCTTGACATACTCCTTTCTCTATTTGGAACTAGTCTGTTGTTCTATGTCCAGTTCTAACTGTTGCTTCCTGACCTGCGTACAGATTTCTCAAGAGGCAGGTCAGGTGGTCTGGTATTGCCATTTCTAAGAATTTTCCACAGTTTGTTGTGATTCCACAAANGGTGACAATACACAGCCTTGACATACTCCTTTCTCTATTTGGAACCAGTCTGTTGTTCTATGTCCAGTTCTAACTGTTGCTTCCTGACCTGCGTACAGATTTCTCAAGAGGCAGGTCAGGTGGTCTGGTATTGCCATTTCTAAGAATTTTCCACAGTTTGTTGTGATTCCACAAAAAATATTTTCTCTGCTGAAAATAGTCAAAAAATTTAACTTAGGAAAATGTATTTCTGACCAAAGAAAAGTTCTCTGGAGTTCCCTTGGATAAACGTTTATCTATTCCTGGGAACTGTGCTCTGTGACTTAAAGAAATGAGCACTCCTCTGGAATCAGATGACCTCAATTCCAACCTAACTCTACCATTTACTATTTGGTTACCTTAGACCTCAGTTACTTCCTCTGTAAAATGAAGATAGTGCCTGCTTCAAGGGGTTGGAAAATTAAAATATAAGTAAAATTGTTAATGTCAGTATTAATTAATTTTCCTTTCTTATGACACCTGAAAGGTATTATGCCTGCATTAAGTACTTGGATGTGAATTGGTCTCCACCTGAGAGCAAAAGAACAATGAACTGAAACAGAAATATAAAAGAATAATAAGCACATTTTTTTTTTGGTTGAACAAAAAGGCCAACGTTAGAAAAAGCAAAAACCTGCAACTTACATGAATCTAGGTTAATTGTTCAGGAGGTTTTTCTGGTTTCAGTGAAGACTTAAAAATTTAAATCACTTTATTCATAGATATTCAGATATATCTAATTTATCCTAAATTGACCTCTCAACATAAATAAATGAGTCATATAATGAGTCACATAAAATATTAATTTTTTAAATGAAAAAATTTCAAGAAGATGATTTTATTTTAAGGAACTAAGCTCTAATTTTTATTAAGCAATTAGGTGACTCAGTGGTAAAGAATCTGCTGGCCAAAGCAGGAGACACAGGAGACACAGAAGACTCAGGTTCAATCCCTGAGTCAGGAAGATCCCCTGGAGGAGAAGCACCCCAGCAACCCACCCCAGTATTATTTTCTGGAGAATTCAGTGGACAGAAGGAGCCTGGTGGGCTGCAGTCCATGGGGTCTCAAAAGACCAGGACACAACCGAGCACACATGCAAAGACTACAGAAATGCCAGTAGAAAATATTTTGGCAAAAATAATAATTATTATTATACTGCTATTAATAAGTAGCCAAGATTTACTGATACTTATTATCAGATACCAACTGAGTGCTAGTTGTTACAGACATTGGTAGGGAACATTTATATATATTAGCTCCTCTTAACTCCACAACAACCCTACAAAATAGGCATTATTATGGCTGTTGCTGTTATTATTATGATTTTATGCAAGAAGAATTTGAGCCCCAGTAAGAAACACCTGCAGTAACAGGCAAATTTGGCCTTGGAATACAAAATGAAGCAGGGCAAAGACTAATAGAGTTTTGCCAAGAAAATGCACTGGTCATAGCAAATACCCTCTCCCAACAACACAAGAGAAGACTCTACACGTGGACATCACCAGATGGTCAACACCGAAATCAGATTGATTATNTAACAAGGGCAAGACTTAGTCCTACCTGTCCAGACCTGTCTAGATGGGACTCATGCACTCTGGAGACATCTACTGAGCATCTATTGAGCCCTTTGCTGGGCGAGGAGCCAAATCCTCTGCATTTTGAGTGCCCGAGGGCCCTTTATAAGAGCCTCAAAGGTGGGGAGGTGGTGATAAGGAGGGGTGGGATACTGGTTCTAGTAGAATCATCTCTCTCTTAACCTAAAGTGCCCAAACTTTTGGTCATTAAACAGTTTTGACTTCTTGGTAGTTGGGTAAGAAGTGTGAGCTATTTGTGTCTGGGTGAGTTCAGGAAACTATCATTTGCTGTTTGGGGCTATGGGCCAAGCTCTGGGTGGAACATTCTCATGTTATCTCATCTAATACTTAATATTATCCCTATTTTAAAGATGAGGTGTCTCTGTAATTCTTCCACTATGAAATGGGTGTGATAACCATCTCTCAGGATGATAATAAGGAACAGATGGATAAAAACAGAAAGTGTATTGTGAATGATTATAGGAGATTATTAACATGTTGGCTTAATCTAGTAGATATTTAATTATATTGCAGCTCTGGAAATTCTGAATGAGTTTCAGGGTCTTTGAAAAACAGATCAAGAAGGCCATCTGAAAATCAATGATAAATTTCTCATTGATAGGCATTCCAAACACGTGTATTTCAAATCCTTTAAGAGTCCTTTTAGTTCAACATTCATAGATTTTTACAAAATCCCTGAGATAGGTTAATAATTTGGTGATGGTATTTGCATATACAAATAGTGGATATTCCTATTCAATAAATTCTACCCTCCAGGGAATGACATAGATGGAAAATGTTGAAATTTTTATATTTCAACCTGATGGGTCTGACCCAGTACTTCATATTTTTTGTGTCAAATTTCCATAATTACTTGACTGTATTTTTGGTTGTTTTCTTTTGTTTGGTTGTTTTATTTTGGCCACGAGATATCACACTCTAGTTCCTCAATCAGGGATTGAACATGTGCCTCCAGCAGTGGAAGGGCAGAGTCTTAACCACTGGACCACCAGGGAAGTCCCTTGACTGTATTTTTGGATAGATTTTGGAACTGCTGGTAGTGTTTGAGAAAATAGTGATGTGTGAGAAAAAACATGCAGAGTAATAGTCTTTAAAAAAAAAAGAAAGAATGAATGAACTGAGGCCCGAACTGAACAGCTTATTCCATGGTCTGACAGTAAATGATGATTCCAAGGGCCTTTCTGGTCCAAGTGGGCACTTCTGGGTGCTGGACAAGCAGCCCACAGATGAAGAGGCTGAGGATGGAGCATGGGAGTGGTTGCAGCTGTGAGGTNGAATGAATGAACTGAGGCCCGAACTGAACAGCTTATTCCATGGTCTGACAGTAAATGATGATTCCAAGGGCCTTTCTGGTCCAAGTGGGCACTTCTGGGTGCTGGACAAGCAGCCCACAGATGAAGAGGCTGAGGATGGAGCATGGGAGTGGTTGCAGCTGTGAGGTGGGCAACTGTTTTCCTGCTCAACTTCATAGGAGGGGCAGACTTTGAGCACTTAGCAGTCATAGCTGAAAGCCTGAACAACCAGCTGGCAACCAGTTCAAATAATCTCTGAACTAGAAGGGGATTAAGGATCATCTCATCCCATCTTGCAAATCATTGTGGTATCTTCTTACAACAGCAGTCTCCAATATTTTTGGCACCAGGGACTGGTTTTGTGGAAGACAGTTTTTTCCCACAGACCCGGGAGTGGGATGGTTTCGGGATGATTCAAGTGTACTACATTTATTTTGCAGTTTATTTCTATGATCACATCAGCTCCACCTCAGATCATCAGGCATTAGATCCCAGAGGTTGGGGACCCCTGCCTTATAACATTTTGAAATCTCACTCCCATTTGCCTTTAGTGTCAGGAGGTTCATTTCCTCCAAAGACAGTTCAGTTCAGTTCAGTTCAGTCGCTCAGTCATGTCTGACTCTTTGCGACCCCATGAATCGCAGCATGCCAGGCCACCCTGTCCATCACCAACTCCTAGAGTTCACTCAGACTCATGTCCATCAAGTCAGTGATGCCATCCAGCCATCTCATCCTCTGTCGTCCCCTTCTCCTCCTGCTCCCAATCCCTCCTAGCATCAGTCTTTTCCAATGAGTCAACTCTTCGCATGAGGTGGCCAAAGTACTGGAGTTTTAGCAGGGCTGATCTCCTTCAGAATGGATTGGTTGGATCTCAAAGACAGTAGTCCCTTCTAATTATGGACAGCTCAGGTGGTTAGAGTTCACAAAATCACTGAGCTGGAACCTACTATATTGAAGTTCCCATCTACTAGTTGGTCTGAGTCTTAAAGATAAGAAAAGTAACTCTCCCAAAATCACATAAACAGAAAAGTAGAAGAGCCCAAGTTTATTCCCTGTTGTGCCTCTGGGGGTCCACAGCTTGCCCTCTCTCCAGCAGTCCTCCCATGAGACCAAGTCTCCCCATAGCCCCACCCAGAACAAGTCTGTCCTCCCTGGGCCAGCCCACGGATGTGGCCAGAACTTGCCTCCCACTTTTTCTCCTTCTACAACTCAAAGGCCATTAGCTGTGTGAGCGATTCTGGCCTGTGGGTGTAATCTAAACAAATTCCTCCTAACACCTTAGAGTCTTAATAACACAGCTGCTTTACCATGATCTCCCAGGAACAATTAGGCTGAGTCACTATTTATGTCCTGTCCTGGAAAATAATTTTCTCTCTTGGTTGAAAAGAAGTTATTACCATCAGGCTCTGACTCCAGTCCCTCCATCTGCTGACCTGGACTTTCCTGGTTTCTTCTGTGCGTAGGTGGGTAGATTAGCTGTGGGAGGATAGCGGGGTTGGGGTTGGAGGGGGACGGGTTGCAACGAGAAGTCTCTTGAGGTGCCCACATCTTTCCCCACTCTGGTCTAGGGTGTATTTCAAAAGAGAGATCCCACAGGGTTCTAGAAGGTACTTAGACCTGGAACACAGGGTTGATTTTTGTCACTCTCCATTGGGGCTGAACCACTCACGGAATTTTGGATTCATTTCCCTCTTCCTTTAGCATTATAGATGAGAATGTGTGTGTGTGTGTGTGAGTGTGAGTCATTTGGGTCGTGTCTGACTCTTTGCAACCCTATGGACTGTAACCCACCAGGCTCCTCTGTCCTTCAGATTCTCCAGGCAAGACTATTGGAGTGGGTTGCCATGCACTCCTCCAGGGAATCTTCCCAACCCAGGGATCTAACTTGCGTCTCCTGAGACGCCGGCATCGCAGGCGGATTCTTTACCACTAAGCTACCAGAGAAGCCCATAGATGGGGTCGCCAAAGCCCAAAGAAGTGAGATGACTTGCCTAAGGGCACCCATTTAAGATCTGGCACTAGGTCCTAAATGTCCAGATTCCTCATGTTGGTCCTTTGCCCTTTCTGCAGCAGGTCCAGATTTTCCCCTGGGTTTCAAGGGCAATGACAGTTGATCCCTACCAGGTTCATCCATCCAGGTTTTAGAACAAATAGATGCCCCCTTTGGATGCTAGGCCACTCATAAACTCCCATCAGGGAGAAAACCGTAATCCCTGTTGGGTTAGGGTTCTTGAAGCTGAAGCTGGGCCCAGGTTGGGCATGAAATCTTAGTAAGGAGATCTTCCCTTGCCCACTTCCCAGAAACCAGGGTGCTCTATGGGTTCTGCAGGTCCCACATCGAAGGGGAGGGTAATGTGGTTGGGGAAGTTGAGCGCCAAGGCTGAGGGGGCTTGCGATCCAGAGAAACCACATGGCTTGGATTTGAACCCGGCGGGCTTCCCGGAGGAGGAGGCGGGGCCGATGGGTAAGACAAAGGGAGTGGGGGATCTTCTTGCTGATGGGAAGTGACTGACTGGAGATTCAGACCAGGCTGGAAACATCCTTCCCCCCAGTTCCTCCACCCCGTTCCTCCCTCTCTCCGGTCCTTGCCCTTTCCCGTCGGGTCCTGGGGGGCGCTGCGGGCGGTGACGGCTCCCAACCTTCGAGGCCCAGCGCAGCCGTAGGGTGCGCGCGCCCCGCAGGGGTCTCCTCGGCCCTTACAAGGAGGCGGCGGCGCTCGGGGCGGCCCCGCCCGCCCGCACCCCCCGGCCCCGCCCCTCCTCCCCGCCGGGTCTGGCGGGGCCGCGGGAACGCCGCCCGCTGGGCGCCGGGCCCGGGAAGCGGACGCCGACGCCGGCGGGCCCGCGAGTGCCAGGGCGCCCGCCACTCGCTCCCGAGGCCCCGACGGGCGGGCACGCTGCTCGGGGCCCTGAGGCGGGACCCGCGTCTGTCTCCGCAGCGTCGCCATGGCCTCGGTGTTCGGGAAGCCCCGCGCGGGCGGCGGGCCACAGAGCGCGCCCCTCGAGGTCAACTTGGCCATCCTGGGGCGCCGCGGGGCGGGCAAGTCCGGTGAGTGGGGTGCGGGCGGGAGGGAAGGGGTTCGGCGGGGACGGGAGACACGGGGAGCGGCGGAGAGAAGAGGGAGCTCGGGTGTGCAGGCAGGCTCTCCCACTGTCTTGAGGGGCTTTCTGCGCCTAGGTGAGCTGGCTGAGACACCGTGATTTTCTTCTTTGCCTCAGTTTCTCTGTTGCTTAGCTCTCCCTTTTGCTTTGTTTTCACCTCCTCCGTGTCTCAGCTGTCTTGGGTTCCTGGCCTGCCTGTCCCTCTGTGTCTCCCCACTGACTGTGCTCTCCTTGTCTGTGATCCCAGCTGTCTCGTCTCGTGTCTCCGGTCCCTTGCTGGTCTCCTCCGCGCCCTGTACCACCACCCTCCGTCCCCTCTTCCAGGCCAGCAGCCAGCCCTGGTGACTGGCCCCAAGGGGATCTGTGAGGCACTGATTCCCAGCCCCGTGCCCCTGTTAGCTCCGTCGCAGCCTTGCTGCTTCTTGATTTCGGCCAGGGGTGAAGGGGCCCCAAACCCCTTGAAGGGAGGTGATAAAAGGCACTGACTTTGGGGATTTCCCAGGGGGAGAGTGCCACTCCCCACTCCCCACCTCAGTTCCCTGCAATTCTGGAACAAAATGTGAATTCTTTTCAAATGTATTTGTTTCAAGCCAGACCCTTCTCTTGACTTTCTGGAAACACATTGGACTGTATTCTCAGGTGCCTTGGACTGAGCCTTGATGAACAAAGCTCTTGGATTTCTACTCAGGCCATTTCTAGCCACACTGAACAGCCTTCATCCCTTTTGGTAGCTATCACCCAGCTGGAGCTCAGGTGGTGGGGGTGTCACTGTAGGCAAAGATCCAGAAGAAGGGTTCACAGCCCTCTTTGCCACTCTCAGTCCCAGGCAGCTGAAGGTGGGAGGGCCGAGGGGGCTCCTCCACTGGCTGTCTTCCAGTTACTGCCGTTAGTGAATGGCCATCACGGACTCGGCTATGAGTTTCTTTCTTTGAGAGTCACCAGGGGCCTCCTTTCCACTTTTGAAGCCAGCCCCCTGACTCAGAGTGGGGATTCTGAATCATGCTGGCCTACAGAAAAGACTTCCCCTCGTCCCTTAGAAAATCAAACTGTTATCCGCAGCTGTCACGGGTACATTAGCCAGTGACTACATGAATGGAGGAATTTAAATGTTAAAATATGTGTTCCCTGGATAATTAGTTTGCATACTGACACTCTTAGGAATCCTGGGATAGAATTTTAAGGATTTTCTTTAAAATATTGTGCTTCTTTTTAAGAGTCCAGTGTAGTAGGGAGCCGGCCCTTGGCTTTACGTGGCCAAAGTTCTGAACAAAATCAGTCTTGTGAATGCATTCCACCTGGAGACAACTTCCCTGGGTTTTATGTTCTGTGAGACCACATGATGAGTGTGGAGGCCTTAGAGGCGAGACTTGAGGACCAAGGACTAGAGTGTGTTTACTTGGGACTCAGAGGGTTCATACCCATCCCAGAGGTTACCCATTGATCAGCTCAGCTTGTACTTTCTCTTTGGCTTATAGCCAAGCCTGGGATAAATGCCCCCATACTTCAGAATCTCTGTGCCTCATCTCTGAAGGGGATCTCTCGCTTCAGTTTCAGTCTCACTAGGCTGACCCTATGGTAACGGGTTGATGGGTCCAGACGCCTTAATTAGGGTCTTCATAAACATAAACACCCCTTAGACTTGCCTCTCATTTTTTTTCTTGCTGCCTCCCCCCGCCCTCCAAAAAAAGGCAACCGGGAAGGACATGTTCCTCATATTTCTGGTTTCATCTGAGCCTCTCAAACCAGCTCTCCAGTCACATTCCCCAAGAGAGCAAAGGGGTTACAGCACCTAGAAAAGTCTTCTCTAAAATGAGAGGAGCAGCCTCCAGTGTCCAGCAGCCAGACACAATGGGGATACTAAGCCAACTTCTTTCTACTTCTTGCAGCCCTGACCGTGAAGTTTCTGACCAGGAGGTTTATCAGCGAATATGACCCCAACTTGGGTAAGGACCCATCCACTCCTCCCTGTTCCCCTGGCTGTGTCCCATTGGACTCTCCCCTGCACACCCACATACACTGTGGTAGGTCCAGGCCTGACCAGAACCATGCATCTGGGGGCCAAGGGGAGGAGCCAGCAGCATAACCCAGGCCATGGGCAAAATATTTTACGTTCCAGAAATGTACCCTTCCACAGCACATCCCAGATAGCTCAATTAAGAGAACTGAGAGAAGTTGATTTGCCCTAAAATATTAGGTATGATGAGACTTGGAAAAAAAAAAAAAAATCAAACATTGCAGAACACCCACATCCATTAAGTGTTATTCTTCCAGATCGTCATTCAGTGTACTTTTCCAGAAAAGCTGGACAAGACATTTGGAAAATTCCTTAGTGACACTGGGTTCTAAACCAGTTTTTTAACCACACAAGAAAACTAGTCTTGTTTGGTGGCTCTCTCATGGTATATTGGGAAAAGGGATGCCCTGGTGTCCCTTTTGAATCCTGAGTTTGAATCCTTACTTACTGGCTGTGCACCTTTGAAGCAGTCACCTAACCTCTCTGAACTTTTGTTTCCTTATCTGTAAAATGGGCATAAAAATAGCTATCTCAGAGAATTACTGTGAGGATTAAAGAAATAACATATGTAAAAGATCTAGCCTAGGGCTTGACCCACAGGAGACACTAAATGCATATTTTCTTCTTCCTTCTTCCTTCTCAGATGGCTTCCCATCTGTGGTGGCTGAGATTCCCCCTAGTTAATCGAATCAGTGTTTCTGAAAATTAAATTTAGCAGCAGAATGCTTTCCTCAAATAACTGCTTAATGGAACCCCAATATCTAAATAAATACAGAATTTTATTAGTATAAACGTAATTTAAACTCACATTTATAGCATTTCTTTATGGTCAACTTTCCACTGAGAAAAATGGGGTGTCCGGATGTTCTCTGCTTTTTGGAAATGGGGACTGCAGTCTTAGATTATTTTCCCCATTCATGAGAATTGGATAAGCTTTTGTGGAACTCCCGAAGGCCCTCTGAGGAAATCCAAGGCTCTGGGAGGACCCTCGGGGTCCCGCCCATTGAAACCTCCACAGGGAAGCACCACTCACAGCAGGCCTCTGATGGAATGCCCCGTGACACCAAAAGGAAAGAGCTCTTTAGCCCCTAGGTGTCCATCAGCCCCTCAGTCCAGGCTGGGATATTGAATCCCAGTGTCAGACCAGGAAGGGGGCGTCATGGCTCTTTGGTCCAATGGCTTTTAGAATTTATTCCTTAATCAGCAGAATCTCTTCTTCCAAGGAGGTCTTACACAAAACCCCAGGGTGGCAAACAGAGAAAGCAAAAGGGGTCCCTGGCTAAGTCAGGAGTGCAGGGCAGGCAACTTGCTCACAGTCCCTAAGGGGATTTATTCCTCAGAGTTTGGGGTGACCACCTGCGCTTTGACACACCCCTCCGCTGCAGTGGAGGAAGTAGACCCAAGGAACTTTCTGGGCCAAGGTCATCAGTAAGTCTGAGGGGAGCCCATTGATTAGCGGAGGTCAGTGACCTCCAGAGTGCAATTGTGGGTGGCAGGGGGTGGTGTTGGGAGAGGCCAGACTTGAAGTTGGTCACTGAGGGGAGAGGGAGGGAGAAAAGTCACACAGCAGGGAAGTCTGGGAAGGAAAAATGGAGATGCCCAAGGACAGTGCCTCAGAAGACAGATTCTGCCTGCCTCAATATAAGTATGGGGCATGCTTATAACTGTTAGCTGTTTATCTGAAATTCAAATTTAACTGGTCATCTTGTATTTTATTTGACAACCCACCTCCAGTCTCTCTCCTTCCTGTCCCCCAATTCACACACTTCAGGCAGGGTCCCACCAGGGGCGCCTAGTACAGTGGTAGTTTGAGCCTCCTGACTGAGCAGTTTTGGAGTTCTGAGCTGGTGGAGGAATATGAAGTCAGACGGCTGAGGGCGGGGCAGCTGTGCAGTGGTTAGTCACCTCAGCCTTTGGTCTCTCACCCCGCCCTCAGAGCTTCTGAGCTGGAGAGATGGCCAGATGCTCTCCTGTCAGCCATTGGGAGGCCAGTGCTGCTCCTTGGGGAGCCTGTCCACGTCTAAACATTCCAACCACTATTCCATGGCTGGTTCCAGCAACAGCAGGGACTCTCTGACCAGCTCCTCTTCTGTGCAGAAAGGTCTGAGCATCTAAGGGAGAGTTAGCCGTGTGAAGATGTCAAACCACCCTTTCATCTTTTCAAATACCTTCTAAGAGCTTGAGCCCTAAGAGGCCTCTTGGGGGTGGAGACCTATGTTGTTCATTCCTGTTTCCAGCTTGGAGTGCAGTGTAGGCACAACATAGATGATATTAAATGTGGGATTTGAAATTGGGTTTTAGGATTACCCTTTAAAGACCTCCAATTAGTGTGTATGTTAGTCGCTCAGCCGTGTCTGGCTCTTTGTGACCCCCATGGACTGTAGCCTGCCAGGCTCCTCTGTAGAATTCTTCAGGCAAGAAGACTGGAGTGGGTTGTCATTCCCTTCTCCAGGGGATCTTCCTGACCCAGGGATCAAGCTACATCTCCTGCTTTGCAGGCAGATTCTTTACCATTTGAGCCACCAGAGAAGTCCAGACCTCCTATTATTATCCTTATTGTACAGGTAAAGAAACTGAGGCAGAGAGGGCTCAGTGTTCTGCCTAAGATCATGGAAAACTTCAGATGTAAAGGAAGATAAGCCACCACTCCAGTTGTCCTCCATTAAGGGTATCCTTATGCTATTGAGGACGTCCCAGGTGGCTCAGTAGGTAAAGAGATACGGGTTTGATTCCTGGGTTGGGAAGATCCCCTGGAGGAGGACATGGCAACCCACTCCAGTATCCTTGCCTAGAGAATCCCCATGGACAGAGGAACCTGGCGGCCTACAGTCCATGGGGTCAAAAAGTCAGACACGACTGAGCATGCGTGAATGGTATGGTATTGAGGGCCTGACGTCAGAAGCCTGTGGGATCTCTGAGCCTCAGTTTCCCCATCTGGAAGATAGGACTAATAGACTGTGCTCTGTGTGTGAGTTGTGCTTTGTTATGTGACTAATGAGTGGTGCCTTGTAATAGGACTACTAGACTATTCTGTGTGTGAGTTGTGCCTTATTATGACTTGGGAGCTACTGGAACCAAGATTTTCAGTGCCTGTGTGCCTGTGCTGAGCACTCCAGGAAGGGAGTAGGGTCTCCAGAACACCCTCTTCTCACAGAGGGACTGGGGGAATCTTAGCTGGTTCGCCTAGGGCAGAATGACAGCTTCTTACCTTTCTTCCCCACCAGCCTGCTCCAAGGATACAGGTACCATTTCGGAAGCATCATCCTATACATACTGACAAGAGCACCTTTGGTGGTGCTTTAAAAATTATTAGTGTAAATGAGAAAAACACTTGGGGGAAAGAAACTTCTCTCAGCATTCAAGTCCTCAGAAGTTCGTTTGGAACTGGGAGTTGTGCTGTGTGCTCAGTCACTTCAGTCATGTCGGACTCTGACCCCGTGGACTACAGCTCACCAGGCTTCTCTATCCATGGGATTCTCCAGGCAAGAGCACTGGAGTGGGTTGTCATTTCCTTCTCCAGGGGAGTCTTCCGCGTCACTTATGTGTCTCATTTCTCCTGCAGTGGCAGGCAGGTTCTTTACCACTAGTGCCACCTGGGGAACCCTAGGAGTTATGAAGCCCCGATTTATTAAAGGACTCCAGAATGTCCTGAGGGCGGGGCATTTGTGACAGGAAGGCAGGATATGGCTACATCTTGAAAAGGAGCCCCCACCCCACCCCCGTCCCCTGGAGTCACCTCGCTTGCAAGGGAGCGAGGCAGCTGGGTAAGATGATCTCATGACCTCTGAGCCTTCTTCACTCGCCCATGTATGTTCCTCAGTTGCGGCCCAGTCAGAGCTGGAGGACTGGCGGGTCCACTGAACAGAGGGCGTGAGAGGGTTTCACCGTGGAGCCCTGAGTTCACGTTTTTTCTGGTAGGGTGCTGTGTGCCTGTGACCGAGTTCCCTCCTCTGGGTCTCACCTCCTTGTCATCTCTCTTCAGCAGAGCTAACAGGAATCTCAAAAGGCTATTGTGTTGCATGGGGCTACAGTAGACCAAGCCTGGGCTAATATTTCCTCCCAAGCTGGGCACAGCAATTTGTGCCTCCTTGTGCCCAGGACTTGGGAAGCACCTAAAAGGCACGCATCAGACAACTCTGGCAGGAAAATAAAGACAAATCTGAACAAGACGTAGGCATCCACTCTTCTTGCACCAAATATAGTTAAACATTTGGGGCATATTTTCCACTAGATTTTTTTTTTTTTGTCTTTGAATAAGAGTGGCTATTTATCCAAGTCCCCACAGCAGGCTGGGGATGGGAGCTGTCTGCGATTTCTGCTGGCTGCTAGTGGGCCTGGCGTGTGTCCAGGCCTGGCTTGTCTGCCAGTGACCCTCGGAGAGAAGTGTTTGTGAATTCTGCCAGAGTTGGGGGGGACTATTCTCATAGTGGATTCTGCCAGCAAGGCAGAGAGGACCCCAGTTCTGCACAGAGCATTCTTCTTTGAGGTCATCTGGGGGCCCAGGGCCCCCCCAGGGAAAGGTGAGGGCCAAGTGCACCCCATATGTGGGCCAGTGGCACACGGAAAATTTGAGGGTGGGGAGAGAAATTACCTGTGACAGTGAGATCCTCTTTGCAGGCCCTGCCACTTGACTCTTTTTCAGGTTTGAGGTCATGAGAACTTTGAAAAAATATAAAAACCAATTTGAAATCCAAATAAGATCAGTGGTTCGGCTCATAGTATGGCACCAAAGTCAGTTTCCTAGTTTTGATCCTTGTACTGTGGTTATGTAAGGGGCTAACAGTGTCGGGGAGAGAGGTGCAGGGTAGGGTACACAGGAACTCTGTGTACTGTTTTGCAACTTCTACATGAGTCTAAAATGATTTCAAAATAAAACGTTAAAAAAAAAATCACCTAGGAATGTGAACCTGCCCTGGAAACTTGGAGCATCATGTCCCCAGCATCCTTTCCCAGGCACTGTGGAGGGCCAGGTATGTGCCTAGGGGCCCATCCAGTCCTTCCTCCCACAGCCCTTTGAGATGGTGCAGGGACAAGCCTTTAGCACAGTGCCTGACACAGAGTTGAAACTTGAAAACTGTTAGCCAGTGTTATCATATTATCCTTGCTGCTGCTGCTGCTGCTAAGTCACTTCAGTCGTGTCTGACTCTTAGAGACCCCATGGACTGCAGCCCACCAGGCTCCTCTGTTCATGGGATTCTCCAGGCAAGAGTACTGGAGTGGGGTGCCATCGCCTTCTCCGTCACGTTATCCCTATTCACTTTCAAATTTTTTTCTTTGGCTGAGCCAGGTGTTAGATGTGGCATGTGGGATCTAGTTTCCTGACCAAGGGTCAAACCCAGGCCCCCTAGCCACTGGACCACCAGGGAAGTCCCACGTTATCCTTATTTTAAAATTAGAAAACAGAGCCTCAAAATGTTGAAAAGACTTGGCCAAGCCACACAGCTTAAAAGTAGCTGACATTGGCTTTGATTTCCGTATCTCCAGCTTAAAACTTTCAACTCTACTAGATTCCTCTGCGTTTATTTTGACAAAGATTATGTGTAAAACTGCCTTGGAACTTCTAAACAAGATCTGAGTCCCCAGCCTCAGTCACATTGTGTGTTTCTCCTTTCATGTCCCTTCCCCTACTGAGTGTGAGAGGATTGTCCTGACCGTCCTTGAGGGGCTTCCTGTGGGCAAGGTGCTGAGCTAGGAGAAGAGGGTGGAGAAGCTTGGGGATCAGGAGGAAGGGGCTAGCAGTGTAATTCCTGAGGCCTCTGCTGCTGACTGGGCCCAGGAGCCGCACACCTCCTTCTGCAGGCATGGTGGGTGGACCCAGCACATAGTCCCACCCTCTGTGGCATGTTCTGTGAGTGGCCTCTGATGCTCTGAGCCCTGACAGGTGCAGCAGCATCTCTTTGGTGGGAGGTTCTGCCCGTGTCCTCCATGTGGGTGAGAGCCAAGGTCTTCTCCTGTGGTCCCAGTTCAGCCAGCCCCAGAGCCAGCCCCCTAGGGGTGCACAGGGTCTAGCAGAAAGGCAAGCTGGGAGTCAGACCTAGTTCACCCTGGAGTGGCCGGCCTGCCTCTGACTGGGCTGACCGTCTGTTACAGAGGACACCTACAGCTCCGAGGAGACTGTGGACCACCAGCCTGTCCACCTGAGGGTCATGGACACTGCAGACCTGGTAACATTACCCCCCCCCCCCCCCACCCCCCCGTTACCCCTGAGGAGCTGAAAATCTGTGCAGCCTCTGGAGGAGTCCTGTTTCCAGAGTAGGGGCCTCGGATGGGAATCTGTAAACCTTTTCAGCTCCAATCTGTTGTGTGTCCCTGAGGTGCTGACCTCTCTGGGCCTGAATCCATTGATTTGCCAAATGAGAAGGGGTAGGACACGGCCTGGGGAGAACTGATGATTGCTGGTGTCAGCTCTGAGCTCCTGTGCTCCGGGGTTTTGTGCCTGTGTTCACAGGGGCACACATGTGTTTACAGATGCTCCTCTGACCCCAGCTCCCACTCCCCGCCCAGTACATACATCTTCCTATGCTCTCATCATCCCCTACCAAGGCCCCATGCCAGTTCTCCTCAGAAGCTAAAGGGGCACCGTGAACCTGACCCCAAACCAGCAGGCACAGCCAGGTCTCAGTGGGGGCCATGCCAGAGTCTTGGCTCCATGCCCCAGAGGCCAAGGTCTCCCAGTCTGTGGTTGGGTGGTGGGAGTGAGGCTCAGAGACAATGTCTCCTTTCACATCAAGCCAAATCCACACTCAAGTGCCCCTTTGAAAAGAGCCCTGCTGGGGAACAATGTACAAAGACCCGGGGAGCAGGGAGGCGGGGAGAGGCAGCTCAGGTGAAGTCCGTTACCCCTGCCTGTTCTGCTCCTGACTGAGGCTGCCTGCTTTTTCCCAGGACACCCCCAGGAACTGTGAGCGCTACCTGAACTGGGCCCACGCCTTCCTGGTGGTGTACAGCGTCGACAGCCGCCAGAGCTTCGAGGGCAGCAGCAGCTACCTGGAGCTGCTCGCTTTGCACACAAAGGAGACGCAACGCAGCTTCCCGGCTCTGCTGCTGGGCAACAAGCTGGACATGGCCCAGTACAGGTGAGCACGCACTTCGTCCCATAGCCCAGAGCTCGCTTTCCTCATCCAGGCGATGTCATCTTTGGGGATTATTTGGCTGCTAAGAAGAGTGATCTCCTCTGATGCAGGTCGAAAGGAGGGGGCATGTTGTAAGGGTACAGGGTGGGCAGGTCTTCCAGGCAGTGCCGGGCAGGAAGGGAAAGGCATCCAGGCTGCACAGGGGCTGGACCCTGAAGGTCAGAAGAGAGGCCACTCTTTCCATCTTCCTGGGGCTCTGAGGTCTCTCTTGGCTTTACCCTTTCTTGCCTGAGACTATATAACCTTCTGTTTCCACTCCCTGCAGCTGGCTGGTCATCCAGGGCCCAATTCCAGTTCCAGAGACAGAGGCTCTGATAGGCAGCCTGAGTCAGGCCAGTCTGCTCTGGTTCAGCCAGCTCTTGCCTCCCCCAAGGGAGGTCCCCAAGCTTACTCCCACCGTTGGCTGTGCCGAGGGCAGGAGTCTCTTAGAAAGGGCTGGACTTCAATCAAAGGCCACAGACTGGGCTGGAGGCAGATGACCACTGAGTACTGCAGTCATATTTTGTTTGGCTGGCACAGTGTTTTAAAAGACCTGGAACTGGAATGCTTCAGGGCGGGGTGTGCTCCCTCCAGCTGACCACAGGCCTCACAGTCCCCATGGCTCACTCCTCCCCACACATTCAAGTTGCCTGCCTGGCCCCTGAGGTGTCTGAGACTATGACGCCTTCACCTGACGAGTGACCCCACTGGCCTCCAGCACGGATGTCCATCCCTTGTGGCCAGTCTACCTGGGAGGTAGGGCAGCCTTCCCCCCACCCCTCCCTCCTTAAGGCCAGTCACCCCTGCTTCCCAGATGCCAAAGGCCCATTGACTGGTGTTATAAAGGAGGGGGTGCTTGATACAGATCAGGGCTGATGGGCAGTGGGGAAGAAGAGTGTGGTCTCACGAAGGAGATTCACAGGAGGAACCTTCAGAGGCGGGCATGCCCTCACACCCAGACAAATTCTGTCTCAGGGAATAAGGGAAGTTGTGTGAACTTAAAGCCAAAAGGTAGTCTTTGTGGAGTCAAAAAGCCCTCAGAACCTAGAGGGGGAATCAGAAGACTGGATTGAGAATAAACCAGTTTTAAATATGAAGGAAAAAACTAGGCCACTATTTTGGTCCCAATATTTGCCCAAGGGATTGTCTGAAAGTGGTTTAGGAGCAAAAAGCAAAGCAGCTCAGTTCCCTAAGAAGGAGTCATGATGATTTATCCCCATTTCCTTCTTTGGTTGAGTCCTGATGTTGGTAGGTCAGGATTTGACAGCCACAGTCAGTCTAACTTTTGCTGAGCAGTGGCCAGTGTCTCCCATGATTGTCTTGCAGCTGAAGGGTAAAATGTGGGTTAGGGCAGTGGTTCCCAAACCACTGATACCATTTTTGCTAGGCTATGCCAAAATAAGCAAAAAAGGTAATAATGTTACATTCATACACATGCCTGCGCACATGGGGTGGTTGTTTCTGAAAGCTCATTATTCAAGCCCCACAATGACAAAGTTCAGATTCAAGTTCATCACAAATGCATGTAATACCAAGTATTCCTTCAAAAGCTCCTCAGGAAACTGAACTGACAGGACACCAGCCTTGGGTGGGGAATGGATTCTGTGCTGTGCCCTGACCCTTTTTGTCCTAGACACTCTCCCTGTCTGATGGGCTAACCTGTTCCTAGCCCTTGCTTCTGCTAGATTACCCTTGGCTCAGAAATCTTCTCCCTCCATACTTGGCCTGAGATCTCCTCTAACCTCATAGGCTGTACCATTGTCCTCAGGGGTGGTGGGTAAGGCTGCCCAGCAGTGGGATTCGGCCACTGAAGCCTCAATCTCCAGCCCTCAGGGGCTGCCCCCACTGCATCTCTTCTGGACATCTGGTCTACCAAAGGGCCAGCATTTTTCTCTCACTTGATGTCCCTGCTTTCAGGACCTTCCTGAAAGTTACAAATACTTGATCCCACCATCATGAGAGATGGTTACAAATACTTGATTCCACCATTATGAGTTGTTGTTCAGTCATCCAGTTGTGTCTGACTCATTGAGACCCCATGAACTGCAGCACGCCAGGCCTCCCTGTCCCTCACCATCTCCTGGAGTTTGCCCAAGTTCATGTTCATTGCATTGGTGATGCTGTCCAGCCATCTCATCCTCTGAAACCTTCTTCTCCTGCCCTCATTCTTTCCCAGCATCAGGGACTTTTCCAATGAGTTGTCTGTTCACAGCAGATGACCAAAATACTGGAGATTCAGCATCAGTCTTTCCAGTGAATATTCAGGGTTGATATCCCTTAAGATTGACTGGTTTGATCTCCTTGCTGTCCATGGACTTTCAGGAGTCTTCTCCAGCCCCACAGTTCGAAGGCATCAATTCTTTGGTGTTCTTCTTTCTTTACTGTCCAGCTTTCACAACTGTATGTGACCACTGGGAAGACCATAGCCTCGATAAAGGACCTATATGGACCTTTGTTGGCAGAGTAATGTCCCTGCTTTTCAACATACCGTCTAGGTTTGTCATCGCTTTCCTGCCAAGAAGCAGTCATCTGATTTCATGGCTGCAGTCACTGTCCACAGTGATTTTGGAGCCCAAGAAGAGGAAATCTGTCACTGCTTTCCCCTTTCCCCTTCTATTTGCCATGCAGTAATGGGGGCGGATGCCATGATCTTAGTGTTTTTAATATTAATCTTAAGCCAGCTCTTTCACTGTCCTCCTTTACCCTCATCAAGAGGCTCTTTAGTTCCTCTTGGCTTTCTGCTGTTAGAGTGGTATCATCTGCATATCTGAGGTTGTTGATGTTTCCCTCTCCTCCCTTGATGTTTCCAGTTTTCCTGTAGAGATCTCTAGTCTTTCCCCTTTTGTTGTTTTCTTCAATTGTTAAACCCTGTTCATTGAGGAAGGCCTTCTTGTCTCTTCTAGCTATTCTTTGAAATTCTGAGGTTTTAATTGGATGTACCTCTCTCCCTTGCTTTTTGCTTCTCTTCGTTCTTCCGCTGTTCCTAAAGCCTCCTTAGATAATCACTCGGCCTTCTGGCTTTACTTTTTCTTTGGGATGGTTTTGTTCACTGCCTCCTGTACAATATTACGGACCTCTGTCCATAGTTTTTCAGGCACAGTGTTATCTAGTCCCTTGAATCTATTTGTTACCACTACTGCAAATTCATATAGGATTTGACTTAAGTCATATCTGACTGGCCTAGTGTTTTTTTCCAATTTTCTTTAGTTTAAGTCTGAAGTTTGCTATAAGAAGCTGGTGATCTGAGCCACAATTAGCTCCAGGTCTTGTTTTTTGCTGACTGTATACAGCTTCTCCATCTTCGGCTACAAAGAATGTAATTGATTTGATTTTGGTATTCATTTGGTGATGTCCATGTGTAAAGTCATCTCGTGTTGTTGAAAAAGTATTTGCTATGACTGATGCATTCTCTTGGCAGAATTCAGTTAGCCTTTGCCCTGCTTCATTTTGATCTCCGAGGCCAAACTTGCCTGTTACTCCAGGTATATCTTGACTACCTAGTTTTGCATTCTAATCCCTGATGATGAATAGAACATATTTTTTAGGTGTTAGTTAGTTTAGGAGGCCACCTAGGTCTTCATAGAAATGATCAACTTCAGCTTCTTCGGCATCAGTGGAAGGAGCATAGACTTGGATTATTGTGATGTTGAATGGCTTGCCTTGAAATGAACTGAGATCATTCTGTCATTTTTGAGGTTGCACCAAGTTCTGTATTTCAGACTCTTTTGCTGATTATGAGGGCTACTCCATTTCTTTTATGGGATTCTTACCAACAGTAGTAGATACAGTGGTTATCTGAATTCGCCCATTCCCATCCATTTTAGTTTGCTGTAATATTTATTCTTACCGTCTCCTGCTTGACCACATCCAATTTTCCATGATTCATGGACCTAACTAACATTCCAGGTTCCCATACAATACTGTTCTTTGCAGCATTGGATTTTACTTTTATCACCAGACACATCCACAACTGAGTGTCATATCTGCTTTGTCCCAGGCGCTTCATTCATTCTGGGGATATTGGTAAATCTTTTTCACTCTTTCCCAGTAGTATGTTGGGCACTTTAAGGCCTGAGGGACTCATCTTGTGGTATCATAATTTTTTGACCTTTTATACAGTTCATGAGGGGTGGTCACCAATACGTAATCTCACCATCAGGGGAGGTGGTACAGGAGAAGGTGGGAATAGGTGCCACTCCCTCTCTTGTGTTGTCACCCTTGCCCTCTCTGGGCAGGCAGCAAAAGTTCCCACGAGCCCTGAGAGCTCTGCCGACCGCAGGCATCCTGAGTCACGACCACAGCCCACCAGGCCCCTGTAGACACCGTGGCTTCACATCCTTCTGACCAAACCACCACCTCTCTCCAGAGCTTAATCCACACCCCAGGGCTGAGGGCGGCTCATTTCCTGACCAAAGACATGAGCTGAGGAGACGTGGGGCTGAGAGCAGCCATCTTCCTCTGGCCACAGGCAAGGTCTAGCCAGGGACTTTGGGCCAGCTTCTCCTTTCCCCTCAGTCTCGTTCTGACATTCTGGCTTAGGTGACATCAGCTGCCATTTACTGAGCAGGGACTGTGCTAGGCCTTGACACAGATCGTCTTTCTTAATCTTAACAATGCTGAGAGGCAGCTGTCATTCTCCCATTTTACTGATGAGTAAAACTGAGCCTCAGAGAGATAAAGATGGCTCCAGGTCACGGAGCTGGTAAGTGAGGAGCTGGGAGTAGGGCCGGGCCCGCCTGACTCGGATGCTCCTGACCCTGACTCCCCCTGCTTCCTCGCCAGGCAGGTCACCCAGGCAGAGGGCGCCGCCTTGGCGGGCAGGTTCGGGTGCCTGTTTTTCGAGGTCTCTGCCTGCCTGGACTTTGAGCATGTGCAGCATGTCTTCCACGAGGCAGTGCGGGAGGCGCGGCGGGAGCTGGAGAAGAACTCCCTGGCCAGGCCTCTCTTCATCTCGGAGGAGCGAGCTGTGCATCACCAGGCCCCGCTCACGGCCCGCCACGGGCTGGCCAGCTGCACCTTCAACACCCTTTCTACCACCAGCCTGAAGGAGATGCCTGCTGTGGCGCAGGCCAAGCTGGTCACTGTGAAGTCATCCCGGGCTCAGAGCAAGCGCAAGGCACCCACCCTGACGCTTTTGAAGGGCTTCAAGATCTTCTGAGGGCCCCTGCTCAGGATCCCAGGCTCGGCACTGGGCCGTCTGCCTGGCAGGGGCTGGCTTCTCACCACCGGCTTTCCTTCTGATGGAATAGTAGCTCACCATCCAGCGGACAGCTGAACCCTCCTCCAGCGCCAGACAGTGTCCCTGACACCCAGATCACTGTAGGAGCCATAGGGACAGACAGGAATGCTGCTCCTGTTCCCTCCAGGCCTTAGTTTCCATGGTAACCACTGTATCCCTCATCCTGAAGGAAACACCACTGTGACAACATGGGGACCTGGGGTCAGCCGGAAATGGAAGAAAATGGCAACGTGCTTCATGGTGCCAACACCCCCATCCTGCTCCATCTACAGCCAGGCCTGATGTGGCCCCCAGGGGACGGCTCTGGGTGGACAGCTTCATGAGGCCTTCCTGAGGCTTGAGAGCAGCCCACCCTGAAGTCCCAGCACCTCCTGGTGGACGGGCAGGGCAGGGCAGGGGCAGGTTGTGAAGGGCTGGAGCCTGACTCTCCCCTTGTCTTCTGACCTCACAGGCCACAAACCCCACAGTTTATTCAAGTAAAATCTAGTTGAGAAGTCCCACTCAGCCGGTGAGAAGCAAAGGTGTCTGGGGAAGGGGTATTTCCAGTGCTTTGCCTCTCAGTGAAACTGGAGGGAAAGTGCTGTAAGCTGGTCAGTGCAGGGAGCCTCCGGGGTGTTTCACTGGGAGGCAAGGCCCTTGTATTTCCCAACCTTAAGTCCAGGACTCTGTCCACAGACCCTCAGGACCAGCCTTCTCAAAGTGACTGATCAAAACTGCAGAACAAAGTCATCCTCTCCAATGACAATCACCCAGGACTCCAGGGAGCCCACCCTGGGTGTACCAGGCATCCAGTAAGGAGAAGCAGTGTTCTGCGTATTCTGTCTCTAGTCTGGGATGGCAGGACCTAGGATCTTTGGCAACAGGTCTGTGTGTTCAAAGTCCCCTTTTGTAAGATAGAACCTACAGCATTTTGGGTTCATAGGTTTTTCATAAATTATTTGGGGTTGCCACCCCAGCTTGTACTGCAACACTGTGGCTCACACACGGGATCAAGACACTCCTTTGGGATCGCATGGTTAGTAAGAGAAAGGCCTCAGAGGCAGGGGGTTTCGTAGTTTTCTAGCTCTGTTTACCGCAGGGCCCCTGGCCCAGAGGAAGTCTTTCATGGACCCTCAGCAGATCGGCAGGTAAAGGAGAGGGCTGGAGTGGAGGGAAGGGAGTGTGTACATGCTAAGTCACTTCAGTCGTGCCTGACTCTGTGTGACTGTATGGACTGTAGCCCACCAGGCTCCTCTGTCCAGGGCTTCCTTGGTGGATCAGATGGAGGGAAGGGAGGGGAAGTGAATTCTGAGCCCAGAACCCTGCCCCTTCCTTACTCAGCCCTTCCAGGAGCTTGGATTGAAAACAGGAGCTCCAGCCCAGGCTTCAGCCACATTTTGCAGATGGAGAAGCTGAGGTCAGAGGGAGGCTGGGAACTCCTCAAGACCATGCGAGGAGTCTGACCAGGCTTCTGACCCACAGGCTGGCTCTGGATTTCGCACTTTCACTCCAGGCCACTTATGTGTGGCCCACCGCCATTTGAACAAACTATGCAAATCCAACTGCCCACATCCAGATGCATTTTAATAAAAAGATTTTGTTTGTTTTTTTCAAAACAGGGTTTTAGTTTGATTGCAGTTCACTCACTCTGTCTGCTAACACTCCGGGGGCACTGCCCTGCACCCTGACTAGCTTTCAGATTCTTGTGGGTCTGGAAGACCGACAGGTGGGACGTCCCTGTATTTTGCCTCCATTTCTCCCTGGGCCAAAGTTGGCTTTTCAGAGAGCAAAGTCTCTGTTAGGATGGTCAGGTTGTTTTCATCTTTGTTTCTGCCCTCAGCCAAGTACAGGACTTCTGGAGTTTGTTTTTCTGGTGGCAGCTTCTTTTGATTTCTGGGAGGAGAGAAAACACTAGTGAATGTGGGTTCTCTGTGTGGGGGTACCAAGTAGTTGGAGCAGTGGTTGGGGCTCCCAAGTGGGTTAGCAAGTTAGAGGGGGTAAATCCAGTACACAGTTCTGGAAATAGTCTGGGGAGAAAGCTGAGATGGTTTGATAGGTTTTTGGCAGAGAAACATCTCAGACTTCTCCATGGGTCATCTCACCAAACCCGCAGTGCCATCTGTGAACTCAGCTACTGTTGCTTCTCTTGCAAGTGACATAATATGGCTCAGAGGGGCCCGAGGAACATGTGCCTGGGTCATGCATTTCTCTCCTGACTCCCAGTCCTGTGTTCTTTTCACCAAGCTACACTTTCATCCTGCTTAATGTAGTCCTTATTACCCCATCCCCACCCTCACTCCACTCCATCCCTAGACAAACTGTAGCGGGAAATTCCTACCTAATTCTTCTGCCTCTAGGTGCTTATGTCTCCAAACCGGCCTGCACACGGCAGCCATGGTTCCAGAGTCCTCAGCTCAAGTACCTTCACTGGCTCCCCACTGCCCACTTCTGGGACCTGGCTTTCAAGATCCAGCATTCCTACCAGTAACTTACCCAAACATCTTCCCTCCGAGGTGGTTCTGCTCCAAGTCCCCACCCCTAGATCTCCTAGTGGAAAGACCCTGGCAGGGTTTGAGCTGACTGCCCAGACAATCTGTTTGGGTCGCAGGGGAACATCTGACTGTCTGCTGCTCCTGAGGACAGCTGCCTGGTCTCCAAGGTGACTTTGACGAGGCGGATGCTTCCTGACAGTCTGAGAGAGGAAAAGTCACCTTCGTAGAGGCACTACCCCTCTGGGTCCTTCTTGCAGACTGATCTTGCTGAAACATAAACCTTTCATGTCCCTGTACAGAGCTCTTCTCTNGAGGCGGATGCTTCCTGACAGTCTGAGAGAGGAAAAGTCACCTTCGTAGAGGCACTACCCCTCTGGGTCCTTCTTGCAGACTGATCTTGCTGAAACATAAACCTTTCATGTCCCTGTACAGAGCTCTTCTCTGGCTCCCCAGTGCCCATGAGCTAGAACCTGAAAACTCCTTAGGGAGCCGCCAGGGCCTGTATACTCTGGGCCCTGCTGCCTCTTGACCTCCCTTTCCTCCCCCCACCACTGTCCACACTACAGCCCCCTGGGCCCTGCGGCTCCTCCCTTGAGCTTGGGGCGTGCTGTCCCTTAGTCAGCCCAGCCTCCAGCTCTTTTTTGCCCTCCAGGCCCTAGATCCCAGCTCTATATATCCCACCGTCATCACCTGTCATTCTCAACTACAGTTGTCTCCCCTGTAAACTGTCAGCTCGTAAGACCGGGGCTGAATCTATCTAGTCCATCCCTGTGGACTGAATCTATCTTGTCCAGGTTCTCAGCAGAGAACCTGGCAC
>SJYA01001511.1:0-16426 GCA_006410615.1 Neotragus moschatus
GTATCTCCTCACCGCTGCCCCTCCTGACCTTGAACGTGGAATAGCTCCTCTAGGCCCTCCTGTGCCCACTTTAGGAAACTAGAAAATGAAGAGAAAATTAAATCCAAAGTAAGTGGAAAAAAAGAAAAATAATAAGGATTAGAACAGAAATCAATGAAATTGAAAACAGGAGACAATCAACAAAACCAAAAGCTAGCTCTTTGGACAAAAGTAAAAAGCAATAAAATCAGTAAGCTCTAGCCAGTCTAACTGAGGAAAAACAGAGAATGCAAATTACTAGTATGTGAGATGAAAGAGGGAAGATCACTACACATCCCACTGACATGGAAAGAATAATAATGGAATATTTTAAACTACTCTATGCCCCTAAATTTGATAGCTTAGATGAACTGAATCAATTCCTTGAAAGATACAATCTACCAAAACTCACACAAGACAAAATAGGCAAACTGAATAAGCCTAAAGAAACTGCATAATAATTAATAAGTTTTACACCAGAAAGCACCAGGCCCCAGAAGGTTCACTGGTGAATCCTACCAAATATTTAAGGAAGAAATTGTACCAATTCTCTACAACCTCTTTTGGAGGACAGAAGCAGGGGAAAACTTCCTAATTCAGTCAAAGAGGATGGCATTACCCTAATAATAAAACCAGACAAACACATTATAAGGAAACTACAGAACAATATCTCTCACGAACTTAGATGCAAACATTTGTCAATGAAACATTAACAAATCAAATTGAAAAACAGATAAGAAGAATTATACAGCACAACCAAGTGGGATTTAACCCAGGTATGCAAATCTGGTTTGACTGTCAAAAATCAATTATGTCAATAGGCTAAGGAAGAAAAATTATATGATTATATCAATAGATGCAAAAAAAGCATTTAACAAAATCCAACGCCCACTCACAATAAAAACTTCTCAAAAACTAGGTATAGAGGGGAACCTATTCAACAACTCAATTAAAAAGTGGACCAAAAACTTAAACAGACACCCCACCAGTGAAGATATACAAGTGGCAAACAGCATATGGAAAAGAGGCTCCACATCATATATCAGCAGAAAAATATAAATTAAGGCAGCAGTGAAATACAACCGCACATCTATTAGAATAACCTAAAATCTGGAATACTGACAATCAAACACTGGTGACAGATGAGAACTCCTGTTGCCCCACAAGGGATATGTTGCTCCACATTTTTGTGGAACAACAGGAGCTCTCATTCATTGCAAAATTGTACAGTAACTTTGGAGGACAGTTTAGCAGTTTCTTGTAAAACTAAACAGACTGCTACTATATGATTCAGCAATCACACTCCTTGCAACCATTTGGACTGTAGCCCTGGGCTAACTCAGCTTCTCTGTCCATGGGATTTCCCAGGCAAGAATACTGGAGTGGGTTGCCATTTCCTCCTCCAGGGGATCTTCCTAACGCAGGGATCAAACCCAGGTCTTCTGCATTGCAGGTGTGGATTCTCTACTATTTGAGCCACCTGGAGAGTCAAACAGATGTTTATAGAAACTAAATTCATTCATAACTGCCAAAACTTGGAAGCATCTAAGAAGATGTTAGGCAGGTGAATGGATAAACACACTGTAATATATCCAGACAGTGGAATATTATTCAGCACTAAAAAGAAATGAGTGTTCATGTCATGAAAAGAGATGGAGGAAACGTAAGTGCATATTAACAAGGGAAAGAAGTCAATCTGAAAGTGCTATATACTCTGTGATTCTAACTATACGACTTCCTGGAAAAGGCAAAACCTTAGACACAGTAAAAGATCAGTGGTTGCCAGTGGCTGGTGAGGGTGATGGAGAGAGATAAACAGAGGGCTTTTTCATCTCTGTGAGGACCACGGAGGACTTTGAAGACAGTGAGAATACTCTGTACCCCACAGCGGTAGATACGTCCTTATACGTTTGTTCAAATGCATAGAATGTACAACATCAAGAGTAAACCCTAAGATAAACTATGGACTTTGGGTGACTAAGATAAATCAATATAGGGTTACCAATTATAACACATGTTCTGCTTTGGTGGGGGATCTTGATAACGGGGGAGGCTATGAATGTTGTGAGGGAAGAGGTATATAAGAAATCTCTGCACCTTCCTCTCAATTTTTCTCTGAACCTAAAACTGCTGTAGGAGAAAAACTAAAATGCATTCAAACAATAAAAAAGTGAAAATGACCTGGAATTCCCCCTCATGAATAGAATAACTGCTAGTATTTGTGCATTGCACGATTAAAATGGGAATATGCTATGAATGTTTTTTTTAACTCCTACACTTGCTTTCTTATTCAACAATGTGTTGTAGCCACAAATAATATGGATCAACATCTTGATTTTTAATGGTTGTATATTATTCTGCATGCGGGGAATATACCATAATCTGCTTTAACTCTCCACTAATAGATATATTGCATCCATGGATATATATGTGTGAGAGAGTGTGTGTTTATGTGTATCTTTATACTTGTCTGATTATCAACATATTATAAATTTCTGGAAATGGAATTAGTGAAAGGAAATGCCCATGTGCCATTTTGATACATAATGCCATATTTCCCACAAGAAAGGTTGTGTCATTTATACATCTATCATGTTAATAAGAGATTTTACTTTTCCGGTACTAGGTACTGAAAGTCTTTTTGATCTTTGCCAATCTTTTAGGCAAAGAAATGATATCTCATGATTTTTAACTGGCATTTTTTCATTTCCAGAAACGTTGTACATATTTCCAGGTATGTTGGCCATTTTGTGCTGCCTCTTAAAATCTGCTTCCCTATGTGCCCTGCCATTTTTTGTAGGGATGTGAGTCTTTTCTCACTGATTAGAACCCCTTACAGATTGGGAATACTGATTCTTTGACCTGAATAATGCACAATGATCTCATTTAAATATGGTTTTCAGGAAGTTGGTTTATAACTTTATTTGTTCTCTTCCCTCTAGGTTGCTTCAATCCTGGAATATTCCTATGCAAGTTCTGTAAAATGCCTGTTACCCTGGGCATAATTTCTTTCCGTATATAGCACTGTGTTCTTAATTTTAAGTTTGCTTACATCCTGGGGTGCTTTGCGTACATCGTCTCAATGATTAGAAGGAATTTATGGACTTAGACTTTTTGGTGAAAAGAGAACATCTTACAGGTTTATAACTACCTGGAAAAACACTGTATTCTCTACTTATGCTCAAAGCCCTACTCTCTAATCACATCATTAGTCTTCCTGGCATCGCCAGCCTCCATCCTGAGCCACCCTGTTAGTGTAAATTTAATGGTCTGAGGAATCCACCATGAGTAACAGAAATACTTCTATTCCTAGGGAAATTCCAAAAAATTTAGAGATTATGTCCCAGGAACTAAGGAGAAAGGCCATTTTTCAAAATATATATATACAACAAGGGTGACAATGATGATATAATTTCTAGCATACCTTATTCCTCCCACTTCAGAATCAAAATGTCCTAACCTAGTGAAACTGCTATCTCTTAAGAGAATGAATTAAGTCTCATGGGGAAGCTGAGGGACAACTGCGGATCTGCGTTTCAGTTCCTCCCTCAGTACAGCAGAGACTCATGGCTTCAGGTAAGAGGCTTCTGCTGGTTGAGCCTCCCTAGCACACACTCTGAAATCTCATCAGACTGTTAATTTCCTTTCCTGTGAACATTCCTCTTGTGAACCAGCTCCTGGGCATTTTCCAATGGGAAATGGAGTTGTTGGCTTTCCCTGGCTCCTGTTTATAGTCCAGTGAATTGAAGGATGAATCAAGTAATTACTGTATTCTAGACTGATAGTATACAGGTGGAGGATGGAAAGCAGGAGAATGTCAAGCAGTCTGTTTTGGGTCCATGGGGACCCGTGGAGAGAAAGAAAACTGAGAAGGAGAAATACAGAGAATCAAAACAGTGGAAGACACAACATTGAAATAGGAGCCATCTTCATGAGACTGTGTCAGCTCAGAGCCAACGGATGTCAGCAGATGGGATGCACCTGTCCCTGGAGAGCTTCACAAAGCAAAACCAAGTGCCAGAGCCCAGAACGGAAGCAGGAAAACCAAGTCACACTCCCAGCTACGTGTTAGCAAATAGTCTCATCTCCCCAAACAGCAGGTGAGCTCAGAGGGGGTGCCTCTAACAACCCTTCACTCCTCTGCAACTTCTGAGAGAAGAGTACTCTTCAAGTAACTATCGACCCTGCTTCTGTGGTCATTCTTGGAGTAATTTTCACCACCAACATTCACTCACCTGTGAAAATTAAGTCAGGTTACTTTGCAATAAACAGAAGCTGAAGTGAGAGCAGCACAAGTCTCTGGGGTCTGTTTTGCAAGAGGATAATTTGAACTTGGGTAATGAATTCGCTAGGATTTTGGAGGCTGGCAGGAGGAAACCTGGTAGAGATTTTTTTTTTTTTTTCTAGCTATTGTTCAAGGAGGGATGATAGAGCTCTTGGAACAAAGGACAATCAGGAGATGGGCTAGCTGGTATTCCAGGGCCATCTTGTCAGCTAAACTTAACCCTCAGTGTGCAAAGCAAATACTTACTGAGTTTTTGTTAACTGAGGAAGGCAGGTGGCTGAGGACAAGTCTCTACAAGAGGCTAACCTGACATCCAGACCTCCCCCTTCCTCTCCAGTATGTTTGTGTTAATTCTCTACTTGTTTCAAGGAGGAGCATTTTGGAAGGCTCCGTAATATAGGTTGTGGCCCCAGTTTCCACTCCCCTCTTGCAGAATTGCTGCTTCTGGAGCTGTGTACAGACATGAAGAGAAAGGTTATTCCAGAAATATTCCACTTCAGCCTCTAAAGGATGACGTTCCAGGGACAGGTTTATGCTTTCTGAGTTGCTGCTCACCAAGACAAAAGCCAAAAGTGACTTAAGGAGAGAAGAAGCTGAGCCATAATAAGCAGAGGCCAAAATCAGAGTGAAGGGTGGGGGAGGCTTCCCACCCGGGTTTCTAACTCCTTTCCCTCCAACTGGGTGAGGGCCTTGCCTTTGTTAATATCTTTGTGGCTGAAACAAAGGCTCTTCTTTCCCCACCACCGCTGCATCTCCACTTTCCCCTCCCTGCAGAGAGACGGTACCTCTTACAAACCCCAGCACTGCAACTTTAGTCCCCCAGGAGGGCTCAGAATTACTGCTGGGGGAGACACATTGTTCCTTGGCTTCTCAAGTTGCTGCTGCTGCTGCTGCTAAGTCACTTCAGTCAAGTTGCTATCTAGTGGCAAAGATCAAGGCTGTGAAGATTAGTGGAGGCGGGAGGTGGGCCTTCAGACTCTGTTGATATTCCTGGGGGTAGGTGGAGGTGCAGAAGCACATTTGAAAACAAGTAACGAAAGGGTGGAAGGAAGGACATCTTGGTACTTTTAAGAGTGTCCTGGGTGGAGGGCCTCAGGCCTCCAGACCAGATCAGCCCCTGGGAAAGATGAGAAGGAAGCAGCCCGAGCCCCATGATTCCCTTCTCCTTCCAGTCCCTCCCACTTTCCACATTCTGTCAGACCTCTCCACCATGACCCGCCCGTCTTGGGTGGCCCCACACGGCATGGCTTAGTTTCACTGAGTTAGATAAGGCTGTGGTCTGCGTAATCAGATTGGCTATGTAGGCTTTAATCCTATTTAAGACTTTTGCCCCATGTGCATTAGTTTTTAATTATGCTCTGTTGTCACTAGAAGGTAAATATGGACTATTCTATAAATTTTTCCTTATTTTGTGGAGAAGGGCAATAAATAGCACAGCANTAAGGCTGTGGTCTGCGTAATCAGATTGGCTATGTAGGCTTTAATCCTATTTAAGACTTTTGCCCCATGTGCGTTAGTTTTTAATTATGCTCTGTTGTCACTAGAAGGTAAATATGGACTATTCTATAAATTTTTCCTTATTTTGTGGAGAAGGGCAATAAATAGCACAGCACTTAATTTCTTAAAGTACACATGTCAACCATATGTTTTTTCTTGTCAGTCTATTTGGGCTGCTAGAATAGAATACTCTAGACTTGGTGGCTTAAATGACAAACATTGGCTCCTTACAGTTCTGAGAAGTTCAGGATCAAAGTATGGAGATTCAGTGTCTGATGAGAGCCCTTCCTGGTTCATAGATGGTCACCTTCTGTTTCCTCACTTGGTGGAAGTGGGGAGGAAGCTCTCTGGGCTCTCTTATAAGGGCACTGATCCCATGCATGAGGGCCCTACCCTCATGACCCAATCACCTCCCAGTGGCCCCCTTCCAAATACCGTCACATTGAGGAATAGCTTTCAACATGTGAATATTAGGGGGACACAAACCCTTAGTCTATAGCACTTTTCTTTACAAAACTTCTCAGAAAATATCACGGTGACCCAAGTCTTCAATTTTTAACTGTGGCTAATCAGTGTTTGTGGACATCCCTGGTGACTCCGTGATAAAGAACCCACATGCCAGTGCAGAAGATGTGAGTTTGATCCTGGGGTTTGGAAGATTCCTTGGAGAAGAAAATGGCAGCCCATCCCCGTACTCTTGCCTGGGAAATCCCATGGATGGAGGAGCGTGGTGGGCTACAGTCCATGGAATTGCAAAAGAATTGGACATGACTTAGCAACTAAACAACAACAACAAATCAATGTTTGAGGCACAATTCTTCATTCCATATTCTTAAAATTCTCTCGTACCCATCCTCTTCCTCACCATCTCTACTGCCATCACCCTAGTTTAGGCCGCATCACAGTTTGCCTGTAATACCAACCAGCAATCCCTAATGGATACCCCCTTTCTAGCCCTGTTATCTTCCCACTCATTCCCTAGACTGAATGATGTTTCCAAACTGTGCAGATATGCTCTTGTAAATCTTCTGTTAAAACTATTCATGGGCTTCCCTTTGCTCATGGATTAAATAAAAACTCTTTAGAGTGGCTTAATAGATCCTTTATAGAAAATAAATGAAGATCTGTGATATTGTGATTTATAATAAGAAATATATATCTGGTCTTTGTCCCTGTTTCCAGCACAGAGCTCCTAAAACCCCTGGAATCTTCTAAGTGATAAAAGCAATAAAGGGGTCTTGATAGTTACAACAAACTCCTTTCATTCACATCTGAGTCTATGATAACAGGTAACTTTTGGAGAGCAGGAAGGATGGGAACCAACCCTGTGACTGCAGGTTGGAAGTTTCAGTCCCATCCTTGGTCTCCAAGGGGAGTTGAGGCTGAATCAATCTCCAGTGGCCAATGGCCATGATTTGATCAATCGTGTCTGGGTAATGAAACCTCCATAAAGACCTCAAAGAACCATTTCTGACAGCTTCTGGTTGGTGAACACTTGGAGACTTCACATGTGGGGATTTGGGGCCTGTGGTATACTCAGAGAGGGTGTGGAAGTTCTGCACTCCTTCTCACTTAATTTGCCTTTATATCTCCTCCATCTGGTTGTTCCTAAGTCATATTCTCTTATAACAAACTTACAAACCTAAGTAAAATATTTTTCTGAGTTCTATGAACCACCCCATCAAATTAATTAAACCCGAGACAAGGATCGTGGGAACCTGCAATTTACAGCAGTATTCAGTAGCCCAGGTGAGAACCTGGACTTGAGACTGATCTCTGAAGGGGAGACAGTCTCATAGCACTGAGCCCTTAGCCTGTGAGATTAATAATACTATCATCATGTGAATAGTGTCAGAATTGAATTGAGCTTATTACTTGGTGATGTGGGAAAAAACAAACACACAGGATTCCTCCCAGAAATAGTCCTTTCATGCTGCAAAGATTCAAAAAGAATAAAAGAAACCAGTCTAGAGATGTTAAGCAAAAAAGGATTCAGTTCAGTCCAGTCATTCAGTTGTGTCCCACTCTTTGTGATCCCATAGACTGAAGCATGCCAGGCTTTCCTGTCCAACTCTCGGAGCTTGCTAACTCATGTCCATTGAGTCAGTTATACCATCCAACCATGTCATCCTCTGTCGTCCCCTTCTCCTCCTGCCTTCAATCTTTCCCAACATCAGAAAAGGATTAGTATAGAAATTAGGTGTTTAATAAAATGTTGGAAGAGCTTTGGGTATGCTCAGACCTCCAAGAATGCCATCACAACTGGCCTGCCAGGGAAGATGGTACCTCTGCCAAAGTTAGGAAGGTAGAGAATCAGAACACACTACACTTCTATGGCTACAGTCCAGGTGTTAGGAAGCTGCTACCACCACCAAGACAACTGACTAAGCATGAAGCTAGCAACTAGACACTGGGACACTGCTGCAGAAAATTTCCACAACTTCAACAGAAATCAGTCGAGAGCATCAGGACTGCACAGCCTCTGTCTCAGTTCTAAATCTTCTAGAATAAATCTATTGCTGGAAAGTAATTTGCATCCAGACCTCTGGTTGCAAGAGAATCTTGGAAAAGTAGTCTTTAACTGTCCAGAAAGACAAACAACAGAAGGTGGGAAAGGGCACCAAGTGCCCATTGACCACACCCAACACACCCTTCTCTTGCCTTCTGTTTTGACACAATATTCTGGCTTTCTTCATAACTTTGTAGTGCTTCATCTTCTTCCTGTACCTTTTTTCTGAAGCTGCAATGCCTTTCATTACCTGACATAGGAAGTCACACAACACTATTTCTACCATGTTCTCTCTCTTTAAAAAAAAAAATTTGGAGGTATAGTTGACTTATAATGTGTTTGTTTCAGGTGTACAGAAAATTTAACTGGTTATACACATACCTATATTGACTCTCTTTAAAGATGCTTTTCCCATACAGGCCATTACAGAGTTCTGAGTCGAGTTCCCTCTGCTATACAGTAGGTTCTTATCAGTCATTGACTTTATAGTAGTGTGTGTATGTCAGTCCCAATCTTCCAATTTATCCCTCTCCTCTCGTATCCCCTGGTAACTGTAAATTTGTTTTCTACATCTTTGATTCTACTTCTGTTTTGTAAATAAGTTCCCTTTTACCATATTTTTAAAGATTCTACATATAAGTGATATCATATGATATTCATCTTTCTGTGTCAGACTTACTTCACTCAACATGACAATCTCTAGGTTCATCCACGTTTGCAAATGTCATTTTTTACGGCTGAGTAATATTCCAGTGTATGTACCACATCTTCATCCACTCCTATATTGGTGGACGCTTAGGTTGAGTCTATGTCCTGGTTATTATAAATGGTGTGGAATGAACATTGGGGTGCATATGTCTTTTTGAATTATGGTTTTGTCTGGGGATATGCCTAGGAGTGGGATGGCTGGATCATATGGTGGTTCTAGTTTTACTTTTTGAAGGAAGCTAAGAAACCACCATACTGTTCTCCATAGTAGCTCTACCAAATTACATTCCCACCAACAGTATAGGAGGGTTCTTCTCTCCACACCTTCTCTAGCATTTATTATTCGTTGGGGTTTTTGTTTGATGATGACCATTCTGACCACTGTGAGGTGATATTTCANGAAACCACCATACTGTTCTCCATAGTAGCTCTACCAAATTACATTCCCACCAACAGTATAGGAGGGTTCCCTTCTCTCCACACCCTCTCCAGCATTTATTATTTGTTAGGTTTCTTTTTTGTTTTGTTTTTTTTTGATGATGACCATTCTGACCACTGTGAGGTGATATTTCATTGTTCTACCCATTTCTTACATATTGCTGTTACTCAGGATTCAGATCTAGCCTTTGCTCAGTCTATATTCCCTTTCTGGGCAATTTTATGTACTCAGAATGTAACGATTCCAGAATCATCATTTCCAGTTAGCTTTCTTTCACACATGGTACCCATATCTCCAGCTGCCTACTGGATCTCTGCCTAGAAATGTCATAGGCACTTCAAGCTGAACATGTCCAAAATTAAACTGATCCTGTGCCTTCCTCAGACCTCCTCTGTCCCCTGATGTCCCTATCTTAATAAATGGCAAGATAAACTATCTCATTTCCTAAGCGAGACCCCTAGACGTCAGCCTTGACTCCTCCTCTCTACCTTCTCACCCTTGCCTCTCTCTCAAGCCTTCTTTTACAGTTCTTTCTCTCTCCCTGTGCTCCAGCAGTTCTGGAATCTCTAGCCACTTGGAGCCCTCCTCTCTTCTCATAACATCCTTCTCCCTAAAACCTCAATTCTGAGCACCAGCTTAAGTATCACTGTCTCTGAGCTCTTCCTGGCTCTGGACCATACTTCTAGCAGAACCCGCTAGAATTCCCCCAGCAAAGCCTCATCAGCTATTACTGTGATCACTTATCTTGGCCTGTCCATGTCAGGCTATAAGTCCACTGAGGGCAGGGAAGTCTCTGTCTTGCCTACTACATCTCAAAGTTCTGCCAGGTGGCCCTAAACATAATAGTTGGCCCACAACTTTTTGTTGAATGATTGAACACCTGGATGTGGTCCCTCAAAGCACTTTGTATTTACCTATAATTTAACAGATGATATGGATGTTTATTTTTTAATTGACTACTGAAATTTTGGGCCTCTCAGGTGGCACTAGTGGTAAAGAACCCAGCCTGTCANTCTGCCAGGTGGCCCTAAACATAATAGTTGGCCCACAACTTTTTGTTGAATGATTGAACACCTGGATGTGGTCCCTCAAAGCACTTTGTATTTACCTATAATTTAACAGATGATATGGATGTTTATTTTTTAATTGACTACTGAAATTTTGGGCCTCTCAGGTGGCACTAGTGGTAAAGAACCCAGCCTGTCAATGCAAGAGACATAAGAGACATGGATTCAGTCCCTGGGTCAGGAAGATTCCCCAGAGGAGGATATGGCAACCCATTCCAGTATTCTTGCCTGGAGAATCCCATGGGCAGAGGAGCCTGGTGGGCTATAGTTCATAGGGTTGCAAAGAGTTGGACATGGCAGAAGCAACTACACACACACACAAATGCAGAAATTTTACAGAAAGTTAAATTCAGATAATTTTGTAAGGGGGTTAAAATGGGGATTGTAATCCAAGGCTCTTGACTGCCAGGGTTCTTCCTCATGGGTCGTTTAACTGACTGAGCAAGATGTCTCCTCACTCTTAGATTTTCCTTTGTTGTCCAAGGTGCCTCTGCCCACAGTTCTTCACCTTCAGAACCTCCATATTTGAGCCTGGGCGGGCCCCTCATGTTGGTTTGACTTGGATGGCATTTTGACCACTAGACTTTTGCTTGCTGGGTTCTTTTTAATTTTTTTTAACATGCAAATGTTATATTTGGTTGATCTGTAGTTAAACACTTCTTGAAAGTTTCAGACCTCGGCTTCTTGGTGATCTCATAAAGTTTCCACAGACTGTGTGTCATTCACAACCTAAGTATCTGGAAGGAAATCCAACTTTAAAATGCAGTTCCCAGTGATTTCAGCCTGAAAGGTGATATGTCTGTTTTTCTAACATCTCCAAGTCACTGGAATGTGCATTGGCAATATTTCTAGACCAGATTTCTGGGGAGCCAGCTCACTGGTCCAAGAGACACATTTAANCCAACTTTAAAATGCAATTCCCAGTGATTTCAGCCTGAAAGGTGATATGTCTGTTTTTCTAACATCTCCAAGTCACTGGAATGTGCATTGGCAATATTTCTAGACCAGATTTCTGGGGAGCCAGCTCACTGGTCCAAGAGACACATTTAAGTTAAAGATACTAAAATCTCAACAAGCCTCTTGGCGATTTCATTGTAACTACAGAGATGGCTGATTTGGAGACTAACATATATATTAGCTGAGACAAATAAGCATATGTCCCGAAAGAAGAGTATTGTCTGATATTAGAAGCAAAGCTTCTAGGGTACCATTGAGAATATCATAAATGCTGTATGTGGTCAAATCATTGGCTGGTACAGCTCATTCATTCATTCATTCGGCATGCACTCTCTGCATGGGAACTATGGGCCAGGCTCTGTGCTAAGTCTGCCTGAAATATATACAACCTCTGTCCAGCTGGGCAAGCAATTACAGTGCACTGCGGAGGTGTGCCTCTGGTGGAAGAGTGATCAGCCTTGCCTTGGAAGAGCTGGGGCGGCTTCCTAGGAGAGGGTCCATTTGAATTGGATCTGGAAGATGAGGTAGTCTTAGGAGTGAGCAGCAAGGGAACCTCAAGGAAGTAAGTGTGGCAGAGATACCGTGTAGAGAAAGAGCACTTTGTGGTTTCAGGAACCTGGGGAGCCCAGAGCACAGATGCTTTGAGAGAGGCACCAGGACTGCTTCTGTGGGAACACTGTGACTTGGTCTTCCTAGGTTGATCTTCACAACTCTTCTCTCTAATANGACTCGATGGGCGTGAGTCTGAGTAAACTCCAGGAGTTGGTGATGAACAGGGGCGTCTGGGGTGCTGCAGTCCATGGGGTCACAAAGAGTCAGACACGACTGACTGACTGAACTGAACTGGTGGAGCTTGAGAGATCTTGGTTTCCCAACCAGGGATTGAATCCAGACCGCGGCAGTGACCGCACCAAGTCCTAATCACTGGACCACCAGGGAAGTCCCCCAAAACTAGTTCTTTGCAAAAACCAATGATATAACCTTTTGCTAAGAGTAATTAAGGGAAAGTGAAAGTGAAAAAAATTCTGAACACTCACGAAAGGTGAGAACCACACACGTAAACAGCATATACACGGAACCCTGATGTTATGGTGATAAACATGGGAACCTCCTTGGAAATCAGGGCCTCCTGTCAGAACAGGCCTGGGGGAGGGACCGTTGGAGTAGGCGGTGGGTGAAGACCAGCTGGGATCAGAAGTGCTCGCCGTCTGGGCCCGAGGTCCCAGCCCCCAGCCCTGGCTGCAGCCCGGGTCACCCCGAGGCAGGACCACCAGCCGCCCCTTGAGACAGCAGGTGTGCCTGGCGTCCTGGAGACCCTGCGACAGGCGAGACCTGCCTTGCAGCTCAGACTCCTGGGCGCCTGGGGAGGGTGCCCAACATCCTCTCTAGAGCTAAGAGTCCATTGCAGTTTAACTTTCAAAATAACTTTCTGGTTTGAATATTTTTTCATGAATACGAGGTGGAGTGTGTTCATCGTGTAATATCTAGAAGATTCAGAAAGTGAGAGAGACCCAGCGGGCGGGGCCTCGGGCCGAGCGGGCCGGGGGGCCCTGGTGCTGAGTGGGCCGGGGCCCGAGGCCCTCTGTTCCCAGCAGCTGCTTTGGTGGCAACTTCATGCCACTTGGGGAGGGTTTGTCCCCGTAACATTAAATAGTCAATGTAAAATGCAGTTTTTAAGGTGCTTCCCAGGTAGCTCAGTGGCAAAGAATCCACCTGCAATGCAGGAGACTGGGGTTTGCTTGCTCCTTGGAAGAAAAGCTGTGACAAGCCTCAGTCAGAACAGGCAGGGAGCAGGAAGCTCCACCCAGAGGCGGGGCTGCTGACCATTGGTCTCTGCCCCTGCTCCTGCCACTGCCTGGCACCCAGTGAGAAAGGGTCGTGAAGAGCTTAGTCACCCTGACTCCCAGGGCTGGCTCCTGCGTGTTGCAGGGGAAGTGCTGTGCCGTGGGCGCCGGGGCGGTGACCCAGGGGCCAGAGGCCAGCACCACAGTGTCCCTGAAAGTCACTGTCTGTGTTTAGAGTTGGCAACTTTGATTTTTAAAGAAAGGAACATTCCTGAAGTCAAAACGAGAAGTTAAAAATCCAGCCCCTGGGAAGGAGGGAGTGAGGAAGACGGACTGCCCAGTTTCGCCCAGTGTTGGTGAGGAGGCTGCGTGAAGAGGGGGCAGTTTCCCACGGCTGCTGCCCTGGAGGCGCCCACAGGTTCCCCAGAGTCGAATGCCAGCCGTGTCTGGCCTGACACTGCAGAGGCCGGCGGGCATCCACAGGGGCCATGGCTGGGTCCACAGCAGATGCCTCGCGGTGTGGACAAGCCCTGTCCTGGGTGGATGGAACTGGATAAGAAAGGATGGCTCTGTTTTCATGAGGTGTCCTGACCAGGTGGAGCCGCCAGGGCTGGGGGGGTGGGCAGTGATCTTCGGGTAACGGTGGCTCTGGGTTAGGGGTGACGGNCCTGTCCTGGGTGGATGGAACTGGATAAGAAAGGATGGCTCTGTTTTCATGAGGTGTCCTGACCAGGTGGAGCCGCCAGGGCTGGGGGGGTGGGCAGTGATCTTCGGGTAACGGTGGCTCTGGGTTAGGGGTGATGGTTGCCCACGCCTGAATATTAGAGACGCTGAGTTGCACGCTTTAAGAGGTCGGTCCCACGGCCACATCTCCATGAAGCTTTGAAAGCAGGCTGACCCCGTCTGAGGGACGCCCCCATCAGTGCTGTCGCTTCGCTGAAGAGGCCTGAGCGGCTCCCCCGCAGAGGCCCAGGCTTCCGCCTCTGTGTCTTGGGGGTCCAGGGCGGCTCTGGGGTGGTGACCCCATCCTGCACTGGGGACAGCAGGGTGACTCCTGCAGCCGTTACGCAGAACAGTGGCCAAGGGTCCGGGCATCCGCTCGTCCTGCCCAGGCCCCAGTATCGCGGTGGGAGGGCAGCCGGGGCTGCGAGGGCCACCCTTCTCCCTGGTCAGCGGTGTTTCTCCAGAGCAGTGTGTCCAGCAGAATTACGTGAGCCACAGATGTGCCTTTAAATTTTCTGTGAAAAGAAAGAGGCAAGCTACTTTTAATGGTACACTTTATTTACGCCTAGTGCGCCCCCCATGCTCCTATTCCCAAACGCAGCCGCCGCAGAGAAGCCAGCAGTTCCCTGCTGGCGCCCCAAGCGTGTGCGGCGGCCTGCCAGGTTGCGGGCGCGGAGGGGGACGCAGCAAGCTGGGCGCCCGGATCCCGCGCTGAGTCCCCGCCGAGCTCCTGCTCAGGGACCACCCGGGGAGGCGGAGCCTGGGCCCGCAGCCCGGTCGCCAGGCCTGCATGCCCCCTGGCCGCCCTGGAGGCACGGGGAATGCCTGCAGGGACATGCAGCCAGCGCCCCGTGTTTGCGGGAAACTGAGAAGTGGTGAAGGCAGCGGACTTGGTGTCCCAGCAGAGTGCAGCGCTGACCGCCGTCACTCCAGGTGTGGAGAGGCCTTGTGTTATGCTCTCCTGGGCCGGGCGGTGGACGGACGGATGGATGGACAGAGGGCCTGGGCCTGGGCAGCAGCGTGACTCCTGTGGGGCCCTAAAGCCCTGCTGTCTGGCTGCTTCAAGGGAGGTTTGGGGTCAGGAACTCGGGCCCTTCTCTCCTCGCTGTGCCCCCGAGCCAGGCCATGTCCTCCGCGTCCTCTGGGCTCCCGCGGCGTCTCAGGCTTCGCGGCAGGGGCACCACCTGTTCACAAAGCCACTTTGAGGGGGACGACAGGCCCGAAGGACGCACCCCAGCCTGGCCTGGGCTCCTGTGGACGTGAGGGGTTGAAGAGCCGGGGGCTGGGGGCTCCGCTGGAGGCGGCAGCCTCCCCGAGGGTGGGCCTGCTGGTGTCCTCTTCCTCCTCTGGGTCTCCTCGGGCCTGGCTGAGGGCAGAGTTCAGGACGCGTCTGCCTGGGGGGCCAGCCTGGTCAGCGTGCCAAGCAGGAGGGTGGAGGCACGGCTGGGGGCCCTCATTGCCTGGAATCTGCAGCAGCCCGGGCTGGCTCCCAGGTGGATAATCCAGCCACCTCTCAGGAGGAAGCAGTCTGGCCTGCAGGGCTTCTCCCTGGAAACCCCCTGTCCCCTCCTCCGGTTTGAGTCCATTTCTCTGTGGGTTTGGTGTCTGAGAGGGGCTCCCTGCCCAGGTGTGGGGCGGAGCTGAGAAGCAGGAGCCTTTGGGTTGAGCTGGGATCTTTGAGGCGGACGTCCGGTCACATGCCAGGGCTCCCTGCAGGGATGTAGCTCGGCCTAGCCCCTTTCAGCAGCATCGCAGCCCTGAACGAGTTGTACTTGGCGACTCCGATTTAGAGAAGGTTCAAACACTGGAGGCGGTACTCACCCGGGGCCCCCGTCCCTGGGACGGCCTGTTTGCCTGGTGTGTGCTGCAGACCCAGCACCACCATCGCAGCTTGTTTCATTTTGGAACGAGGTCAGTTTATAAGGGCAGCAGTGGCGTGCACTTGAACTTGGTAGCTGCCAGCTGTTTTCAATCTCAGAAGCACATAGTTACTGATTTCAGATTCTGGGGCTCAGGAACAGTCCAGAGCTGAGCCAAGGAAGGTCTGGGTCTGTCCGCCTGACCTGGGGCTGGCCTGAGAGGAGAGCCCATTGCCTGCTTCACGTGGCCAGGCATTGGCACTGTGCCCTGAGAGAAAGTGGGAAAGTGGCCCCGCAGAAGGACGTGGAAATATACCCACAGCGAAACCTTGGCATTGTAGAGGTTAGCCCTAGTTGAGAAGATTGGGAAACACACCCTCCCACAGCAGAGCCACTGGGCCATCTGCCCCCTTCCTGGTTGTTGATATTCAGCCGTGCCCGACTCTTTGTGGCCCCATGGGCTGCAGCGTGCTGTGCTCCCATGCCCTTCACTGTCTCCCAGGGCTTCTCAGACTTGTCCACTGCGCTGACGGCGCCATCCAGCCCTCCCGCCCTGCTGCTGCCTTCCCCTGCTCAGTCT